>JACDJE010000490.1:0-56416 GCA_016647715.1 Pavo muticus | reverse complement strand
GGGCAGGGCGGGGGTAGATTTAAGAAGGTCTTTCAGGTTGGCTTTTTCATGGATGAATCCCTCCTCCAGCATGACAAAAATGAGCATTCATCTTAGGACAAGAAGGAATGGTTTTAAACTGAGACAGGGGAGGTTTAGGTTAGATATTAGGAGGAAGTCTTTCACACAGAGGGTGGTGACTGGAACAGGTTGCCCAAGGAGGTTGTGGATGCCCCATCCCTGGAGGCATTCAAGGCCAGGCTGGATGTGGCTCTGGGCAGCCTGGTCTAGTGGTTGGTGACCCTGCACATAGCAGGGGGGTTGGAACTAGGTAATCATTGTGGTCCTTTTCAACCCAGGCCATTCTACGATTTTATGATCTTTCCATTGTAAAGGAGCCTTACCATCATCAGCTTCTTCTGACCTACCTGAGAGGGTCTGTGTGACTACATGGGCTCCCATTGCTGGTCCTGTGTGAATCCATGTTGAGCTCTTCCAGTTGCAATTTAAATGCTGTAAAAATCCATTCTTTATCATCCAGAACATTTCTGCATTGAGAAAACTGATGTGGTTTCACGATATTTCTCAGGGATGTGCAGATATATTTAAGGGCATGTCTCTGTTTCTGAACAACTTTTTATTCATATGATGTTTTTTCTTTTTTAAGCCACTCTGGGTGGATCATCCACATTTTCTTATTTGTGCTCCTGCCTTAGGATTTGGTGGAGGACAGTGAGGAAAAAATGTAAACCTACTTGAGAAATAATTTTGTTTCAGAAAAACGGCAAAACCAGCTGTGACTCTGATTTGTACCTATAAACAATTCTGGAGGCAAGCATCCAAAAGGGAAACAGCATATGGATTTGTGTTCTGGGACTGTCAATGGATGCCGTAAGAGTCCTAATGCTGAGGCTTTGTAAAGGATTTTGAATTTTTGAGAGTAGTTTCAAGAAGACGACAGACATTTAAGCTTGGATACAGTGTGGTTTTTTTTTCTCTTACTTATTACTGGCATCATAGTCATTAGACATTGTTAAAAGCTTAAAATAGAGAACCACTGACAATACATGTTCTTGCCCCATACCTGGTCTGAGTTTGTTTGCAGTGAGATTCAGTGTCGCACACAACGCATGGACCTGTAGGTCACCATCTTTCTTTTCTTTAAATAAGTTAAGTACTTAAACCAAAAACTTTCCTCCAAATGCCCCCAAAAGCTCTAGCTTCGGTCTTCACTAGAAGAGGAGTTAAAATGGAATCGTAACTGATTTCTCTCATTGCTGGTTGAGACGGTTTCTCATCTCAACCTCACTCTGAACTCAGCAGATCTGTTATATAGTGATGGGGTGAGTGGCTTCAAAGCTATTTTCAAGAACAGAGAATGTAACTGAATTCATAAGGCTTTAATGAAGGAGCTTGTCGTTCTTTGCTCCAGTACATTTCCCTTTTTGTTGAGGGGAATCGTACCTGAACTAAAAGCCTAAGAGCTTTGTCTTCGGTTCCACAGGAAGTCAGCTTTCCAAATCCAGAAATCTGCTTTGTGAATGTCTACTTCTATAAAGCCAATCCTAATTCCCCGGCTTTTCAACAGAAGGAAATAGGCATGTTTAGCATTGATTTTAGTTAATTGCCTCTTAAGCAGACATCAGAACATCTGCTGGAAGAACGTTCCCTACAGACACCCAGGTCTCCGCTGTAACTGTATGAGGGGGGAGGGCTGCCAAGCTCTGAAACAAATGCCTACAAAAACCGATGTCTTCATCCTTGGTCTTCATCTCTCTCCCTCTGTATGCGGTGGGGGACGGTTACGTTGCTTTTGGTTCTGTGCTCCATACAGCCAGCTTAATAGTTCCCAGGCACTGCTAACATCAGCAAATCCATTCACACTGTAGGTATCACTTCACTGGAAGTTCTCCAGCTTGGCACTGCTTTATGGGAAATATGAATTAGGCCCATTCATCACTTTATTGGCACAGGGCTTGCAAGGCTGGATCTTCAATGTGTTTATGTTACAACCATGTTGTTGCATAACTTCAGAGCAAGGAGCCTTTTTGACCTGTTACTTCTTTCTCCGTATTTTTATATTCCGCAGGCTTCATTTTATGAAGTAGGGAATACTTTGGCTTTCATCCAACAAAAGGCTTAAGCAAGTACTGAACTTGCTCCTATGGGCATTTCCCTGGAATTGCTGTTCTTGGCACTCTAGCATGGCAAGGCTGTTTGAGGGGAGGCTTCTGAGCAGCGGGGCAGGGATGCTTTGGGAAAACTGAAACACTCTTCTGAGGTGCTGGGGGTCACACTTCCGGATAGGGGTGAGGAGCTGTTTGTACTGCTCATGTGCAGGTAACTCAAACCCCTGGCTGCCACAGGGAATTGGCTTCAGATAGGAGTCAGAGATTTGTCTCCTTTTCCACAACTTCTTAGCAGATTCAAGTTAGCTAACAGCGTGGCTTGGAAAGTGCAGCTCAGACATTCAGGAGAAACCCCTCAGGAAGTTTCTGCTTTTGTTTTTAGTGCTGACTGAATGCACAAGGCGAAATTTGCCTCTGGCGCTATGGTACTTCCAATTATCCTCCTGCCTATGAACTGCTGGTTCAGTCTTGAATAAAACAGAAAGTGAAGGAGTGATCAGACCTTTTCAGGACATCCGAGAGTTATGGCTTGGTATCTGTTTCCAAAGCATGCAAAAATTCAATTTTGGGTTGAGTCTGATAGCTGTTCTTAATTAATTTCATGTAGAAGTAACCTGTATTTACCACAGTGTTATTTTTGAACTAAATTTAGCTGTTCTTAGCCCTCAGCTTGTAGCTGTCCAGATAGGGATTAGATTCATGTTCTGCATCTCTGCCCCCCAGCACACATCCCAGTACAGACCACAGGAATCAGCACGGGGGAGGCGAACTGTACCGGTGCTCCAACGTCAGAGATATTTATGGAGGTGCCTGGAGGATGGCAGGGATATCCCAGCCTCTTCATGGGGTACCCCAGAGCAGCAGTGATGCCCAAGAGCACCAACAGCTTAACTGTAATGCAGATGCAAACCTATGTGTGGAGTAAGGTGTACGGGTGTGTGCGGGCTGAGGAGCGTCACACATGGGACTCACTCTGACTTCTCTCCTTTGGCAGTGCAAGGCTCAAGAGCAACAGCAAGCAAGTGTGCATTGATCCCAAGCTAAAGTGGATCCAGGAATATCTGGAGAAAGCTTTAAACAAGTAAGACAAGAGACAAATGGACTTAACAGCTAACACATCCTGAGTTATTCAAGGGTAGAACATTAAGGGCTGGCTTTAACCATGCGGACAAAGTATTTGTGAAATCACATATTGTTTTGAAGATGGGTTTGGAGTTGGCCTAGTCTGTATTAAAACAACAGCTTCTAGCATGTCCTAAATGTTAAACGAAGAATTTTGCCAGGATTTGAGGCAAAATTTGTCCTGAAGTATATGTGCTGGGGTCCCAACTCATCCTCTTTTATAAAGAGCCGTTCTCCCAAGGAAAAATGCTTCCTTTACACTCCCTCTTCTCCAAGCAAAAGTACAATTACTTCAGAATCTATATTGTTACAGTTTCTTTGGAGCCCCTTCTCCATGTCACACTGGGGGTCTGCTTGCACAGGCGGACGAGGCTAAGCATGCCTTGGCAGTAAAAATTGTTTCTCCACTGGCCAGTGCAGAGTGCTAATAATATCAGCCAAAGCAAGAAGCTCTGCCATGAATAAGACTCTCCCACAAGGCCAGGGGAAAACCAACCGTGCTTGACAAATCCAGACTCTTTTAATTCATTTTTTATTCCCCTTGCAAGTGGCTGGTCATGTCTATCCTGAGGAGGACTCAGCCTATCTCAGTCAAATTTTTACAGTGAGCAAAAGCAGCACAGAGAATATTTCTGTGCTGAGGTGCAGGGGTGGACTCCAGCTTTGTTGGAGTGGAAGATGAGACAAGTGATGAGGCCTGAGCCTTGGGCTGTGGTTGGTCCTGCAGCAACATTTTGGCCAGCAAGCCCACCTGTGCACGTAGAGTCTCTCCCACCACCTCCACCACATTGCCACTCCTCCGTAACCATGCCGTAACCATGCTGAACCTTGTCACCGCTGCCTCTGCAGGTAAAGGCAGGGTTGGAATCAAGTCATTTGCAAAAGCAATGCATTCTTGGAGAAAGGTGGGGATGGGTATGGCCTCAGAGCAGGTTTGAGGCCATACAGGTAGCTGAATGCCCTCCACTGTCCAAAGTAAGAAAAATGCTTGTTCCTCTGTGGTTTTACAGTACTCAGGGGGGAAAGTGGTACCACAAGCCATGTAATTTTTCCATCTGACATTTCTGGGATCATGATAGGGCCAAGAGCTGAGGAGGAGGGGTGAGGGAAGCCAGCTAAAACAGACTGTGATTCCAGCCCTGCCAGCTCTCCCCATCTCATCTGATGCTCAGTGCCTTCTTTGCTGCCAGCATTCAGCCCTCTCATTCTTGGGCAAATTCTCAGCAGAGGTAATCCAGGTTTATGCTGCCAGGATGGCTTTGGATTTAGGCACAATTGAAGCCAAGAGCAGGATGTGGCCCATGCTGACTATCACAGGGGCTTCGACTATTCTTCCCAACCTGGGAAAATCCTCAAGCCCTTGCCTAAGTTTCTGTTTGCTGTCAGCCCCAGTGAAGCCCTTCGTGCTGTTCATAAGATTTGAAACTTAGGAGGCACTAAAAAATTTGCAGGGTTGGCTAGATGTGATGATAAGTTCACATCTTGCTGGCCTGCCTGAGGGAAACAATTCGGCTGGAGCACCTTCTGCTCTCGTTTCCATTTTTGAAGATCTGGGGCCAGCTCTACTGAAAACAGCGAGCCTGCACCTGTTCTCCAATCAGATTCTGGGTTTCACTTACCTAGCTGTTATCCAGAAGCAACTCTGCTAATTTCTGTGGGTTTCATACTGCTTCACACTGAGTAACAGAAGAGAATTTGGTCCCAGTTCTATTAAATAAGATGACAGAAAGCATACATCTCCATCACCTAATCCTGGTCATCATGGCATAATTTTCATTTTCCAACTATTAATGCTAGCACCAGTGGCATTTTCACGCTCCATAGACAGTCAGGACTCTGTCTGTAGTGTTTTCACAAAGCATGTTTTTGACATATTTTAGTGCACAGCTTTGACTTTAATGAAATGTATTTGGAATATATTTATAGCACATCAAGCGATTCTTATATTTGAATTGGAGCCATATGAGTGTTGGTAGTTTAAAACACCAAAATCCTTCTGAACTACTAACAGCTTGTAAAATAAATCTATATAGATCTATAAATGTTAATGTAGCTATCAGTTTCAATCAGCCATATATTATATTTTTTCACTTGTACTGAAATTGTATGAAATGTGACATTACCCTATATGCACTAGCAATAAAATGGCTAATTGTTTCATGTTATGAAAACCCAATTGTACATGGGAATTTATTTTTCTGGAATAAAATTAATACATTTTGTAGAAAGGGCTCTTGTAATTGATTAAGTAAAATCCAAACTGTCAAGATATCTTAATCTATACCAGTGTTTCAATACAAGAGTATCTTCTGTGTTATAATGTGCAGCTAAAGGCAAGAACAAGTTCATAGAGCATAGCAGTCTAATTCAGGTCATTGTGAGAGCAGAGATGGTTTTTAGTAGGTAATTATTTTGCTCATTAATCCTGCTTAGCCTTTGTTATTGCTTTATATTCATCACATCTCCATGTAATATACACACTTATGAGACATCAGTAAAATGCATTCAAGCTGTCAGGAATCCAAATTCCTTAACTGGCTTTAAAAATCATCGTGCAACCGCTGTGGCCAACATCATTCAACACTCATCCATTTTATAGACATGGGGCAAATGAGTCCTTTCTTGAAATAGCTAACAAATCCTTTATCACTTCTAGACAATCCCAGTCCTCATTTACAGTCCCTCCTTGACTGCCTTTCCCTTCTCCCTTTGCAAGGATTTGCAAAATCAGGCCCTTGCAGAGTTAACAGAGCCCAAAATAAAGAAACCAGAGAACAATCCTGGCTCCTACACTGTCACATTGACATAGTCCCAGCTCAAAACCTCCCCTCAGCATGAGATGTTGGAGTGCATTAAGTTCAGCTGTTACTGCTGGCACAGATGCTCTCACAGATGAGAGCTGATGGATCTGGAGAAGATAATGAAGTCAAACAGGAAAAGCCTTTCCCCCATTCGTCTGGGAGAAAGGAAACTTCCAAATTCTGGTTACTGGCTGTGATGGGAGCTGAGCCCTGCTGCTGCCCTGCTGCTTCCACCAAACCACTTGTAAATCCAGGTGTGGCATCTCCTCCTAGTCCCTGTCCTCATTTGTAAGTAACAGCTGGAGTACAAGACACAAAACCATCAGCCTGCTGGTACTCCATGATGCACGTGCAGGGTGCCTGCCCTGCAGTTGGGACAATGTAGAAATGTCTTCACAGCCTTACTTTAAGGCCCTGAATGCCCATAAATCCCATAGAAGAAAGCCACTGTTTAATGTGGATGTCAGTGGGAATGGTGGGTGGGAAGCCAGAAATCCAGCCCCCTCCACTTCCATTCTGCCTCAGCAGGTACCTTGTGGACGGGGGCAGTGGGCATGTGAAGGGGGATGTTATCTTCGTTCGTACCCTGCCAGCAAGATGTGGAGGGGCCGTAGGGTAAATGTGAACAAGGCCTTTGTATGTGGATAATTTACGGCAGTCTCTTTGTATTTTTCTTTTAATTTAGACCACGTCATCGCACTCATAAAAAAAAGCAACAGAAGAAACGGGGCCCACTCTGCCCTTCCCGTGCAACACCACTAAAGTCTCCAGGGAGAAAGAATGGTAGGAGGCATTAGTTTCTGAGCTGGGATACCCCAGGTTCAAGTCCCTGCTCTTACACAGACCATCCTGTGTGACTCTGGGCAAACAGTCTGCCTGGGCCTCTTATTTTTCTCCACTGTTTGTTGAAGATAACAACTGTGCTCTCCCTGCAAAGGGGTATCATATAGATAAAACTCATAAGGCACTGGAAAAATTCAGCCACAACAGAGGTTTGGGGTGAATGGGACAGAGCTTTTGAATCCCAGTGTAAAGCTGTAGTGGCTGTTGGAATGTCAGTTTTGTTACGCCATGGGGGAGGTTTGGCCAAGTTATTTCACCCTCAAAGTGGCCATGTCTTAGTGTCAATGCATAAATCATTTTAGCTGGTCTTGTTCCTCCAATACCAAACTGACAGAGTTAAGCTATAAGTAACAGCTGTGAATTTGTCACTGGTGTTTTTCAATGACAAATTCAGCACAAGGCCTGAAATATTGCATTGGTGATGGGATAAGGCTTCTTCTACGGGAAATTTTAGACAAGGTCCGGAGCTTGGTATTACAAATGCCAACTCTCTGGATGTCCCTAGGTCTGGCCCGTCAGAATGGGGGGACACATCCTGCCTTTCTGCCATAAGAGGTGGTGCTACTGGTGTGGGATACTGGAAAGGATATCTTCAAAGAGGAAAATTTTACTCATGGTTTAGTTACCCTTTTTATGTCTGGATGAGTTTTCTGAGGCTACTTTCAGCAAGAGTAGCCTCAACCATCTCTGGCTGTGGTCACACAGTCTTATTTGCCCAGCAGGCATTGGAAAGGCTCTTCGTCCTGAGTCTGCTGGCTAGATGAAACAGGCTGAGGAATCAGGGTTTTTGAATTCCCGATGTTTACCCTCTGACACATGTAGCTCAGCCTTAGTTAGCACTTCTAGACTGTAAAAGGTTGATTAGTCTGGAGCAGGAATAGGGATCAGATAAAACCTGGAGGCTGGCAGCACTGCCTGGTTCCTTATTTTGACTGAACCCTGCCCACACCCATGGCACGTTTGCACTGTACTGTGGTTCCTAACCCAATGCTTTTCTTGGGTACTGTTGGTACCCAAGAATCTTGGGTATCACTCAGTTTTGGGTGAGATTCAATTCCTCTGCCTCCTGCCCTGTGCTTCCTACCTCTACATGTACACCTTACACATCTCCCATGCAGCCTACGGCTGCTCTCCATTTCTGGGACCCCCTTCACTGGCAAGTGATCCCCATACGGTGTGGCATGCTGCCCACCCGCTCACAGCTCTGAGGTCACAGAGCATGGAGGTCATGGAGATGGTTCTGGGGTTGAACAGCACACTTGGGGCCTCTGCTCTCCATCCTCCCCATCATGGGAGCTGAACACCAACAAGAACAGAGTGAGCCTTCTGTATCCCTTCATCCACACAGAGACCTGGCACTCCTGCAGGTCCCTGTGGAGCACAAGGGATGCAGTGCAGGTTCACAGCAGAGCTATGGGTTGGGGGAAGGAGAGGAGGCATTTGTAGTGTCACTTGCTCCACTACAGGAGCTGCTCACGTATAGTTAATCCCTCCTTTCACTGCTATTTTTTTTGCTGAGTCTCTTTGCTCGCTGATAATTATTTGCTCTGGTTTTCAAGTCCAGAATGAGCTTTCCAGCTAGCCTTCCTTCTGTGTGAGCTCTGAATACCTTACTAACTGTGATGAGCACAACCTGCCCAAAATGATTCCCAGTGCCCTGCTGGCCCCCTGTAGCTCCTTGTGGAGAACTTCACGCAAACTGTTTGGCACATACTGATTGGAGGGACTGGAAAATAAATGCCTTTGTGTTAGTCCAAATGCTGATTTGCTATTTGACTAGGCCTAATGTCAAAACTTTTGCAAGTGAATAAACCTTAATAGTGTTTCACTCTGTTCTTCATCAACAGGAGGTTCAAGATGTAAGAGGCAAGCATTGTAAGCCGTCTACAGGATTTCTTACTGTAGGACCCAGAAAGCAGATAACCAGTATTAGGGAAGGAATACATTTCACTGTTATCATACAGCACAAAAGCAACGCTTCATGCATTTCCAAAGGTGTTGTTTTTTATTTTTTTGTCTTTTTTTTTTTTTTTTTTGCACAAATTGGCTTGCTTTCACAGTGCTATTTTTATGTAGTAAGATGTATTTGATTTTGAGAAAAATATGTTTTTATACAGGTTGGTTGATTACTTAGCACTGAGGGCAGATATGAATTTAAACTAACCCTATATTATTATATAATATTTTATTTCCTTTGCTATGTAGAGGTCCTGCTTTATTTAACTTTCTTTTGGTTCATGCAAGTCTCCTGGAGATTTAAACCTAGAAGGACATGAACTGTACAGTGCAATGATGTTATGTAAGTAGAAGAAGAGTTCCTTGCCCCAAAAGTCATTAAGGCCAAGAACATAGGAAGGCTAAAAAGCGTCAGACATCAGTGAAAGTGACCAGCATTATCATGGGTGGTGATTATAGATGTTTTGGCTGAGGGATTAAATTCAGGGCTTCAGGGCTAAAGCCATTCTCTGTAGATCAGAGATCTTGGTGACAGCTGTGAGCTACTGAGACAATGCTCATGTGGTACTGCAAGGTGCCAGTACTTTGTAGAAGCCAAGAGTATGTTATTAGCCACTGATCTGATGTCACTTGGCATTTCCTATGTTCCTGTCTCTGATGACAAATTTTAGCACAAAAAGGAATGGATTATTAAAGATTTAGCAGCATAATCATGTTGCAAATCACTGGAGGAGTCAGAGGTGCTGTCATGCACCAGGTGTTTGTTCCCACCCATCTGCTGAAGGTGACTTCATCTCTCTGGACTGGCCTTGCGGTGAAGCAGGTGGAAGAGCATTGATGTAACCCTTCACTAAGTGCTATACCCTCTGTTACTGAACAGTCACACCTACCTGAGGGCAGCAGCTATTCTGGGTAGATCCAAAGGAGGACGTCCGGCCATGTCTTTGGAGAAAACAGATGACTGGGGCAAGAGAAGAAATACTGAGATTTTGCCCAGTTTGTGCGCTTCTTGAGTGTGGAGATGAAGGCCAACACTCACTGTTCACCAGTGGTCACAGTTTGCTGGTGAATGGCACAGCCTCTGGAATTTCCTTTGCAAAGCATACCTGAGGACACTTCTTGCACCAATTCCTTCTCTCAGTCAGAAACTTCCATCTCCTGGTTCCTACCTATGTGAACAAGTATCTTCGCTAAATAGTGAATGGAAAAAAAGCCTAAAATACTATGATAATTATGTTATGCTTTGCATGGAGATCCAGGGGGAAGCACACTAGTGCAGCACAATACTTGTGTTTGTATGTATCTGTGTGTCTATTTTAAACAAAAATATCATAACATTGTATGTTTTTTTGGAGCTGGTTGCTTCAAAAGGAATCTTCCTTCTTGTCTGCAGCCTGTGTCAGGAACACTGAAAGGGCCATTTTGGTAAGCATGCCTTTCCATGGCAGGCAACTTTAAGGCCAAAAAGGCATTTTGGCTAGCTGGGGCTACCTTATTTCCATGTGGATTCAGGTAAAAATCTTGTAAGTCCTTTCCTCTCTGCAAAAAGGTGCTATTACAGAGAGTGCTTCGGCCGGGACTACATCACCTCATTTACTTTGAAGTAGAAACCAACTGCTGTGCCTAAAATATGTGTGTGAGTGTAATTTTGATATTCCTTCTGTTGATGCCATCACCAAGCTGATGCTTTGAGTATACTTTGTCTCTGTTTTGGAAGGTCTGGTTCCACTGTACTTCATGAGAATTGGGCTGTTGATTTTAATGTGAATAGGATCAGAGCCCCTGTTGACAGGGTAAAGACAGGAAGAACTTATGTAAGAAAATGAGTTTTTTGTATCCTCCCTGGACTGTGCTGTATATCCTAGGGTCCACCTCCTGTCCCTGCACAAGCATCTGCAGTAACGAGTGGTTTCCTGGGAGGCTGACACTTCGGTTGTCAAAGCTAAGAATGATTTTGGGAAAAGTGTGGAAGAATCTTCGTTCTTACACAGACATGAAGTTTGTCCTTCTCCCCCATGAAGATGCAATCTTCACATGTGCTTCCCAACTAAGGGCAGCTTAATGCCTGATCTGTTTCCTTTGGAATCAGACCAGAGTTAAATAATCCTCTTTGTTTTGATTCAACAGCATCCCTTGCTAATGAGGATAGGGGCCATGAAGGTTTTGTTTCTAGAAGAAACATTGGCTTTCCAGTGACTAGATGTGTCTGGACAACCTTGGAACACTCTGCTGAAGTCCCAGTTCACATATCAGAGCTTGGGCAAACAGAGAGCTTGGCACAAGCATTGAGATGGGCAGTGCTGGAGTACCCTAGCCAAAATGTGGGAAATTAGGGTCACCTGATGACCTTTTCCTATTGGGACAAACTTGTGGGCATTGCAGGAGCAGTTTGTGCTAGAGAAAAAGCATTCCTGGGAGAATTATGTGAGTAGGGAGGAAAGGGACTCCCCACAAGGGGCTTACATCAGAACTTGATCAAAGCTTTATCTTGCTTTAGTCCTAGTGTCAACCTTGAGTGGGAAGTTTTGCTTTTTGCCTGGCGCTATTTGCAAGAGAACCATTGCATAACGAAGAGCAGCTCTGCCCTTCACACAAGGGACATCAATTACTGGGCTGCATCAAGCTTCCTTGCTACCCCGTGAGTCATACTCTATTCCTCCTGTGCAAACTTATCAGGCCAAGAAGCTGCACTAACAGAAGCCCGCTCAGGGAGAGCACTAGATTTTCCTTTCTGCCTTTAACTGTAGACCAAAGACCGAATCAGGGACCAAACTGGGAGATGGCAGTGATGTAGGGCCCACACGTGAAGGAAAGGAGGATAAGGGATAACACTGAACTAGTGCCAAAAAAGCAGCTTCCATAAGTGTGGAATGGTCGTGTCATGTGTGGTATTTTCAAAGTGCAGCTGTCAAATCCTAAGGTGTTTTCTTGTTGTTTTTTTTTTTTTTGGAAGAGAATAGATGGTATTTATTGCTGTGCCATTTCTTTATTTATACTAGCTTTACGCTCATATGTATGAATATCTTATCTGAATTCTGCCTGAAAAAGTATGAAGGATGACTTTTTGATATGTTTTTAATGATGTGGTGTTTGAGCGAAGGTGACTGTTGGTCTTTTGCAATGAAGGCTGTGTTCCAAATAAAATAGACATGTTTTGTTGAAAAAGCAGTTCCTACAGAAGTTTCTGTTGATATTTACCCTTTGTTAGAATACGGAGGGTCTTTTTTTCTCTGGCAGTTTGTTTTGTTTATGTGATGTATAGTAATCAAGGGCATCTGAGACCTCATTACCTAAAAATCTTGGTTTTTTATTTGCCAACTTCCCACCAAGATGAGTCTTGCCTGCAACCATGAAATTCATAGAATTGTAGAACAGTTTAGGTTGAGAGGGACCTTTAAGATCATCTAGTTTCAACCCCCTTGCTATAGGCAGGGACACCTCCCACTAGACCAGGTTGCTCAAAGCCCCAGAATTCTGGTGGCTGTAGAGAAGAAAATGTTTGTGGTGATGAAAGGGCTGCATGAACCTCCACCCTTCTTTCACTCTGTAAGAGATCAGTGTAGTCAGAATGTGGTGAATACTGTACTTTTTATTAAATAAAAATAAATCCTCCCAAATAATGTGAAAAGAGTTTTGTATTTGCATTCCTGTAAGGCAGCTTTAATGGAGGAGTTATATTACGCATTTGAAATTGCTCCTTTCATAGATTATTTTGAAAATAAACACTTTTACATTGTTGTAATTTCTCCAGTAAATGTGTATGCACTTATAATTTTCTTAATAAAAATGCCTATCTGAACGAGATGATTACTTGCTTCCTATGGTTTGTCCTCAGACATGAGCTGCTGAACATTTCCCATCAGAAAGCTGTTCAGATCTCAGCTCTTCCACTGCAACAATATGAGTGATTCCCAGCCCCTCATACAGCTCCGTGTGCAGAAAAGGCTGGAGATAATTAAACAGCTCATGACAGTGAAACAGTGCTTGAGCCTTCCTGACCTTTGTATTCAATAAATATTACTTGGCCAAATTGCCGCAAGGCAAAAGACATGCAGAAAAAGGAAAAAGGAAGCTCAGATGACTGATGATCCCTTTGCAAGTCCAGCAGTGATTTAGTAAGTGGTTGTGAAAAACTGAGCAGGTAATTGTGTGTGCAGATGGTCAGTGAGAAATTCCCAGGCCACTGGGAAATGGATTGCAGTAATTAGCTACAAAATTACACATTAATATTAAAAAAGGGCTGTGTATTCTGTGCAACATTTTGCCATGTCTTTCATCATTTCTTTTTGCTTGAATGTTAAGGTTGGGCTTTTCACTTCCTTGGCAAAGCATCATGGCAATGTATCTGTGAACTGCATATTCAAAGAGCTGCCTTGAAATTAGTGATGAACCCACCTTATTAGCACATCTAGCTCTCTTCAGAGGCAGCATTCCAGTATTAACAAGCTGAAGGAAATCAGCTGCGTTTGTGACTTCAACCATATTGATGCTGATTATGAGCAGGATATATTAGGCCCTGGCATAGCACAGCTCAGAGGACAACATAGGAAATGCTTCTGTTTCCTCAGGGTCAGCAGCTATGCAGAGGGCTTCACATAGACTCATCCTTACAGATCCTCTTCTTGCAGAGCCTGAAGGATAAGACACATGGGGAAGGTGGTTGCAGAATTGGATTTACGGTCATTAGGAAAGTGTGATAAGAATTTCTGTCTCCAAATTTGAAACAAGGAGATTGATTTGGGTAAGAAAACTTGTTGCTTGTTTATGTGTCTATCAAGAAAGCAATTGCTGCTTTCTTTTTTCACTCGTGCAGTGGAAATGCTGAATCACAGCTTGAACCAGTGATTGAGCACCTGGTAGGGAGGCAGGGCCAACCCAGGGGAGCTCAGGTGCACGCAGTGCATCTGAATGAGAGGAAGACCTGGTGGATCCTGACTCAACTCCTTCCCAGATCTCATTTAAGGGTTGGCAGTGGAGGCAAACATGTCTTGCTGGAGATTGCTGCATACCTGTGGCCTTTAGAAGGCAAGCAGCTTCCTTACTTTATCTCTGTGCTTGCAGCTGTTGCATTTGAGCAAATCCTCACTTACAGTCTGGGAACTTGCTGTTCTATTGTCATTGCTGTACTTTCTGTTGTGTTACAACCAGTTCTTCTATTTTTTAATGCTGTAGGATTAAAGAGTGCTTGTGACAAGAGAAAACAGGTCTCCCCTTTCTGATGCTGTGGGTGAAATGGACAGAGCAAGGAGAAGAAGGTAAGAGCTGTATGATGGATAACATGAAAAGGACTGAGCTAGAGAAGAGATCTTTGCAAGGCTGAGAATAAGTCTAAAGAAGATGGTGATGGAGTAGATGCACAGGGTGAAATCCTCTGAAACTAGAAAAAAGGAATATAGGAGACTTGAGACAGTGGGAACAGAGAAAAGTATGGACCCCACATCTGGAAAAGGAAGGAGAAAGATGAGGAGGTGTAAAAAGTGGCAAATGCTGCAAGAGATGGAGGTGACAGTCATGGGAGGAAATCAAACAGAAGGAGAACAAAAGAGTGAATAGAGGAGAGTCGAAGAACAGGGAAGCAACTTGTGGAGGAGGACGAAGGTATCTCTTGTTAGCTGGGGGAGTTGGCAGCTTGGCACTTCGTGTTCTAAGCAGGTACCTGGAGGAGGCTGCTGTAAGGATCGGAGCCTTCAAGAGACTCAGAAAGGTGAAAGGAAACAAGCAACAACTTTGATCCAAAGCTCCCTCAGCTACCTACGGAAAAGAAGAAATATCTCTTCCCATGCCTTCCTCTTGTCTCACTCCTACCTTAGCTCAATCAAATGTGCTACGTGCTGAGAATCTATTATCAGAAGTCCCCCCCTTACCACTTATTTTGGGCTTATCTGACATTGCTGTTACTGGGCACTGAGATTCAAAACGAGGTGTGTGCCCAGTGATTGGAGCTTGGCAGAGCCCAGCAAGGCTGAATAGGATGTTGAAAAGCCCAGCTTTTTCCCCAGGCCTCTGTCCTGCATCGAGGGGTGCCATAAGTGAAGAGTGGAGCAGGAAAACTATTAAAAGAGCAGCAGAACTTCCTCCTGATGGAATGGCCCAAGTGTTGAGGATGTTACCTAGGAGCTGCTGTGATGCTACATGATGAAGGTCACTCCTAGCTTCTGGTAAACATCTTACTGTTTTGTAAAGCTACTTGCTTTTAATTCATCCAGAGTCTCTCAGACAAAACAAATAAGTAGCTTTGAGACTTTCAAAGAAATGAAAAAAAAATTAAAAACAAAAAGCAAGGTCTAGAAGCTGAAGACAGAGATATTCAAACTGAAAACAGATTTCTAAGTGTGGAACTGATTAGCCTTTGGAACACGTTCTCCAAGAGAAGGGGAAAGCTCTGGCTTTTTTTCCTTTTTTCCTATGTCTTCAGAGCAGTGCTAAATGCTGCTCTGGTGTTCACCACTTAGAGCTCGATGGGCTCTCAGGGGATACTGGGTGAAATTCTCTTACCTCTGTTATAGATGGGGTCAGACCAGATGAGCTAATGATCCCTCTGGCCTTAGAAACCCATCTGCAGAAAGCCCTGGCTCCAAGGGAGCATTCCTCAGCTTGTCTATGATTAATAACACCAGTACAACAGCCATCCCAGCTCTGCTTGAGCTGAGGCTGGCTCCTGCTGTTACACAGGAGACAGCTTTGGGGTAAAATGCCTTTGCTTTTTGTCACAATGGTTACCCTCCAGCTGAAGAAGCAGAAGTGTGGCAGAGAGACAAAGCTGAAGCCTTGGTCCTGATCCATGCACCCCTGATTTGGGAGCAAATCCTGCTCACATAGGTTTTCTCTGTTGGGAGTGCTCATGCTGGTGATCTTGTAGCAAATCCTTGAGCTTCTTCCTTTGTCTCTTATCGGTTCTTCATTCTGCCCTCTGGATCTTCGAGGACCTCCTCTCACTTCCCAACTCCAGTTGCTGCAGCTCATGTAACAAGTCTTGGTGATTCGAAGTCATCTGTAGCTCTCTGCCCACTGTCATCACCTGCTTGTCTTCCTTGTTGGTGCTCTCTGGCTTTGAGCCTCTGAGAGAGGTAGTGGGATATCTCCATTTCTGCCATTTTCATCCACTGTGTCAGAGCAGGATCTGGAGTCCTTTCAGCCTGAGTATTGTTACTGCACTGCTCAGCTTATGCTCTTGGGTTTGTTCCACCAGTGAGATTTGATCTGTCTTTCATTGCCTGCCACAGCACCACCCTTTGGCACATTAATATGTCCTCAGTTCACATTCCTTCCATCTTCTCTCTCCAGCTATTCCTTGCAGAAGCTGTCTAGGAAAAGTGGTGATCTCCTACTGCTTCCTTCCTCCTGCCAGTGACTAGACAGCGTAACCCTGACATGATGGCCTTATGAGTTGGTGCAACCAGGAAGGTGTTTGAGGATTTTGTTAAACGCAGACCGTACCACCTTGGCCCACATCCAGTTTGAAATGAGAGCAGAGTCTACCACAAGCTGTCAAATGATGGAATAACACAACTTAAGAACAGGACTGAGGTATAAAATGCTGCTGTAGCTGACTGAAACTTCAAAAACTTGTGTGATTCTTCCACCCAAAAGATCCACAATCAATTCCAGCTGTCTCACATGCCGTGTGATTTATTGCAGTGCCTGGAAGAAGATTTTGGCGGTGGTGAAATGTTTGTGCATCCACTGTAAAAACAGAGGAGCTGAGGAAAGGACTCTCTGAATGATGATTAGAGTGTGTAACAATCCAAGCCACCAGATCGCCAAATTCTTTGACACACAGTGCCATAGCTATACATAACTTCAGTAGGAGTTTAATATCCAGCACACGCTGTCTGTTCGCCTGTGAGCACCACAGAGGCACATAAAATACTTCAGATTACACACTACAGTTCCTGTGTAAGGGGAAGACTACTTACATGAGCAAATGCCAAGCCCATTGTATGGCCAGGCCCATGTTTTCCAAATTAGAGTCTTCCCACAGGGCAGAGCACTAGAAAAAGAGTTCTGCACAAAATATTTGGAAAAGCATGATGGAAAGAGAGGAAATATTTTCTTTCTTTAAAAATCTGAATACTATGAATGTAAACAGGAATCAAATTCTGTATGCTGGAACTGCAGCCACGAAGGCAGCTGGATGGCTACCATTGTGCTCAGTGTCCACGCTCAGGATTAAGGTCCTCATGCTCACTTTCAGTCATTTCTTCAGCCCAGTTGTTTTGAAATTTCTCCTAATTGCCTGCAAAGAAATCTATGCTCAGTCTACACTGTCCTATCTTTGTATCCTATCTCCTGATCTGAGTTTGTGTGTTTTTCTTGTAGCTGTGGTAAGGCTCCATTGTGCAGGAGTTGTGCAAATGCAGGATGATAGTATTCCTACCTGATAGGTTTCATGGCTGGAGATTTGCTCTGCTGGGCTCCTGTCAGACATGCATGTTGCAAGGAGTGCAAGTCTCTATCTCTTTGTTGGGTGTTGGAGAAGCATCACACCAGCCATGGGATGGGATGTCAAGCAAGTAAAGAAATACAGATCATCTAATGTCACATTTGCTTCTCATCATCTGCATGGCTTGGTTAACAGGAAGTATTTCAGCTCATTGGAGGGGTAGAGTAATGTAAAGAAGATAGCAGAAGAGTGTCAAGGAGAAGCAAGTCTTCCTAGTCATGCAGTTACCAGAGATAAAGCCTGGGGAGGAATGGCTGCAGGCAGGAGGTGAGCAGCTCAGTGTTGTGCTCCACGTGGCCCGCTCCCATGTGAGCCTTAGCAAAGCTCACCCCAGGTATCACTGCATTGGGCACCAGGCCATCCTGGCTCCTCCTCTCTTCTTCTTTCCCTCCCTCCTTCCTCACTTTTAACTACTGTAAGTTTTCTCTTTCTTACTGCCATGCTATTTCTTGCTGACTTTGGGCATTCTTTATTGCTTTTCATTGGGCTTCTCAGTGCTTGCATATGTTGTGTTGGTTTGGCCTGCTCTGCCTTTTGTCTGTGCAAAAACAAAAGTTCTATCTGCTGCCCCAAGACCATGATGACTTCAGAGCTTTCCTAGTGCCAGCAGCTAACTGCAAACAGATGGAAGTCTCCAGCCACATCCCCAGCAATACTGTGTCCTAGGTAGGAGGGCCTGATTCTGCGCTTTGACATTGGTGAGATGCTCCTGATTTACAGCTGTGTATCTGGGAGTGGCATCTAGCCATCAGCAATCAAACTGCCTTGGAAGAAAAGGCAAAAAAGCCACGTGACACTAGTGATATGAGTATCTCCAATGTCTGTTTTCCCTCAGCCTCAGTAAATAAAGGGTAGTTGATTGCAATGAGCAATCTGGATACTCTTTAGGAAGCCTCACAGAACACAGAAGCAAATGGCACAATGCTTCTGTTCCGTTTCTGCCTCTCTTTAAAACCCACAAAGACAGCTCAGCAGAGCTGCTGAGAACTAGACTTTCAGCCAGGAGAAAGAAGGAGGTTCCTAATACTCTAGTTTTTGTTTTTACTCTGAATTAAGACTGAAGAAGTCTAAGTGTAATGTTTTCTTGTGGAATGGAGAGTTTGGAAAGAATTCTGTCAGTAGATGACAAAATTGTTTTTTTCTGTTCAAATTATCAGATAATTGTGTGCCTATGTGTCACGAGTGACTTAGAGCCATTGTAGTTCCAGCAGTCCACCCCATCCTGAGTTTCCTGCGCTGTGCTGCTGTTGTGACACCAGAATATAAAAGCCAAGGATGCTTTATTCCATTTATAGTTTCTTCTTATAGTTGGACTAGATGATCTTTTTGGTCTTTTCCAGCCTTGATTGATTCTATGATTCACAGTCCCTAGTTTATGAAAGCATGAAGAAGGATCTGGGAGCTTGGACAGGCACTGAGCAGGGTCTGTTTCATCTGACATCTTCCATTTATATATTTTTTTTCCCCTAAAAGGAGATAGATAGTAACAAAATTAACTTTCATTTTAACTTGGAGGCTGCCTAGCCCTTGTGTGAGGTGCACTTTTCACATGGAGAAATCACTCCTGGTGTCTGTACTGCTCCTCCACCTCTGTCCCGTGGCACCTTCATGTACTTATCTGTGGATCTGCACAGGCTCATCCCAAATAGTGCTCATCCTGTGTGATGCAGGGTTGCAGTAAGACAAGAGGAAGGACTATTTTTCTGCTCTTTAGCAATCAGACCTGGATGAGAATTTTTTTGTAGTCAGACTGGTTTTCTTGGAATCCCACCATTCAGTAGGAACAGGGTTGTGCTGGTTAACCTTCAATAGGAAAGTCAAAATGCTCCAAGACGACCTTTTCATTACCTTTCAACAGTGCTCAGATGTTTCATTTTCTTAACATTGAAACCTGTAGAGATAAGGTAAAATGGTTTGTTTTGACTTCTCAGCTTCAAACGTAATCTAATATAACGCAATACAGCAACATCAAGAGTTGGTATTTCTATCTTTTTGTAATTGAACATAATCTCAAATGAAATGTATTTTTGCAGGAAACATCTTCCTGCGAAAAGTTATGATATTCTAACTTCTTCTGGGACAGTTAATGATGGAATCCAATGGCAAAGCATCAGTAGTTCTCAGGAAAAAGAGATTTCTTTTTTCTTCTTTTTTTTAACCAGCTCTAGTAGTCTCTGCAGACCATAGTTTGGGAAAGAGGGACTACAGAAGAGAAGGCTGATTTTTTTTTTTTTTTCCATCTAGCCTTATGAAGCAATGAGTGCAAGTCATCGCGGTGCTGCTGGGTTCTGTCTCTAGCAGCAATGAGCCTCAGTGGTTGGAAGGAGAAGGCATGAGAGTGCCCACCAGTGATGCTTTGGCAATGCCAGTACCTGAACACTGTGGAAAGAAGTATGTTTAGCAGCCAACCTGGATGAATCTTTTATGTACATTTCCCGTCAGGGGCTGTTCTGCAATGGATTTGAATTAAGCTAAAGATATGAATCTATAAATGTGGTATTTTTGGTCACGCTGCCTGTTTTGCGTTAAACTTCTGCAGCTTGCTTTGTCCTCTTTTTTTTTTAATTTTAGCAGCTGTGTAGGGTGCAGAGTACTGCCTCAACATCATCAGAAAAAAAGTTGGTGAGAGCCAGGTGAGCAGAGGAAAGATGTGATGTGCTCTGATTAGCACAATATGTGGGGTCTCAGCAGTTGCTGAAAAATCACAGAACCACCCTCTGCGGGGCTCAGAAAGGAGTCTGTGTTGAGAACTGCACTCATCCTTCCTGCATTCAGACCACCTGAGAAGAGGATCTATACAACATGAGCATGCTAGTCCCTGGCATGTAGTGTGTGTGTTGGCACAGTATTTCACCAAAACAAGAGGCGAATAAATAGTTTTTAATTTAATTGTATTTACATTGAGAAAATCTATTTTTTTTACCTTATCTGTCTCCCGAATCTGATATATCTGTGAAAACCACAGTTCTAAAAGCAGTATATCTGTGTAAGAAATAGACTTAATGCTCAATTCCTTTCACACAGAGAGCTTGTTTCTAGTACAACTGCGTGCTATCACCTGTGATACACACCAGGCTCTGCAAAGGAGAACCAGGTCCAAAGGACTGCAAGTCATTTTGTCCATCTAGAAAAAAAGAAAGACCTAAATAGTTTCAGGTATGTGGATTTAATGACATGGAAGACAAAGCCTGTGGGCTCATTTTGGATTTATGCTGTATAACCAATACCAGAACTTGGCCAAGTATGCTCCCCTTGGACTTTTTAGTTGCTTTGTTTTACTAGTTGCTTAGGACCTATGGATCTGTGCTCTTTAAACATTTGCTTTCAGAGGAATTAAATTAGATTATCTTCGGCTTTCATCCTGCGGTCCCGATTGCTCAGACTTTGGCAAATATCCTCCCACAAAAGATCAGCCCTGGGGACCAGCAGAGCCCCTCACCTCCTAGACACAGGGTCAGGACTTTGTCTCAGGACAAACCCGCTCTCTGTGTTTGCTAAAAAGAAGGAAGCAGTGAGGGCTGAGACAAAATCCGTGCTGATACCCTGTGAGATTGTCACTGGTAGCAAAATAAGCTGGTAGGGCTGGAAGGCTTGGACTCATAGAATCATAAAGGCTGGAAAAGACCACTAAGATCATCTAGTCCAACCATCAACCCACCCCACACCATGCCCACTAACTATGTCCCTCAGGGCTTCATCTCTGCATTTCTTGAACACCACCTCCAGGGACAATGACTCCACCACCTCCCTGGGCAGCCTGTGCCAGTGCATTACCACTCCTTCTGAGAAGAAGCGTTTCCTAATATCCAACCTGAATATCCTAATATCATCCAGCTTGCAGCTGCTGAAACGCAGCCACAAAAATGAGCAAAATGGCTGCCAGATGCTGAATGCCTCTGCACTACATTGCCTCTTCTCACTGTTCCTTCTTGTTATGCTCACAAGCATGTCTAGAGAAGACACAATCTGCTTTTCTAACATATTGCCTGAGCTTGCATGAGCAATTCACTTGAAATAATTGCTAAAGGAAGTAATTTGAAAATTCCTACAGAAATGAAGTGTTGCGTGACCCCTTCAGCCACCACCGCTCCCAGTTACGAGGCACCAGAAGTCTGTGCTCTCAGAGATGTCTTCTCCTGGAAGCCAGCCCGGAACTGGGTTGGAGCAGCCAGCACCTTTTGGCAAGGTTTCTGCTGATCCTTTACAACTCTGCAGAGATAAAGCACCAAACTCTTTGGTAAAGTCTAAAATTGCTTACTGCGTTGATCCCAGTGTTGTGTTGTACTGTGGACTGTGAGCTCCCCAATGCTATTGGAGCTTCCTCTCTCTGCTGATTCTCCACACTGTTATCAAGTTCTCAAAATCTCCTTTACATACTTCTAGTGGCCTGCACCAGCCCATCTCTCTTCTACCAGAGAACTACTCAAGTGTTTAGATTATGAAGTGGCTGCTGAATTTGAAAAGAGTCAGAAACTGACACGCTCAGCACAACCTGTCAGCCTGGGACTGTCCAGTTCCTGCACACTGAAATCCAGGCAATATTTGCAACTCTTTTTTTTTTTTCCCCCTAGCCAGCAAGAAAGAACAGCATTATAACTATTTACTTTGTTGTTGTCATTTAACTCCCTGGAAGGAATTTGTAAGGTGGGGCTAAGCATTTTCTTCCAGGTAATAACTATTGGATGAGAAGTAATGTGCTTAAGCTGTGCCAGGGCAGGTTCAGGTTGGATGTTAGGGAAAATTTATTCTCAGAAGGAGTGGTGATGCACTGGCACAGGCTGCCCAGGGAGGTGGTGGAGTCACTGTCCCTGGAGGTGTTCAAGAAAAGGATAGGTGTGGCACTGAAGGACATGGTCAGTGGGCATGGTGTGGGGTAGGTTGACGGTTGGACTAGATGATATTGGTGATCTTTTCCGACTTTAATGATTCTGTGATACTATGATCTGCTAATATTTATTTATAATGTCACTTCTGCACAAGTGCTACCATACTAGAAAGTGCCCAGGTGCAACAGGAATCTCCCTCCAAGCACCTGCCCTGGGATGAAGAGCCATCACAAGCTCCCTCTCGATCTTCTCCTGTGAGCGACTGCAACCCATACGGTAGCTCTAGCAAATACAGAGAGGAAGCAGCAATTGACAGGCACTGCACCCAGTGAGAGCTGATAAGAAAGAGCAAGGAGTAGACAGCACGAGAACCGAAATTCTCTTTTCGTTTGTCTCTTTGTTTTTCAAGTCAGTCTATAGCTTCTGTTTGGTTTGTTCTTGACTGTGCCAGATGGCATGCTTTGAATATTAAGAAAGCAAACTGATCATCTTTGATTTCCTTACCATTTACAGAACTCAGTTTAAATCTGAGTTTATTGCTCTGAAATTTGCATTTATGTATGTGCATTTAAGCAAGGTCACTGAATGCTTCAACACCTGCTGATCACTAAGTTGTAAAGAAACAAGAAGCCATAAGCGTGCCAAGCATTCTTCCTAAGAAAAATATGTGTATTAGAGTCATATGTCTATGCATACATACATAAATGTGTGTGTGTGTACATATCTTTATATGTATAGACATACATATGATCTGTTCTACACTTGTATAAGAGGTGATTGTGAAAGGCAGCCAGCAATCTAACAAGCCAATAAAATCTCACCCCAGGTGCTCCAGCTAGGAAGCAAAGGGAATTTTATTAAATCTGCTATTGAACTTGGCATGTAAATCAACCCTTACCTAACACTACCCATAATATTAATTAAGAAATGACACCATAGAGAAATTTGAGCACATTCAGTCCTTGGTAGGGACACATGAGATCTATATTAGACTATCCGGTGGGAGCATAGAGAAGAATGTAAACTCCAGGCAGAGCTGTTCTAGGGATCTGCTTTTTCCCATTGGAAATCGGAGCTGTGTCAAGACTGAGGTCTTTTGTGGAAATAGATTGATTTTGGCAGCACTTTCCCTTTGGGAAAAGTGAAGCAAAATGTCTTGTTTGGAATCAGCAGCCATGTCTCATCTGTGCCAGTCATCCAGTGCCTCACAGAGCTTGTTTTCTCTTAGGGCTTTGATAGGGGGTGTCACACTGCAGACTGGGAGTGGGATGCCAGTGGAGACCAAATCCAGTATGAGCAGGGCTGGGGCAGGCTGCAGGACAGGCAGGGAGCATCATGTCAGCTGACAGCACGTAACTCCACAACACTTAGATGAGCTTCTTAGTTGACCTCATGTTCTCTGTCATTACTTTTCCTCACAGTTCTGGATGAAACAAAGTAGAAAATATCAGGTTTGCCTGAGGGAGATTGCTTTCTCCATCAAGCTGTAGCTGTTAAGGCATCTGAAGAACTGTGTTATCCACGCAAGAATATTTTTCTGGGAGATGTTCACCTAGTGTAGAAGTAAATAGGCATTACAGGAGGCCATTGTGTTACAAACCCATGTGTTCTGAACTGCTAGCAAATGGACTAATTAAGCTCTGGGTTACTTAATGCGTGTAAGGAACAAGCACCATCTACCCCATGTGAGCAGAGAATGATTCAGTTACTGCAGTATTTTGGCTAAGCTGCGTCTAGCTGCTGTTTCTCAGGTTAGCTTGATCATCCTGATATAGGTCATACCAGATGTAGGCGCAATTTCATTATGGCCAGGCCCAAGAGATGCTCAGCAGACTATTTTCTACTTCCAGTTTGGGTCTGTCTCCTGCATGTGCTAAGTATCATTGATTACAGTCACCTTCTGTCTTTGCTTTATCCTTTCTCCACTACAGGCTCACCCCAACTGCTCTGACAGCCTTCCTTCTCCCTGATCTTCCCTCCAGTTCCTTTCCTTTCTACATTTATATGCAATAGTGGAAACAGAAGAACTTGCTGGTGCCTCTTCTATGGCACTTAGACATTGCATGTCACACACGTCACCACCTTCCTAGAGAGCTGTCCCAAGGGCTATGCACTCCAGGTGGGAACTGGCACTGAACTGAGTGGAATGGGGCAAGATCTCACCATAGGAATGAAGACATGGATGCCTTAATTCCCAGAGAGGAAAAAATGCTTTTTCTGTCTGACACTTCTCCACAAATGCAGTCTATTGTGGTCTGGGACGCTGCCAGAGGTGGGGTGGAGTAGTTGGAGGCATCATCTCTTTGCTTCCCCATTCCATGCAGTGTGTTAACACACCCAACACTGAGCAAGCATTTGCTTCCACAGGTGCTTCCTAGCTCGCTCCTTGTCCGAAGCACTGGGAGCCAGAGCTCTGTGCTGCTCTGTCATCCCAGTCACCATCCGTGACCTCTCCTACTCTGGGGGTGACTGTGGGTTGGCAACAGCTGCTCCACATCTGTCCCTCAGTGCTGCTGGGTGACAGTTGTCTTTTTTATTAAACAAACACAACCAAAGCTTAAGGGGGTTGAAATTAGCCACATGTTTGGCTGATTCCAGTCAACAATTTCGGAAGTCAAAAATGAAGTAAACTTCAAAAATTCTTTAGCATTTCAATTTTCCCTTTAAATATTAAAATGGTTTGACTTTTCCTTTTAAAGAACCCTTCAGAAAGATATCTATCTTTCTGGCAATTTGAGCTAAAACAATAGATTCTCTGTTGATCAATCCGTTAAAACATTTTCCTCTTTAACTGTTCCATTAAAGAAATTCAGCTCATTCCAAATCATTTATTTTATTCCTTCCCTTAGTTCCTTATTAATCTACCAAAAAGTTGGTCTCTCTCCAGCTCTCCTTCATCCACATTCTCCATGAACAGTCTCTTCCTGATCTCCTCACCTATGTTTATTAAAGCTGAATGATCCAACTGTAATGGAAGCTAAATTACTTTGAATATTTCCCGTCTTCCCTTTCTTGTCAGCAGGATGTATTTTTTCTTTTCATTCCTCCTTTGAAGAATGTGTCCCTTCTGCACCATGCTCCTTGGTCTCCTCCGAAGATTTTTTTCTTAGGCTCAGGTCTTTTTAGTGTCTCTTCTCTAATTTGCACATCAAGCATGTGGCTCATGCATTCCAGGACAGAGTAAGTCCCCAGGAATGACCATTCACAGAACTTCATTTTACCTGTGAGCATGAATATGGCCAAGCTCTCAACTGCTGTGAGCTGGCACATCCCCAACACCTCTATGCGGGCCTAAAGTGTTTTACACTCATCTGAAGAGATGGTTCATCAAGAAAGATCATGAGATACTTTACAGGAGGAGAGCTAAGGGTCACCTCGCCTGTGGCTGATGTATAGCCGGCTCTAGTCTGTTATGTCTATCATTTTTATTAGACTTGCTTTCCTTACAGGCAACCCCCATACAAGCCTCTTATTAGATAATCTGCTCTTC
Source organism: Pavo muticus (assembly GCA_016647715.1). Taxonomy (NCBI): domain Eukaryota; kingdom Metazoa; phylum Chordata; class Aves; order Galliformes; family Phasianidae; genus Pavo; species Pavo muticus. The sequence goes on along the minus strand of JACDJE010000490.1, from coordinate 30,827 downwards.
ATCACCCTGTGCGTTTCAATCCATATATTTACACGATCTGGGCCGTATGGGAAGTAAGATCCACATCAATCCACATTTGTACTCCCACTCTGGAAAATATTTCACTGCTGAGCTGTCAGGAATCATTACAAATCCAAGGAGCCAATGCCCTCATACAAATGCTATCAACTCTCCTCCAGGACCAGAGATGATGTATGAGCTGCATTAGGCTCTCTGCTCTCCTTGGTGCTCAGAAATGCTGTTCCTTTCTGGAAAGGAGGATGCTTATTGTAGCAAAAGCCTACACATGTCTGCACTTAAGGAGTAGGGAAATAAAGCCTTGAGCTTTGAGGACTCATCCTCCTTCTGCAGCTGCACACCTTGTGTTGAGTTCACTGGGTGTTGTGCAGCAGTGCTGATAAGCACCAAGCACCTTGCTGAGACAGTGATCACAGCTCCTGGTACATGCCAGGATGCCTCCAGGGCCTTTCTGCCAACAAAGCCCTTGCCTTCTCTTAGCTTCCTGGGTAGAAATAGGATGTCACTGTGTCATCACACCACAAAGGCAGTAGGAAGGTAAATGTCTTAATGTGAGAACGCTCAAGTGAGTATTTCAGTCAGATGGCACTTCTGTAATTCTTTTAAATACAACATCAACAAAAACTGTGTGAGTGGGAACTGTTATGTCATGGCCTGAACTGATGATTGAGCACCTGGTGAAGGGGGTGGCTGGCCCAGGAAGCACACATGCAAGAAATTCACCTGTGCCTCCCTCATGACCAGAAGTGGTGAGCTCTGGGTCCACCCTTCCTTGGGCTCATTTAAGGTCTAGCCTCCAAATGGAGAATTTTTCCTAGATGAAGCTTGCTTTCTGAGAAAGAATGTTCTGCAGCTAAGGACAATCATTGCCATTTGGGTGAGTCAATTTATTTTATTGTTTTTTTACTCTATATATGATCGTTGATATTCTTAGTGATACTTTGCCTGGTATTGCAAAGTGTTTATCAGAAGTTGTTTTACTGCTTCTAAGGACCAGTACAGTGTTTCAATTTTTTTCTTGTTTCTCGTATTTGTTTTGGTAGTTAAAATCTTTCTCTTTCAATAATTTTTCTTCTAGTAATTGTGTTTAAAGAAAGGGATGGAAAAGAACAGACAGCAGCGAGAGAAGGCAGAACATTGTGGAGAAGAAGCTTCAAAGCAAATAGTATTTTATATAGAATTTTTATGCTTTCTTAGAATATAAGTGCTAGCTGTGGAATGTCCTCAGAGACCCCTGCTATCTGCAACACAGGAGAGAGGACTCCTGCAGAACTTGTTGATCTTGGTAGCTCCTCAGTGTGCACAGTGGTAGTATGCCCCCTCTTCGGTTCCCTCCCTCCAGTTGGATTTAAGCTCATTGGAAGGGGTTTAAAAACTGGAGAAAGAAAAAAGTAGGGGGTTTAGGAGTAACTTGGAAGGGGTTCCATATGTGGTGGCACTCAGTTTCCTATCAGCACCTGAAATCCAAGCCCTCTTTTCTCAGAGTTATTGCCTATTTAAAAGGGTTTCCCTGTTTTATGTCAGCTCACGGATGACACGATGTCACACTCAGAATTAATGAAGGCAATGAGGACAAGAATGTCATTAGACTAAATGCAAATACAGTGCTCAGAACTGGCCCGGACCTTTGCTCCAAAGCTAAATGAATTTAAGGTTAAATCCTGGATGCAAATAGCCCAGGCCATGACCTTTTTCTTATTCAGACTAAATCCAGACCTTGAACTTGAGAAACTGTTAGGTTTTTTGCTTTTAATTTTCATACGCTACTTAGTTTCTGTCTGTATGATAGATATGAAAGAAGAAATGCAGAAATACTGCAAAAGGGGCCATCCTTCAGTTCCCACCAGTCAGATCTGAAAGGGAAGTGGCTAGAAAGTGACTTGAAAGGTTTCCAGGACTCATTTGGGGGCTCATCAAGTCTGAATGGATTCCTGGTGATCACCCAAACTGCTAGGTGTTCCATGCACAATGCTCTCGGGGAAGTTTATCCCTCTGCATAAAAGGACACCTTATTTTCTCTGTCTAAATAGTGTCTTCTGGGTCTGAAAAATAAAAGGAATGGAAGTGAAGGTTCTCTGGGAAACTCACGTGCATGGTTTCTACCTGATGTATTGCCTCTGAAATGAGCTCAGAATGGCCACTGCTTCATGCTGGTCCACAACTTCTCTTGTGCTGTAGGTGGGCGGAAGTGAGACTCTGTAGTTTACACACCTCATCTTTTTTTATTTTTTTTTTCCTTCATTCTGAAATGGATTAAAAGCCAAAATAAAAAGAAGATTGGGGTGAAAAAAAATTCTAAAAATTATTGAGAAAGACAGTCCAATGCATTTCTTTTTCTAGATGTGAAAGGTCTTGATGACCTATTTTGGCAAAGGGTTTCACTTCCAAGTAGTCAACTTTCAGAAAGGAAAATAATTGTCATGCATTTTCTGAGACTTTTCATTTTCTACTAAATCACAGGGGTACACTTACTTCTCCCTTCTGGTTGCTGATTCGACTTCATATCTTTCTTTTCCTCTCTGGCAGCTTGAGTGTTTCCTACATTGAAACCGTTGTTTTTGCCTTTCTAGTGCAACTTCTTTCCTTCCTCACATAGGGATCTCCACTACCCACTCAGAGCTGAGCTTACGATCCCGCGTTCCTGAAGCATCCACAGTTACCACTGACACCAGCATCTTTACTGAAGCTAAGCTGTAAAGTACAGGATTAAAATGAAGCTCACATTTCAGCTGTACTGTTTGGAAGCTGGGCTGGCTTTCAACTGTGTGCAAAATGAAGCATTGGGCACATAGCTCCTGGCTGTTAGGTACCAGGCTGTGATAGCTATCCTAACACTGCCTTCCATCAAGAAACCTTGTGTCCAGGAACCTGTAAGGTGGACTCGCTGCACAAAGAAGCAGGTTCTCTCTCAAAGCTCTGTATTAAACTTGCATCTGCACATATCCTTCTTGTTCTCAGGTCAGCTTTTATTCCTGATGGCTGCTTGCCAGGGCAGAGTTTACTAGTAAAACTCACATGGGAGTAGTTTTAAGAGACTAAAAATCCATCAGAACTTTAAGACTTCTTTTCCCACATTTCTGTAGGAATAACACCCCTTCACTACCCTCCCTCCTCCCCTGCTTGTGTTGCTCTGGTAAGTTATTTATCAATAAAAATTCCTCAGCCAACGCATAATTGGATTTCTATAAAAGCCTTCAAAACCGAGCTTCACCAACCTGTGAGAGGCTGACAATTAACTTGACAGAGGAGTTAGCACTTCCAGCTCGGCTGTACTCACTGCCTGCCTCTTTCAGAGCAATTGCTTTTCCATTTTGTTCTGGTTGCAGGAGGAGCAGGTGAAAAGAAACCAGTTTATTTATTTATTTATTTTTACCAGGCAGCTCAGGTGGTTGGCTGACACTCAGTGTGCTAGTAAATAAATGCTCTGGGAATTGCTACTGACAGTGGCTTTTAAACTGGTGCTCACTGGGGAAGGGCATGGGAAGAAAGATGCATGCAAAAGCTGCATGCAAATTTCAGGGAGCCTCTATTTGAGGGTGTTATCTGGGTAATCTGATGTCAGAGGTGAGACAGTCCATGGAAGCTGAGAGGCATGAACAACTGTTCTGCCCCACAAAAAGCAGGAACTGTCAGTGTCACTTGCCATCAGCATCATAGGCAGTGGTGTGACTAGTCATTAATGTCATCATCCTGTGATGCCCAGTAAAAGACCAGGGTTCTGCTCTGCTGCACTGTGCAAGGAGCTTTCAGGCTTGTAATGACAAGGAGGCAGTAGCAAAGCTAGGTGTAATTTTGTGCTGCTGGGTAAGTCTGTCTCAGAGCACATGATGAGCTCTGCCTCACCTCCCAAGTGCAGGTCTCCTGTGGAATTGTCGTCTTGTCCTGTTGGGGCTAAGATGGGTCTCTTGCAAGAAAATAGAACTAGAGTCTTCTCTTCTTTGTGGTTGTCTCTTTCAGTTCCCCGCAGTGGCTATCATCTGCTCATCTCTCCATTACCTATTTCAGCAGTTTTTCTTTCTCAATTTGGAGCTCCAAGTGACAGCTCTTCCTGTTGCCAGCATCCTCCAGAAATTTGCTCTGCTCTGCCTGTTGGCTTACATAAACACAAATCCTTCTCCGTTTCACGTAACCAGCCCATTAGTTATCCCTGAACCTATGACAAAAGCTGGGTCTGAGTTTGATTTCCCAGTAGGCACCGGAAAGTAGTGGGCTGCCTTGGGGATGTAGGGACATGCAAACATTTCTGATGAAGCAGACAGGATACAAATTAGATTCAGGTCTAAATCAAACTCCAAACACTTCTGAAATGAAGCTTGAGACTGAATCTGGGCTTGAAGTTCAGCATGGTTCCTATTGTAAATAGGAGCCAGAGCTAAGCTAATACCAAACTGCTTTGAACTCTCCAAATGAAACACATGGAGCACTTCTGAATCTGAGGGAGAAGAGCCCTACAGCAGAGCTTGAGGTGGAAGCTCTTCCGAGGGTGGCCCAGGCCAAGACAGCAGCCCACCTTCGTGCCCTTCTGGTGGTGGCTGAGAGATGGACTGGCTCTGCTGCAAGAGGAGTAATTGCTTTACATTTGGCTTCGTGCTTGAACAAAGCCAGAAGACCAAATTACCAAAGCATTTTGAAGGCAGAGAATTTCAGGAGAATTGAATTAGGAGCATGGAAACAGTATTTTTGAGGCATTCTCAACAAAGATTAAAAAAACAACAGCAATACTGATGAGAACAGCTTTTTCCATCTTGGATGAATGTTTTGAAACAAAATAGCTTTATTTTGCTCCAAAGCTCAAGTGGAGGCAAGTTTTCTTTTTGCTTCATTTCATCTCCCCTCGCTGGAATATTGAAAAACATCTGTCACAATGGCCACATTTCCCCTGTCTCCCCCTAAATGTATATTGCTTCACTTGAAACCACGTTTTCAGATAGGAAAAAATATTCAGGCGAAAAATCACTTTGTGAGAATGGACACCGAGCTGTCTGGGAACAAGCTGTAATTCAACACAATGTCTCTGTTCATGGAGAACTTCTCCAGGCACTTGGTTCCCCTCTGTACATGGGCTTGTAAATAAAACATCAAGCCTCCTTGCCCTTGCAGTCCCAGCAGATGGAAATAATCTGAGCTGGCTGCATATCGTTTTACACCCTGGGGAAATCAAGCAGGTGGTGTCACAGTTACCTTTCGCCAGGACTTTAAAGCCGTCCCCTGTGTGCCCGTGGACAGAATGCCATGCCAGAGCTGGATGTGGGTAGCAGAAAGCACTGGTGGATGATACACGTTTTCTGCAGCCCCTTCTCTCTTCTGATCCCTTGAGGCTGTCTGTGTGGGGACAATGCACTGCCTGAGAGAAAGCAGCTGCCTGCCTGCCTTCCCAGGGACTTCACCTTCCAAAGCAGAGGCTGCAGTCAAAGCTGAATTGCAATTGTGCTTCGAGCCTCTAACATCAACCTTTCTGCCTGATTTCAGCATGCCATTCCCAGTCTGCAAGTGCTAGTTTCTCTTAACTACAAAAGCCTTCTGGGCTTTAAGACTATTCTTTCTTCCACTGCAATACATTTTACTTATTCCTGTGTGTATAGAAGGTCACCCCAGAAGGCAAAGGTTAGGTCGTGTGGTGGTTTGTGGGGGAAACAATGCAGATTCGGCAGGGTCTGTGCTCCCCGTGCATGATGAGGTTTAGATGAGGGGTAACCAATGTGGTATCTGTGCTGGGAGAAGGAGATTTGGGATCTGCTCATCTCCTTTGCTGCATGATTAGGAAAGATTTCAGGGCTCCCTCATCTCTGACCCTCTGGTTGTTTTTGAAATATTCCATGGGATCTGGAGATAAAGGACAAGTATGTTTCATAAACATAGTAAGCTTTGTAAAACAACTTCACAGTTTCTTTCTCCTGTTCAGCTTTCCAAGGAGTCATGGAGGGGGGAAGAAAAAAAGAGTGGGCATTTAAAAAAATAAAATAAAAATTTAAATAAAAGGTTTCAGGTTTTGAAGTTCAGTTTTCTCAGAACAAAATAGATCAGTAAGACCAAAAAGAAAGGAAAATGGGAGAGGGAGGCTGCAGAGGAGGGGAAAACTCACATTCATCTTTGTCCAAGCCAAAATCCACTTTAAACTGTGAAAATCATGCAACCAGTCCTCTGCCCATCACTCCCCTTTCAAGCACAGAAACAAGCCAAGCTTTTACTAACCCAGGATCTGTCTGCACACAACTGCATTGTTGTAAGAGAACACATAAGCAGTACAGATCTCATGTGATTTCCATACATTTTTTTCCCCTAGAAATGTGGCTTCTAACTGCAGCCTTAATTCCAGCAGACAGCTGGGGATACACTTTGCTTTTGTAATGTTAACTGTGCCAGGTGTTCTGCTGCATGGGATTTGCACTCCTATCTCATAGAGATATACCAGTAAAGTTTTAGGTCAGAGCATAAGAAGTGTTATCAAGCAGACACAAACAGGGCATTAGGAAGAGAGGGCTGTTTGACATGCACTGGTGTTAGGAGGGAGAATAATCCAGGAATAGCTTCATGCTACTACATGTGTCAGGGAGCCCTGGTCCGAAAAGGAAGCTCTGAAATCAGTAGTGTGATTAGAGACAGGAAAAGCAATTAGTGACCAGGAAAACATGTTGTGCAAGAAGATACTGCAAAAACTGGGACTTGCTTTGCAGGGGAGATTTAAAAAAAAAATAAAAAAAAATAAGAGGGGGGGATGTTATGGAAGCAGGCAGAACTAGTGGGGCCACACAGAGACCAGGTCACCACAGAGCTTCTGCTGCTGTGTCTCTTGGTGCTTGAATACCCTGGATGTGCAGGCAATCGTAGCATCTGAGTGTAAAAAGGGGAATGCCTTCCCCGCTTGTCGCAAATAAATATGAGGCTTTAGATGCTGGGAGATTAGTGATGCTCATCGTGAAATAGGACGTTCCTCAAAGATAAGGGGAGCATTCACAGCTGTATTAATTAAGTTTCAAAAACAAGAGTTTGGGGAAAGTTATAAAACATATTGGCAGACAACTGCTAATAAAGAAAATTAGTAAGGCACTTCCCCAGCAGGCAATTTCTCCTTTTCTTTAGCAGCACCTGGTTCTGAATATAGCTGGATTTGGGATATTGGCCCAGCTGTCTCAGGCAATTTGGCAAGCTGGAGGTTCTTCCCTTCTGAATTTACTCCTATAAGTCAGGGAAGGTTCAAAATGCTCAGTTTTCTGACTTCCCTCCCATGCGTTTTCTCAGCATCCATTGCTATGTTCCTTATTTACACATCCAAGGCCAGTGTTTACACTCCAGGGTTCTCTAACCAGCACTATATGTCTATAAACTGTGAAGTCTGAGTTTGTAGAGCAGTGAAGAATAATTTCATTTGGATTTTTGATTTTAGGCAAGGCTATGTTCCTCTTGTGGCATTTCCAGACCAATTGGAAACCTCAGGAGGAAGTGGGGGCTCGAGAGCTTTGCAGCTTAGTTTTGCTCACTGTAGAAGATGGAATAACTTGGATAAACACTGGCTAATCAGCGCAGCTCCTCAGTATTTATCTGCCACAAATCCAGACTGCTTACTCCTTACTACTCCCCTAGCACTAGTTTTTGCCAAACATAATCGCAAACATTCCTGTTTCCTGATAACACAGAGAGAAGCAAAGTTGATTCAGAGAAATGTTGGTGTGTGCAAGAGCACAGGCAGCTGGTGCTTCTGCTTGTGTCAGTGTTAGATGGAGGCTCAGCAGAGCCAGCCTGATGTCCAGCCCAGATGAGGCTGGGGAGAGAGGAAGTGGGAAGTGTGGCTTCTGAAGAGCATAGATAGCTGGGGATAATGCCTGCTGTCAGCTCCTGACTTTCATTTCCTAATAGCCTTGTGTATGAGATGGTGACACGAGAGATGAGCAAATGACTGGCAGGAGCTGGACCCTTCTGAATGTATACTGCAGCGCTGAGGGCTTTGACAAACTCAATGAGCTTCTAACCCTAAACTCATCAAATCTGAAGTTCACAGGGAGGTTTTTCTTTTTCACAATTGTTTTTATTCGAGGACCAGGAAGGTAGTTCTTATACACTGGCTGCTGCTAAACCTCCCACCTCCAGAGCTGTGCTGCTGTGCTGGGAGAATAGGGTGTGCTCCAGCCTTCTGCCCCCTCATCTCTGTACACACCATCTACAGAGCCAGACCTCTGTGCATGGACCCCGAGGCGTAAATCCTGAACAGCAGGAGACGAGATTATATTGTCACATCTACCCATGTCTTGACTTATATCCGTGTCTGTAGTTCTCTTAGCCTTTTTGAGGATACTTCTATTCATTTATTTTCTCATGTTACCAGTGACATTAATAGCCAAGCGGCAGCTGCTGCCAAAAGAATGATCCGGTTTATAGGCACAGTGAAGAACAGCATTTTACATTATTTGAGATAAATAAATCTTTGTTCTCCAGGCAGGAGAAATGATTTGATTCAGGAAGGTAACTCAGCAGAGAAATGCTTTCCCTCCAAAGGGCTCAAGAAATGCTGGTAATAAAGAGTGCAATCACCACAGCAGATTTATTTATCCGCTTTCCCTCCACCACTTGTCATGTACTTCTAAAACTGAGCTGACTCCCAAAGGGACTAATTCACAAGACATTTATGGCAAAAGTTATGTCCAGCCAAACCAGATGGAGAGCAGATAGCACAGTGCACGGCAGGGGAGCAGATGTTTTATAATCATTCCTGCATCGTTCCTGGTCACTAGCCAGTTGTATTGGGATTACTCGGTCCCCATGCATGAGCAGTATGGCTTTGCGCTCTGCAGAGACGCATGCTAGTCCAGATGCCTGCTTGGGAGAAATATCAGGAGTCTCAGCACTGGTATTTTTATGATGCCTTGCTGCTGCATCTCGTTTAATCTCTGTGTTGATGGTAAACAAAGGGAGTGAACATCAGAACTGCAATCACATGTTCACAGCCATCTCCAGCACCAGTGTGGCTTCTATGGAGCCCTCTCCATCTCAGTGTGAGGCTGTGAGTGACTCCTGGCTGGCTGTCAGCCCTCACCACTTGGAGGACCCATCTGCAGGGGAAGGGGCTGCAGCCTCTCTGCTTTGCTGTGGGGAGGGCACGTGGCAGGCCTGAGGGCAACTGGCACAAAGCAGGTGTGATGGCAAACTCCTTATAGGTTGTGCTCAGAATCTCCAGGGCTCTCTGCAAAGTGCAGTGAGAAAAGATCCTGCCAAGCTCTATCTTCTTACAGCTGGAGCCGAAAGGTCCGGGAGTGTGAAGGGGGACCTGAGGTACCTCAGGTAGTATGGGAGGTTGGAAGTTAAGAAAAATTTCTCCAAGAGAGTGGATGGGCACTGGAACAAGCTTGGGGAGGTGGTGGAGTCACAGACCCCGGAGGTATTCAAGAAAAGGGCAGATGTGGTACTGAGGGACATGGTTAGTGAGCAATGTTGGTAATAGGTGGACAGTTGAACTAGGTGATCTTAGAGGTATTTTCCAACCTTAATATTCTATGATTCTTTATATAAATATACAGTTCACATATATCTCTATTTCTATTCATATCTATATGCATTCACACAGAACGCGCTGTAAAGATATGTAGAACAGATCCATTACAGTGTGGCTCAAGCTGTCCTAGAATCAAACCAGGATGATGTTTCCTGGTTTAAGGCAGAGCTGTTTTTTGCAAGAGGCCACATGAGTAGGCAAGCAGGGTGTTGTTTTTTTTTTATCCCTCCCTTGGGAAGATGGGATTTTCTCAGGAGATCCATCTCACATGCTTATGACCTGCATCTTACTGCATTATGGCTGCAGTGTATTTACATTCCAGTGGCACCTGACATGGGAAAATAGGCTTGTTTTTGTCATAAGGTCCTGGAGGGTGGGTGCCTCCCTATCGGGGCAGTGCCTGTAGGGTAATACACTCACACCTCAGGGCTTCTACAGGCTGAGGGCTGTACCTGGTTTAGACACATCTGAAAATAGTTCTGATGATTTCTTTGTGGCACAATATGCACATGTAGGTATGCAAATATTTGTACAAATATTTGGGTAGCTGCTCTACACAGAAGCAGCTTTTCCTTTAAGGCCACCTTGTGAATTTCTGCTTCTAAAACTAATCCAGAGATTTTCATTATGCTTTGTATATGAAGGGCTGGTGTTTTGGTGCAGACAAAGACCAGTCCAAAAAACATGACTGAAGGAGGTGTCTGCATTAAGGATATTAGAGAAATAATCTTTCTGCAGAGAAAGATTGGTGGTCCAGCAGATGATTTCCTATTGTGAGCACAATTATCTTTGTATTTCCTGCCTTCTTCAACCAGGAAAGGGCCTCAGTGATGAGCGTTCTTTGTAGCAGGCTTGAGACAGAGGAGGATTAGAAGGCAAATAGAGGCGATGGAGAGTCCACCAGCCAGCTTGGGAACAGGGATATTGGGCTGCTTGGGAAAAGGCAGGAAGGCAAAATCCTAATGCTCAGGAGCCCAGAAGTATGTACAGTGGTGATAGTGAAACAAAGGGCTGAGAGCAGCTGGACGTGGTCTGTGCGGTTTCATGTTGGGACTGCATTGGTTTAACAATTTCCGTCCCTTAGCTGGATTCATCTGGGACTTGGCTTTCAGCAAGCTGTGATCATCATGTGGTCCCTTCCACTGCCCTGCTGGGAAGGAGAGAGGATGGCATGCTCCATCCCCTTGGCTGGTCTTTGCCAGGAACTGTTCTGGGGAGAGAAGGGTGTTCAGTTTGCTTGCCGAGTCTGGACATGCCAGCTGGCAGGGGAAGCGCATGCTGGAGGTAGATGGGGAATCGGGTCTTGTTACTGCCTCATGTCAGGGCTCTCCTGGTGTTCAGAGGACTCTGGACTGCTCAGCCAAGTGCTGATCATGAGGGTGCAGTTTGCAGGAGATTTGTGTGGGTGGGTCTCCTTGGAGAAGAGTGATACTAACCCAAGCACAGAGCCAAATGGCTTTGCTTTCCCAAGGATGAAGAGAAGATAAAACAAGTTGTGGCTAAAAAATATTTTGCAGCACAAAATCTGGAAGCTGTCACGAGCGTGGAATTGCAATTAAAATTCTGTCCTGCTCACAGCCTCACCATTAAAGAGCAGGTCACCAGGATCCTTCTGTTGATGACAGCCAGGATGTGTCTGTTGCTCTTGGTGTGGTGGCTGTAGGAATGTCGTTAGGCAGAAGAATTTCTTTGCAGAGAATAATTTTGTTATTTCAACCTGGAAAATGTTACTCATTTTAAGAGTTAGGTCAATCAGGAGGGACGAACCCTGCCAAGCAATAGATCTGTGTTGAAAAAATCATATCCACATCTGACCTTTCTAGCTTCATCTCTGAGAGACTGTTTCCCAGGGGTAAATAACAGAGGCTTTCATCCTTCGGGCAAGTACAGCACTAGCATGGTCTTCCTGAAAGCTTCAGTTGTCCAGAACTGAGAATGTATTCCAGCATTGCAGGCAGGGGTTATAGAGCAGAGGGCAAATGCAAAAGTCTCTCAAGTACTGCCTGTGGCTTTAGTTCAGCAAAACACAAAGGCATGTGCTAGCCTAAAACTGTAATACAAGCAATAGTTACTTGTCTACTTAAAGTTAGACATGCGATGAAGTACTTTGCTGGATCGAGGCCAGCAAGTACAGCATGATGCTACCAGATGAGTAATCAGCGGCAGGGACTGAATGCACAACACATGGACTGATGGCATTCTCTGGTTTGCCAGCTGAGCTCCCAGGCTGGGCCTTTGGGCTGGAGGCTGCCACATGCACCCCTATGAGATGCACAGCTGCTGGGCTGGGTGATGCACGTGGGTGATGACAGTTGGGTGACATGCACATCTTGCTAATGTGGTGCTCTGCTCTGCTGAAGGAGTGCACTGACTGTACCAGAGACTGCCACCTGAGCTCTATAGGCATAAGCAAGTGGTGTAAATATCAGGGGGAACTTTTTTTCACAGTGAACATGTTTCGGTTTGTTTTTATTGCTCTACAACAACAACAAAGATCAGGTGAATGAAAGGCAGTGTTTGTTAATAAGAAAATGAGATGCATTTTGCCTACTTAAATATATCTGAGATTAGGCAAATGTGCATTCCATTAAGAGATTTTCTTTAAGGAAAATACCTAAATGTTAGCCGAGAGGAAGTAGCTGAAGGAAGTAACTGCTAGTGTTACACTGTGGAACCCAGGTATTCTCTGTGACCAAGTGCCAGGAGCTAGCTTTCATTCATTGGAAACCATACATGGTTTGACTGAAGTCTGAGTGAGGGGATCTGGCTTTTCAGTCCGACAGAAAATGAAGCAGGGGACATCAAAAACACTTTTAATCTAAAATGAAACAAACAAGACACATTCTGGATTGTTTAAGAAGTACATGCAGAAAGATTCACATCACTTCACTTTGCTTTTGGTTTTTGATGTTTAAAGTTTATCTGTTTTAAAATTAAGGAATTAAAAAAAAAAAAAAAAAAAAGAAAACAAAGAAAAAAAGAAAAATGAATCTTTCCCTGAACTGGTATCATTTAAAAATGATGCTTCCCTACTTCTGAAATGGAGTTTCTCCTCTAAACAAAATGCTAAAACCAGCTTCCAGATTTTTTTTTCCACAGTGAAGGAAATACCTTTCCTTAGTTAATGATTCTTTCATTAAAGAATATGGAATGTACTCTGAAAGCCTGTTTGATGAAAGATGGGCTTATTTTACAGCACGCTGGAAAGCAGTCAGCTCTGGCAAGGGCGGTGTGAAGGTTTTCAAGGGCTCAGGAATTCACAACGATTAGGCACTTATGCTAAGATGCTTCCCAAAAGGGATTTGGAGCATGGAGCTCTCAGCTATATTTGGTCATAAATATTACTCAGATTTTAATACCATGTGTGGCAAGCCATCTTAGACTTCAGTGAAACTCAGAAATACTGTCTTGTGGGTCTAAAAGAGATATTCACTGCCAAATATTATGTCTTGAAAATGTATTTGAGAGTAGCTCTGTCTTGGATTTAGCAGTGTGTATTGGGATGTAGCTTACCCAACAGCATGAAGATGTATTTCATCAGGAGATTTGAGATTGGTTCATTATTATTATTATTATTTTGATTGCTTGTGTGCATTTCTTTGGATTGAAAAGTAATATATGAAGCAAAAGTGAAAAACTGGGGAGAAAAAAATTCAGCTAAATTTGTTTTGATGAATTATACCCAAAAGTAGACTTCTGTGTGTGTACATATACATACATATTGCTTTCAGATACAAAGTGGTCTTTGTTAGGAAATGTTCTGACTTAACCCTGATTTTAGGCAGAGGCTTCTTATCTACAGAGCACCCAGTAATGGAATAATCCTATTAGAAGCACTTCAGATACAGGTAACTTCACGAAAAGCACCAAGCTATTCTGGGGCAGGACTCCTGTCTCACTGCTTAATTATGTTTTCTTTCTCTACAAAAATGCAGCTATCTGAAAGGGTAATGAAGTGTTTGCTGTGAAGAAGGGGAGCTCACTGGTTCATTAGCAAAGCAAATGATTTGCCTTTGGCACTGGTTAACCTTCAGGGCCAAATGCCACTCTCAAGTACAGCAACAGGAAAATAGTGAGAGGCAGTCTGGGTTTACAGAGGCAAAACTTGGTCCTTATCCTTCAGTGGGAAAGTAAATGCAATATTGCTGCTTTCCATCCATCATGCCAGGTACTAGATGGCTCGACTAGATTACAGAGGCCACACTAACAGTAATGTATACAAGGTCAAATTGAGAAATGCTCATTAAAATGGGATTCTTGGAATTTAAAAGGAAAACAAAATATTTCCTCTCCAACCTCATTATACTTACAGAAAAAAATTGGGTGATAAAAATAAGAAAGCTTTAAGGATCCTCCTCTCTGTATTTAGAGTTGAAAGCATTAAAATACAGTTTGGTGTCTGATTTCTATGGATTTGTGACAACTTTTGGAGTATTTCCGGCTTAATTCTGGGAAAACTTGTAAACCTTAAATCTTTTAAAACGACACATTTTTATCATCTCCTATAGATTGTATGCAGATAATGATCTGTCTAGATGTCCGTTTGTGTGGCAGGTTATTTCACCAGTCGGACTCTGTCTAAAGGCCAGGCCAACTAAAAGGGAGTGCTGGGGATGATGAGTTCACGAAGGATGGTCTGTACCAAACCAGGAACCGAACCGTGGTCCTTTCTCCTTTCTTTTTGCAATATTAGGCTCAGATTTCTGTGGAAGATCTCTGTATGGGAAACCAGCATAGAAACATCTTAATATCAGCACTAGCAAGAAAAAGTTGGCCATCAGCAGAGAGTGGAGAGGAACTAAAAAAGTGAAGCTACGTAGTGGTGGGAGGAATACTGAGTGACTTTTCTTCATTGACTTTGAAGATCAGAAGTGACTTCTAGGTCATCTGGGCACCATAACACTGACTCACAGTCTGCAGTGGGCCCTGAAAAGCTCACCCTGTTCTTTGAAGTTTTCTGCCAATCTATGTTTCTTGAATTAGGCTTCCCTTCTGTGCGCTGTTGTTACCCCATGTATCAGGTCTCCCTGTTGTTCCCACATGTTTTCCCTGCCTTCCCTGTCGTCACAGCAGGTGGGCAGAGATTTGTCATCCTGCTTGGCTTTCAAAGGTATACAAGGAAGAATTCCAATATTATTAAGCTTTCTCACATTAAACAGTTAAATTTATTGTTAATATGTTACAGTTTTCTCTTGGACTCACAGTCCTTTTGCATGTTGTGTTTGAATCCCTTTACTGCCAGCGCAGTAAAACTTTGACTACACCTAAAAGCATTCCCAATAAATAATCTAGATCTTCACATATTTCCTGTTAAAAAGGCCTCTGTTTGTAAAACTCTTTTTTATTTAATGGATTTTTTTTTCTTGCACTCAGCATTTCCATCACTTGTAACTAGATCTGGTGCAAAACCTTGTGGAATAAATTTTGATCCCACTGTATAAACTGAGAGTAATTTGTGTCATTAGAAGGGCCGCTCCAGATTTGCACAAGCGGAACTGTGAGAAAGGTCTATTAAAAAAATAGATCTGATGTTGCAAAATGTTACATCATGTGCACTACAAAGCTGTAAACAGCAAATTCAGGTACAGTATGCAATGCAACTAAAGACAGTGTTTCCCAAGGGCATGCCATTTACTTCGTCAAACAGGTGACCAAAGGGCTAGCAGCAGCCCTAATGCATTTGAGCAGTCACAGTGCTGCTCCAGCCCTTTCCTAGAGGCTTCCTGCTACTTGTGCAGGAGGGCAGCAGGAGCAGTGGGACCCTGCAGCACCCACAGGGGCAGGTGGAGCCTTGGGGAAGGTCTAAAAGCAAGGAAGACGACAGGCAGGGGACACTGGCTTTCCCCATGGGCAGTCACACTTAGCTCTGCACCAGCAAAATGGCTGATTCACAGCCACCTCTTGCTGTAGGCAGGTTGCCCCCCACCAGATGGGGGTCCAGAGTCCCATCCAACCTGGTCTTGAACACCTCCAGCAACAAGGCACCCACAGCTCTCTGGGCAGCAGTACCAGGGCTCTCAGTGACACCTTCCCCCTGACATCTTATCTAAATCTCCCCTCTTTCTGTTTAAAACAAATTCCCCTTTGTCCTATCCCTATCTAGTTGTACAAAAATTGGATTTTCCCAAATTCTAACTACTCTGAAAACTTTCATCTTGGATGCCATCTTAGGGTTAATTTTAAGGTGAACCTTTTTCAGAAGTTTGGCTGCTTCCATGTGAAAACATGGAAAAGGGAAAAAAAAATTGCTTTATTCTCTTAAATATTCTTATCATAGGTTGGTTGGGTTGGAAGGGACGTTAAAGGTCATATAGTTCCTTTTAAATTCACATTTTTAAGATTTTCCTTTGCAATGCAAGGACTATAAATTCACCTGGGTGTGTGTGTGTTGGAGGGGTAGGGGGAGGAATAATTGCTGAATTCCTTGTGGAATCATGATTTTGGGATGTTGGACTCTACATAACTCCATAACTCTACACACGAACTAACTGCAGACTTGGTGACAGACCCTCTGCAGCTGGCCTGATGTGGTGGTTTGCCTGCAGCCAGGTGTCCCTGCAGAAGCTACCATGCAGCCAGGCAGACACATGCTGACTTCATCCTTAGGAGTCTTGTAGCATCCTTCCCTTTCAGAGCATATGTGGCAGGGGACAGGCATGCTTTAAATATTACTGGCTGTGCAGGAGATCTGTGTATTTCCTATTGAAGCATCACACATCTATGTATCTCTCTTTTCTGCTTACTTCACTGAATAGGAATATTTATGATTCCTTGAGGTTATTGCTGGCTTTCTTTCTTACCATCTGTCTGGGTGGGGGGGGGTAAATAAATCCTGGGTTTTGTCCTAAAGGAGAGGATATCTGCTCATTATTTTATAGTGAATGCAAATCATCTTCCTTTTAAAGTCTCTCAACCACTCGGTCTCTAGCTTTGGCTAGCTCAGGGTCAAGAGCCCAGTGCACATTCGGCTAATGTGAATCTCTGTGGCTGTCCTGTGCAAGCCATTTTCTCAAGCATATTCAACAACAGTGATACTTGTGATTAGTCAGTGCTTGCATTAACAATCAGTGTGTTTTCAAGCCCCTAAGGGGGCTAAAAAGACTAAAAAAATATCAGGAGAAAAGCAGATCCAAGAAAGCATCACCTGGGCTGTTTTTCTGGCCAGCAAACTGCTGGGTCTGTGCTCTTTCCTTTCATTTGTCTGGACCATGACAGCTTCTAAGACTGATGCTAAGGCTGAACTGAGATCCCATAGACAATTGGCTCAAAGGGTGACCATGAGTACAGCTACAGGTGCTGGCGCAGGGCAGAGCTCCAGCAGCACCTCTGTTACTGCCAGATAACACACACGAGGCTTTCCTGGCAGCTAAGCAGACAACAAATTATATCAGAAAGCAAGATAAACATAATTACTTTTCTGTTTCACAGAGAGAACTGTGTGTTGGCACACAGAGGTGGTGGTGAGCAGAAGCCTTTGCTGTGGCCCAGCTGTTTGCAGTGCACACAGCTGTCTGCAGGGAGCACAGCTGTCTGCATGGCACACAGCTGTCTTTCTGGCATGCAGCTGTCTCCATGGTGCACAGATATTTGCAAACTGCTCACATGGCACACAGCTTTCTGCATGGCATACAGCTGTCTCAGGGTGCACATTTGGGTGGGAATGAACATCTGGCTCAGAGCTGTCTCTGGGTGTGCATCTGTCTGCAGCTGTAGAATTCCTGAAGCCCCATTCTTCCCTAAGCAGATTCGCCTTAACACAATTTAATGGGACCTATTCAAATTCATGATTTTCCTTAGAAGGGGTTGAAATTCTGGGGATTTGCAGCATCTGAGCCACCAGGGGCACAGCTTTTCCAACCCTTGAGCCAGGTGAAGTGTGGGCAGTGTGTGTGCTGGGGGCTGCCAGATGTTGCAGATGGTGTCACATCAGCTGCTGACTTGCCTGTGGATGCAGATTTCCTAAGCCTTGATAGAAGCCAGGATTGCCTTTGCATGTCTTTTTGCAGGTCAAAAACTTGGAAGGACAGACCCTGAGAATGGGAATTGGATATGACAAAGTAATGTGATATGTGTCAGCAAGACTTTAGATAAAGCTGGTCCTGCCCTGAGCAAGAGAAAAGATTAGAGGAGCTCTCCCTTTCATCACTGTGAGAAAAAGTGAAATCCTGACAGCAAGTACAGAATGTAACTGTTATACATGGCAATGGACGAAATATTTAATAATACTGAATAATTAAGGGTACCACTGCCAGCTGGCTCAGAGACTCACTGGAGATGGGAGAGATGCCAAAGCTGTTCCCACCCTACCTGCTCTCCCACCTTCCCTACACGTGTGGCAGAAATACTCAGTGCAGCAGACTGCTTGGCTGTCAGGAGTGAGACAGGTTTATGGGGTCTGGTGTGAGTTTTCTCAAGACCAAAGCATCCCAGGAGGGATAGTCATCTGGTGAAGAGCGCAGCTGCCTCCCGCATTCTGGGGAGCAGTAATCCTGTGGCACAGCAGACTTTCTGCAACCTTGTTAACTTCAGACCTTTGCTCTCCGCCTAATGGACTGTTCTTTATGGACTGACAGTGGGATTACCTGCTCCATAGGTGGCAGCACCCACCCAGGTGTGCAGGGACTAAGGTCAGGAAGACTCGGCAGGGCAAGAGAGGGTGGGATGCTGTTGGGAATACACCAGACTGCGATGAGGAGAAGGTGGTGTTCTGTTAATGAAAGAGCTGAATAAACAGACATCCTGCTGGGTCAGGGAAATGTGGCTTATCCAGAATATCCCAGGCTTAGGTTTAATGGTTTTCATCCATTGTCTGCCTCATTTACATATTACAGCAATTGACTCAGATCCAGGTGAAATTCAAAACCATAGGCTGGTATTATTCCGTTCCTCAGGGTTTCCTTGGCAATCACATGATATTTAATAAAATAGCTAAAAGTGAAATAATCCTGTCATAATCCCGGAATAGTCCCAGCAGCTCCATAATATTGGAATGTGGATCCATTCCAGGGGATATTTCCTTTGCAGTAGGCAGGCACTGGTATCTAGCAGGTGGGGGAGAAGTGATGAAAAGGACTTGGCATTTGATGTGAAGACTTAGAGTGTGCACAGCTCTGCTGTGGTCAGGCACGTTCTTGATTGAGGACAAGGGGGTGAAAGCAGCCAAGAAAATAACTGTTTGCCAAAGTGGTGGTTTCCAGCTCTCCTTACAGGTGCTTCAAAGTAAGCACCCAGGTCTTTCCTTCCTGTTGCTAGCACAGGATTGGACTGGAAAGTGAGCACTTGTCTCAAGGAAAGTTGGAGTTTTCCAGCACCACCTCCTGAGTGACTTTCAGCCACTGCGTAACATTGGTTATGGGTTAGAGGAGCAAAAGGCCCCTCAAAATGGTCAAGTTGACCAAACTTTTCCAGAATGTGTAGCTATACCTGACTTTCTTCCTTACCTGACACTGCTGATGGAGTGCAGAGAGCAGTGAGAGGTGCCTTGCGCTCAGAAGGATCTTTTCCTTTCGTCCCCATCCTGGGCAAATCCACAGCCACGAGGTAGAGCCATCCCACAGTGACCTGTCATTGTTTCTGCCAGAGGCTATTAGGAGTATTCAGAGCTGTGCTAGTACACAAAAACATTAATGAGGGACATCTGAAAACACTGAATCTCTGTCCTATGGGAAATGTGGATATTTTAGCTGCTTCTTTAATCTTGAGACAAAAATGAAAGGAAGAAAGGAACTAAGAGGAAGGAAAAGTCATAAGAATTAACATTTTTGTTGGATGGGAAGTCCCCAGAGATGCAATTTGAAACCTCAAATATGTTAATTTTCTATGGATAAGGAAGTGCTGGTGGCTTTGGTGTGACAAAGCCTCTAGCAGTTGTAGCATTTGGTGTTTCAAAGGGGTGATGCAAAAATGGGATAGGAGCACAGTAGTGGTGGGGTCAAATGACTCATCTGCTCCACTTTCCTGCTATCAGAGGCATATGCACTGTAAACCCAGTAGCTGCTTGTACACATTAAGCTCAATGTAAAAGTAAATTTATTTTCTAATTTTCCTTTGGAATGCCTGATCTTGAAAACCATTCCTTCTTGTTTGTAGTAAAAATATATTTGTGCACATTAGCTCTCGTACCATCATTGCTCTTTGACTCTTCCTCTTACGCAATTTCTGCCCACCAGCATCCTTTCGGAAGGAGTAACCACACTGCCTCTTCACCTCTGGTTTGCTAACTTACACAGGCCAAGCAGGGTACTATAGTTCTTTCTCACAGTAAACTCTCCAATTTCCTGAGCATTCTTGTAGCTCTTGTTTGTACTGGAATAAGGATGACCAGATGTGCTATTACTATTTCTCACTTCATGTGGAAATATCTCTTCAAATTTCTGTCTCCTCAGAGTTCCTCTGTCAGTACTGTAGTGGCGACTCCAAGACACCTTGTGTCTGAGAGCTGCAGAGCTATGCTGGTTCCCAGCAATGGGCTGTCCAGTCAAGGTGCAATTTCTGAGCCTGACCATTTTGCATATAAACCTCTGTGAGGCATTTTTGTCCCATTTCCCTTGTTCTAGCCCCTGAGATCATCTGATCCTTTCTGTATATGTTCCAGTTACATGAAAACTGTCACTTTCCCATATATGCATTCAATTAAACCTATGTTTCATAAGAGATTTTTAATAGCCAATGCTTCCTGTTGTTTTGTGTATTCAAACTAGTTTTCATAATTATTTACTTCTTTTTTCTTAGCTCATTTTTGTCAGCATCCTGCCACTGTTCTGGATTGGCCTTTTGGGGCTGGCGACTGGTCTCGGAAAAACTGTGTAAATCTGATGTAATACTACAATAACACAGAACGTGTCTTCAGATTAGAATCAGAATAACAGTATTGCTGAAGTGAAGTTAACTGGGACCAAAGCCTCCCTAGTGATTCCATTGAGATAACTTCTTTGAGCAGAAGCAGCAGGACCTTACCCAAACTGTCAATTGCATTGCATGATAACAACAACATACATTGAAGGGGATGTTTGGCTTGAAGCCCATGAGAGGCAGACAGCCTCTTATGGTATGGTCAGACTGAAGAACTGGGCTCCTGCTTCTGTCCTACTCCCTCTGACCAACCATGGGCAAACCATCAGATTTCATGAGGTATTTAAAGGCCTCTGAGGATGAGGGCCAGGAGCTCAGCTTTTCAGCAGAGCTGGAAAAGTAGACTCTCCTCTGATAGGAGCTCCAGGAATGATAGGAGCTCTGACAGGAGCTCTCAGTGGGCACAGAAAGCAGGTGCAAGTTATGGAGAAGGGTGGATAAAAGAGTCATGTGCTCTCCTCACCAGGTTTCCTACAGGTTTCGTGAGGCCTGCTAATGCTGCAGGTCTCATGATAGAGAGGAATCTGAGAGCTGCATTCAGCCCTGAGCTGGATATAGTTGCTTCTAAAAATTCTCACTGAGTGTTTGAATGCCTCTTTAGGCTCTAAGTGTTTCTGGCACTTCAGTCCCTTTTAATTTAATCAGCATTTGCAACTGTAGAAGAGAAATAATTTCACTTTTCTGCCGGGGTGGTTGCTAGGATTAATGCATTTGTGAGTGCAAAGGGCTGAGATACTGCAACAGGGAAAGTAATAAAGGTCCCTGAGACGTGCATCTCTGTGCAGACAGCATGGGAGTTTGCCAGCATTGTGGCGGGGCTGATTGTTTGAATTAAGCCTCAACATATTTGCAGGAAGAAAGCTGTAAACAAGGAGTACAAATGTGACCATTGTTATTTGCAAATCAACTTTCAAGACTCTCACCAGATTGTAAATCTTGACTGCATGTACCTCTGCCGTTTCTCAGGTCTGAACCAAAAATATTTACCAAGGAAATAACGTTTGTAGCGATGATCTCAGAGCAGTGCAACTCATTAGCTGGTAATGCGCCTGCAGGCGGTACTGAAGATTCGATCCATCTGGAATTAAATAGCAAGGGATAGCTGGAAGCTGTATTCAATACTGATGGTGGGAAAAGCCTTAAAACTCCTTGATTGCTACGCATGAAAGCTGTGAGCCATCAATAACCAAAAAAAATATGATGTGCCATCTATAGTAAAAGTAACAGTAGGGCAATGCTGTTATCTGAGGTCATTCCACCTTCCTCTTGTCAAAAAGTGATAGGGGAAGGGCACGACACAAGCCAGATCTCCAGCCTATCCCTCCCTTGTCAGTAGGACCTAATTGGCATTAAATACTGAATGTGTCTGGCTTTAATATATCTCCTCTTCTCAATTACTTCATCCACTCTAGAAGTGGAAAGTTGCCCGTTTCACGTTTATAGAGGATAGCTTGCTCTAAAGTGTTTCAGACATCAGAGGCCCAAATGACCTAATTGATTAATAAATGCTCAAAATGTTTCTAACTTGTGCCAAGCAGAGGAGACAAAATCATGCAGCATTAGGAGGGAAGGGGCTCTTTTCTGTACAATACATCCCTTTGAAACAGCTTAGAAATATATGCAAACACTGAAAACCTGTTTCCCCATCCCTGTCAGCAGTGTCATCAGGAAACACGTGAAGTGCAGCAGGGGAAGGAAGGTAAACTTTGTCCACAGCACATCGAACCGTTGAGCCCATTTTAGGGCAAATGGGGAGATGATGCTCCACTGCCCTTTTGCTCTATGTCTTCTCCACTGACAAGGGAGGGTAGGAAAGGTGACAGAAGCCTTCATGGCCTAGTAGGACATTTTGTTTGAGATACATGCCAAGCTCGCAGAAAGTTGTATTGAGAAACAGAGGCCAAATGTCAACTACTGACTGCTGCCTCCCACTCTGTCTGGGAGCAAAAGGCTGTGCGAGCAGGATGCCTGTCTCCGGTGGGTTCAGTCTGGGTGGAGTGGGACAAGGCTGTCACACTGTGGTGCTGCCCATGTGCCTTGCGAAATTGGTTAATACTAATAGGGAGGGAATAAGGTTTGACCCCATTAGTTTCCAGGTGTTTCTGCTGCTCCTGAAATGGTGGGTTACTGACCTCAGCCAAAAGTCTGCACTCTGCATTAATAAATGAAGCACTTGAGCAGCTCTGACAGATTGATAGGCTTGTAAAAAGCAAGATGGAAAAGGGACCTCAAAGCACCATCTAGTCCAGTGTTTCCCTGGTCTGCCAGACATCAGGAAACTCTTTGCAAAAGCAATGCAAGAAATCTATTGTAAAACTGTACCCACCCACCCAGTACACTCTTATGCATGCCAAAACCCAGGGAATGGGGAAACTAAACATAGCAAATGTGTGCTCTGAACTTCATTTTCAGCCAGTTGCAATTGGAAAACATTGTGGAAATGCTGCACAGGAGGAGCTGCAGGTTCTCCTCATATGACATATGTGACCTTTCATTAAGAATATATATATACTCAGAGGCAGTGTAGTCCAACCTGTGTTTCCCAGGGGGATGAGTTTTAACTACTCAAACAGAGTCTGATCTAGCACTAGCAGGAATCTGAGTTTTCTGGCTATGTCCCATTTCCCCATTTGGAAGTCTACTGGTGTGGGACTAGAGGAACCTGCCCATATCTCCAATATGGGAGGGATTCTGCACCTTCTATCTCCAGGGCACTCCAGGCATTTATTAATCCTTTCACTATTGTAATTTTCATTTCATTCTGCTGATTTTTACAGTTAATGTACTTGTGTGGCTGCCATGGCTGTTTCCGTAGAATTTAAATGTGAAATATCTATAAAACAGGGGACAAAGGGCACATCAATATGGAGAACATCTTTTTCTTATGTTGCCTTCTTATTTTCTATAGCTAAATCTGCACATTTTTCAGGTAATGTTATTTCAGTTGTTGGATGTGTAAGTGGAGCCCTTAGCTACTTACTGCAATTTTGCATGGTTTTTCCCTTGTCCCTCTCAGGCACTTTCACCTTTGTTGTTAAGGCTCTAGCAAGATCGTACTCATTTACCAGACCAACCAATAACTTTGTCCAGTTGTGCATCTGTACCAGTTAAGTCCAGGAACTAGAAGGAAAAGGAAACCAAGAGGGCTGGAGGCAGGAGAGAGAGAGCAAGCTCCATCCTTTTGGATGAATGCAATAGTAATACAGGAAAAACAGACTGTACATTTTTTTTTCCTATTTTTCCTTTTTTTTCCCTCTCTTTATTTTTCTTTCCAGTAGTAATCATTAATTGTTGCTTTGCCTTATTGATTCTTGAAAACTGATTGGATAATCTCACAGAATTCTTGGCTTGATGAATGAGTTCTGGTCCAGTGTATGGTGTGGACAGCAGACAGAGTCCCTTTTGTTTAAGGAATTCAAGCACGAGTACGTCCAGGTCCCTAGAACAATTCTCCACCAAAGGATGGAAGAATAACCAGGCAAAGTAAATGCTTCAGATGCTGGCTGCATCTCACCTGAAAAGAAATTTCACTCCTGAATTTGCAACAATTTTTAAATGAGATTAGGCAAGGCTTACTTGAATTAAAAAGGACATGTAAAGTCATATAGTAGCTTTACCTGATTGTATCTGCCATAAGGACAGTGCTATTATTATGTGCTATTACCTTGTAAAGACTCTTTACAGCCCTCTGATATGCAGAGCCACCAGCCACAGGGTGCCACATGGTGATGACAACCTGAGGGCAAGATCTCCTGTCAGTGCCAGCACATTTCTTGAATGGCATCTAAGGTTAATTTAAAAGCATTGCAGTAGCCTGATTTCTGAATCCTCATGTGAGTAGGGAATGTACACATTCTAATATAAGAATACAAATATTATCAGTCTTCTGAGTTTTGAGTCAGTTTTTTTAAATAATGACATATTAAATGGTGCTTTATTTCACTTGATTTTACAGCATTATATAAATAACATAATGTATGCATCATGGAGTGGATAAACTGTGTGTGCACAGTCAGCTGTCTTTGGAGAGATTTTAGGAGGATGCAGAAACAGTGCCAATGATGCTGAGCTGGGAGTACACACAGCTGGATGAGTGTTAGCACTAATAAACCTCCCAGAACCTCTGCACGGTGCGGTAATGTAGCGATAACCTGCTGGGATGCTGCAAACTGGCTCTGGACCAGAGCTGGTAAGGCTAGTGGGCCTCAGCCGGCCCCATGCAGAGCGACCTGGCAGGCAGAGTATCCTGAATCCCAGAAAAGCTGCAAGCATGCACATGTTGCCCTTCTGCTGTGCAAATATCCAAGCCTCCTTTCTCCTTCAGTAATTCATTCACTCAGCACGTTTCCAAGGGAGTGGCGAGGTTGTTTCTAAAACTGCTGGCTGGTAAAACACTCAAAAGGTGGGCACTGCAGTATAAAGCATTGCTGCTTTGACCTGGATTTGTGCTCTGTCACATTTGGAATGATGGGACTACAGCATTCCAAGATAAAAGTGTGTGGCCTGGAGTCAAAGGCAATATTTAGTTTAAGAAACAAATAGTTGTGGCAGCCAACAATATTTATACAGCCCCTTGCATGCTGGGAGGCTTCTCCAGCCCCGGGGTTTCTTGATGATACTGAGAACCTACTAATGTTTTAACAATCCCTGAAACACAGAAATTTTTAAAGAGGTTTGGAAATTTAGAGATTTCTAAAACTCCCTGCCAGCATTTAGCTTTCCCCATTTATAAACAATGCTCTACACCGTTTCAGTCATTCAGTTAGAGTCCACTCATTCGTTTTGGATGTTGGACCTGAGAGAAGGATCTTACACATGTACTCAGTGCACCCTCCCTGCCTTTCACCCAGGTGCAGAAGAAGCCAGCAGTTAGTTATGGGGTCAGTTAAAGAGAGGATTTGAGTGATACAGCAAACAGCACAACTGGAGCTGCCATATCCGTTTGCTCACCCAGTAGTTTTGCCCTCGTGCCTCGTGCTCCAGTGCTAAGTTAATTATGACAAGTCAGAGTTAATTTGATCTCAGAGACTTTGGAGAATACATCTTTTTGAGGTTTGGTCGTACTGACATAGGAACCTCTCTAGGGCTTCCACCATCTCTCAGACACAAGATAATTTTAGTGGTCCAAGGACACGAAGCACTTCTGGAATTTGGTACTGTTGGAGACAGGCTACATATATCTAATGGAGTTTTAGTATTTCTTTTTAGAAAATTGTTATGTATGCATCAGTAATAGCTGTTACTATAAACTGTAACACAACACAGCCTTTTCAGGTCTAAAGATAAGGAAATGCTCAGATTGATTAGAGCTTCCCATCTATAATATACTTCTGTAAGTAAGAAAAGGCATTCCTAAGCTCTGGGACTTCCCACTTTTGTAGGCACCACTTCATTTGCAATCCCTTTCAAATCCTGCCTAAGACTGGAGGGGATTTCTGAACCAGCCATTAAGTTGGAATTGGCAATGTCTTTGTTAGTATTTTAATGCTACATTCTGCTTTGGGACTCTAGATCTTCTATTTGAGGACAAAAGCGATAAGAGAAAACAAGGCATTTCTGAGAGGCAATGCAATTTGTACGTGGCATCCTTATGTTGCCCTTCTTATGTAGCATGGAGCTCTTTATAGACCCCTCTTTGATCCAAGTTGAACTTTAGCCCTTTGGAGTTCAGAGGTTATGTCAAAAACTTTCTTCCTGGCTTTTAATGTCAGCAAGTGGAGATTTAAGCTCTAATAGTGACAAATTCCCATTGTTTTCTGCACACCAGGATTTAGTTGGGATTAAATTCAAGGAGGTGTAGAGCAGGTCTCTTCATCTTGTTGTTGGTAATGGTGTTTCTTCTGGGGTCTTCAGGTTTTCAGGAAGAAACCTGGTGCCCAGCCCTACTCTTCATGTATGTCCTGACCACAACTGTCTTGGTGGAACAAGTTAAGAGTAATCCCATGCTTACCCCATCTGCTTCCATTTTTTCTGTGTTGATGTTGGCTGATGTGTTTAGAGACATGTAACAAACAGTTGGTGCCCAAAGAGCTTCCTGCTCTTTAGTTTCCCCACAGATATCTTTGCAGGAAGAGAAAGTGCAAACATTTTGCTCACAGTATTATTACCATATTCAAATTGTAATATCAGTCCAAATCCAGATGAGTAAATGATCCATTTCCAGTAAGCCTCAGCCTCTAATAAGGAAAAATATCTGAAAATGAAGGCAGGTGCTGCCAGAAAAATATTTCTTCCTCTGGAGGGAAGGGAGAAAATGAAAGAGCTCAGCTGTCAGTGCAAAATACTTTGCCTGGAGAGATTTTGGAAAGTTTCCCTAGCTACAGTGTGCAAATCCTTACGTACCTCTCATCTGCACTCTGTACTTTTAAGTGCTATTAATGTACCTAACATAATTCAGTTTTTTGTAAAAAATCACAATAACCAACTTCAGTCCATCAGCCTGGAAGTGACAGCTTGATCTATCATGAAATGCAGCGAGTGCAGTGCCTTGCACAGTAGGATCTGCTGTTTGCCTCTGATCTGCTGCTCCATCACTGCCAGTGAGCAGCTCCCACCTGGGCAGCTCCGCACTCTCTTCAAAGGCCGCCGTGGAGGACCTCTGTAGAGAAACTTGAAAGCAAGGCAGCATGCAACGGAAAAGGCCAGGGTCATTGTGGAGCACAAATCACTCCTCAAGAGCAACCACACAGCGTGCGAGACATTTGGCACTTCCTGGAAGCACTGAGTCACGAGGTTTCCTGCATTAACTAACTAGCTGCTGGATTTCTAGACAGGCACTGCAGGTCAGCAATGGGATTTTGATGACTGCAGCAGGCAGGGCTGCAGGAGGGCACTTGCAGGGATGTATGAAAATCACATCAGGTTCACTGGCTACTATAAAGGGGAGTAAGTCTCTCATGAATAAGTCATGAGCTGGAAAGGGAAGAATCAACCTGCCATTGCATCCAGATGTGGACCTCCTGGAGTGTGTTCAGAGGAGGGCCACAGAAATGATCCAAGGGATGAAACACCTCCCCTGAGAGGACAGGCTAAGTGAGCTGGGGCTGTACTGCCAGGAGAAGTCTCCAGGGAGACCTGAGAGAAGCCTTTTGATATCTAAAGGGGGGCTGTAAGAAGGAAGGGGACAGACTCTTTAGCAGAGTCTGTTGTGATACGACAACAGAAAGTGTTTTCAAACTGAAAGAGTAGAGATTTAGATTGGACACAAGGAAGAAGTTTTTACAATAAGGGTGGTCAGCACTGGCACAAGTTGCCCAGAGAGATGATGGATGCCTCGTCCGTGGTGACATCCAAGGTCAGGCTGGACAGCACCCCGAGCAACATGATCAAGCCATGGATGTCCCTGTTCATTGCAGGCGAGTTGGACTAGATGATCTTTAAAGGATCCCTTCCAATTCAAATGATTCTATTATCCTTCCAAGGCAAAGAAGGAAGATCAGTACACAATCTTGGGAAGATGAAGTATTTCAGCACGTGCAGACGCAGAAGCCAGAGCCTGGCTTGGCAATGGGACTTCTGATCTGTCTGTTCTCTGCTGCGTCAGAGGGCCCACCAGTGCCTCTGCTGCTTCACACTTTACTTTCCTCAGAGAACTCAGATGAACATCCCCTCTCCACCCCAGGGAATTCCTGCGCTCATGTCTCTCTCTGCTCACAGTGGCTGCTGCGGGGTTTTGCAGTGTGTTGAGGCCTGTTTAGAATGGCTGCACTCTGGGGACTTCTCTGGGACCTTAACTGGCTTAGGAATGTGCTCCAGTGTAGGAGCAGCTGTGTCTTCCTAGAAGTTGGCTCTTTAAAGGAAGGAAATGTTTCCAAATGCTTGATTTGTCTCCAAACGGGGGCAGCCTTTCTCTGAGGAGAAGAGGGAGCAGTACAGGGGGAGACTGGGCCCTTCTCCAGGCAGCCAGGAGCATGGGCCCGGGTGCGGGCACACAGCAAGACAGGTTGGATATTAAGAAAAAATTCTTCTCTGAAAGAGTGATAATGCAGTGACATAGGCTGCCCAGGGAGGTTGTGGAGTCACCATCCCTGGAAGTGTTCAAGAAATGTGTAGACTTGTGTATGGGAACTGTTGAATCAGGGCCTGAAACTCTGATTGATCACCTGAGGCAAGCACTGGGTCAGCTGCGGGAGCACAGGTGAAGGCAATTCAGCTGTGTGGCCAGAAGGTGTGGAGCCTGGCTCCACCGCTCCTAGACCCCATTTAAGGGCTGACTGCCACCGAGGAAGGATCTCTTTCTGGGGGTTGCTCCCTTTGGAGTTTTTCTGTGAGCCTAGCACACGGGTGAGCATTTTCATTTATTTTCAATTTTCCCTTTCCACCATGATAATCTTCCTAGTTATACAATCTGTAGATACCAGCCTAACAACACCACTCTGTATATTTGTTGATTATACAATGTGGCACTGAGGAATGTGGTTAGTGGGTGTGGTGGTGATGAGTTCATGGTTAGACTAGATGATCTTAGTGGTCTTTTCCAAACTGAAAGATTCTATATAGTTCTACGATTCAAGTCCTTGCTGCTCCACATGCGCTGAAGCCTGCCATACTCTGAGGTCCGCATCTGCCATGGGTGCAGTGCAAGAGAAAGGTGCTGCAACATGGTGTGACTGGAGGAAATCTGCTAAAGGAAGCTGAGAGTATTTGGAGAGTTTGTGTGAAGTATCTGCCCTGGGCGATGCTTTTTTACTTCAGTTTGAAAATTAGGAAAAGAAATGTGGCTACAGGAAAAAGTAAGTTTGGTTTTCAGTTGAATATGACAAAATGCATTGTTGGTTTTTTTTTTTTAAGAACTTTATTTTTGTCTGTATGATGAGGGTAATTTGTCAGAAAAGACAGGCGTCCTAAATGTCTTTGCAGAAGGAGCTATTTGATACAGGCATTGAATCTTATGAAGGTTTGAACTGTGGTGTACCAACAGATGCAGCAGGGTATGAGCCTTGCTGGTAGTGCCAAAGAGCAAGCAGTTTAGCTTCTCTGGTTCTGTTCTCCAAATTACTGCTGTCTGAAACCACAGACCATAGCTAACCCATGGCTACACTACCTCTGGGTTTGGACAGAAGTTCCTGACCTTGCGATCCTGTTTTGCAGCTTGGCATCGTGCTTTCTTCAGTTTCAGGCAAGTGAGTCTGAGAAGAGAACCACTCAGTTTATCCAGTGTATCAATTTGCTGCACTGGGTGAAATCACTCAGTAGTGGGAAACACATAAAGAAGGCACATACGGTTTAATGTAGCAAACTCTTAAGACAAGGAGATTACCAGATGTATCTGTATTCAGTCCAGACCTATGAAAGAGCAATTTTTTGAGCTATTGCAACTTTTTTTTTTGCATTAATTCACCAAATATTTCTGTATGAATGGAACATATGTCTTTCTATTCAGTATCATTAATCAATGCATCACAGATGGTGGTGAAACTTTTTCTGTCCGCAATCTTGCTCTTTTCATCTCTTATTCTTTTCATGCCTTCATCCTCGCCATCTCCTTTTCTCCTATTAATGCTGTGACCTAGATTGATGCACTCCTCAGAAGTTTCCTGTACTTAAGAGGAGAGTGAGAAGGCTGCAGAACATCCTGACCTTGCTGGGGGTTCAAGGCAAAAGGCCCCTTTTGTTCCAAAAACTTGGCAGCCACACAAGCACTCCCATGTCAGTGCTCTCTTCTGGTTAGGGCGAGGGTCTCTTACACATTGTTTTGGAGGGAACAGTGGGGAGGCTGCCTGCTGGGTGGACACCAGGTGCACGGTCCTGGACCACCAGCAAGCTCTGAGCTGCAGGTTGGCCCAGAGTCAATCTATAGTGTTCAGAAACTGGAGGGAAAGAAATCAGGAGGAAACAAGGCCAGAAAAACCTTCCTATAGCCCTGTACTCTTCTTGCACTGGGGGAGGGAGATGTTGCAGCATGGCTGGCTGTAAGCAGGGCAGCCAGCACGCAGCATTTCCAGGTGATCACCCTGTGCTGGGTAGCTTTGGCTCCTTTCCACCAGGAGAGCTTTGCCTGATGTCTGCCCTGCTCTGAGTACGAGTTTGGCAATGAAATCAGGCATGCCAGTGCCTCAGGTAGCTCCTTGCAGTGTCTTTTTACCTGGTTTACAGAACACTCTCCGCAAGGTTAGCAGAAAATCTTTGTGCTGTCATCTAGAAGTTCTCAAAAGAAATATTAGAGCAGGGAGGGTCTTTACCAGTGGCACCAGCTCCTGTTGGGAGGAGCCATGTCTGATGCTGGGAGGTATCTGCTGTGTCTGCTGTTGTCACTACCCCTCCATGTCTTGGCGCCCATCAGGTGTGGCCAGCAGGTCCTGGTAACCAGTCTGCCCATGCCATGGCTCTGGGAAGGAGCAGGGTCTTGGTAGCATGAGGAGGATCAGTAGTGTGAGCTCAGACTCAATAGTCAAGGCTTGGTCAGCTTCAAGTTGTCACTGTTTTGGCAGCTGCATGCTGAAGTGTGTCTGAACACCTGTGATCCAGCAAAAAA
>JACDJE010000491.1:393829-466387 GCA_016647715.1 Pavo muticus | reverse complement strand
AAAAAAAAAAAAAAAAAGACCAAATTATGTTTCATAGGCTACGAGCTGGCAAATAAAAGGAAGAAAATAAATAGCAATTTCTACCTGTTTCTATTCAAAGTGAAAATAAATTAAAAAATAATAATATACCGGTTGTAAAAAAAGCAAAGAAAATGAGGTATTATGCAACAATACACTTCCCAAGCATAATTGTAAGAAAAATTGGGTTTTTCTCTGCAAGTCACTGTCTTCCATAGAATTGACTCAAACCCTGGCTGCACAGGAGTCAGCTTGAATGTACAAGAGGAAAGGTTTGATTACAGACGGATGACAGCTTGAAACTACTGTGCTTATGATTTTCCTGTTTCATTCCACTCCTTGCACTTGGGTATAGAATAAGACAGAAAACAAGGAAATGGTACTTTTGATGTGGAAGTGTGGTGTGGGAGAGGGAGTTTCTCTCAGATATGCGTCTTCTGCCATCTCAGCCTTGAGCGTAAGTCTTACCCAGTCACTTCTGTTCACTTTTGCAAAAATTTCACCTGTCTTTATCCCAGTCTCTCCCCATGAGGTTGGAATAATACTGGCTCGGCTGGGACAGTTACAGTGCAAAGTACCCCCGACATCTTCAAAAGTAGCCTCAGACATTCTTTTAGACCACATTTTCATTGATATACAAGATTTCCTCCGCTTCTCTTTTCAAGCCATGTCCTTAACAACTTAACTTACCCATTTCCTTTGCCACCTTGGCAAAGCGAGAGATAGGGAACAGTTCTCATAGGCTTGATTTTTTTTCTATCAATCAGTGATCTCAATTGCCCTTCCTCTGTCAGTCTTGTGTATGAACCTGTAAGCACTCCGTCCGTCTGTCTGGCCACATTACTACTGTACACTCAACAACAAACTCAGCAGCATACTAATAGTCTGTCTTCATTAACCTTAGTTGAGTGAGCTATGTTCCATCATATTTACACCTTGCACATTTGTGATGTCTCAGAGATTCGTAAGGGGGATGTTAATGGCAACAGAGCCTATGCACAAAATTATCTATCCACTAAAAAGGAAGAATGTTTGCAGGTGATGACAAACTTTTTTTTTTTTAAATCTTTCCCCTCATCAAAACTTTGGCAGCACTCGAGAGGGCAAATGGAACAGATGAATCTATCAGAGAGATTCACCAATGATCGCTAGAAAAAGGGCAAATGGCAACAGAAGCCGCACCTGGTAGGTATCCAAAATAAAGAGACAGCTTTTGAGAGAAAAAGCCATCAGAAGGCATCAGCACTGGCTGGTGAGGCAGGAGCAGTCCGGTGTAATACTTTCCTTTCTCAAAACATTACCATCATTGCTCATGAGACAAGGTGGAAACCAGACCCAGAAAGCTGAGCTGCAGAATGATTTACAGAGTTAACTTCTGAGGTTAAACATCTAGCCTTTGACTTACCTGTGTGAAGTCCATCAAGTATTTAAAATACTTCTCAACTTACAGCTCTCAAAGATTGAACACCTGAAATTCAAAGTAACACTCAAGCTGCACAGGGGATGATTATTGAATGACTTAGAATTTCATATTTTTTTAAAGTAAAAAACTAAAAAATGCTCTGGATTTCTTAAAGAAACCATCCTACATGCAGTAGTCTGTTAGTTCCTCACCTTCTCAATGCAGTAATGAAATGACTGCAGGTTAGAAGCATATGAATTACTTGCATTTTAATTGGTTTGATTCAAAAAAAGAAAAAGAAAAAAAAGAAAAAAGAAAAAACAAGACTTATGATACTAACATTTCAAAGACATGTAAAACCATAAGTAGAGAGTTACAGCTGAATAAGCATAAAATCAAATTTAAGATAGCCATGTGAATAAAAATGAGGAAGGGATTTTCAGAGCCTGTAGCCCTCACAACATGATGATTTGCTTATATTAAACTAAAACAATAGACAACAAAACAAAAGTTGACATTGCTGCTCTATATTAGGCAGTGGGTACCTTTCTGGCTGTCATTTCAAAGAAACTCAATAACTTCTCCTGGCTGGAGGAAGTGCCCTTGCCTCAGACGGTGAGGAAGATTAAACCGTAATTCTCTGTCTTTCAGTTTAACCCAAGTCTGTAGAAGAAGCCTAACCATACTGTACAAGTAGAGAAGAGGAGCTGAAGTCACCTAGACTCAGCAAAATCAAGAGAATGGAGACAGAATGCTAGCTTTTGTATTTCCTACTTATACTTTGCTAAAACAGAGATTTGAAACATTAACAATGCACATTGCCCTCCTGCTCTGATTGCCAAGCCTTATGAAACTGCTATGTACCATCCCAAAACACCCTTCCAAGC
Organism: Pavo muticus; assembly: GCA_016647715.1. NCBI lineage: Eukaryota > Metazoa > Chordata > Aves > Galliformes > Phasianidae > Pavo > Pavo muticus. The sequence continues at coordinate 464,080 of JACDJE010000491.1, read as the reverse complement.
AAGAGAAAAATCTTCATACCTCATCAATAAACATGAAAAAATAGTCCTAGAGAAATTTAGCCATGATGTGTTCAGTTATTTCAGTGGAATCAAACAGGTCTTCACGCTACCCTTTAAGAATGAACTGAAATAAGGGGCAAACCTCTGCGAAGGGTCAAATATGTGAAAAGCTTTGCTCTACAGCATGGTGCCGGATATAAAAAGAACAAGAAAAAAGGTACGGTCTTTTGCTGGGCATGTCAATAATTTTTGTGCATTAAGTGAATAGATGGCAAGAGTTATTTAAAAAAAAAAAATGTACACCGAGGAAGAGGAACCTGTTAATTACATTTTTTAGAGATGAAAAAGGTGACCATCATTTGTAACCAGTGATCTGGAATGTTGTTTCTCTTTCTTTTTGAAACTCAGGCAGGAGTATTTAAGATCCAAATCACCGCTCAAATGATACCTGGTGCTTATTAGCCCCCATCTCCTCCCCCTGTGCTGCTAAAGCGGATTCATTCTTTTTTAATCTAAAAACAATTAATGCAAGATGTGAAAGGTTAGGTTTGAAATAAGGTGTGATACGAAGGGGATGGCAGGCACCCTGATGAGCAGCAGATTGGCTCTGATCTTCTGCAAGCCGAGTGTGATGTTGTTGTTCTGCTATGGATGAAAGGGCCCATTATCCCAAAGATAATTGCCCAGATGCCACACCGATGAGGTCGCGGGAAACTCGGCCACGGTTGCTGAACCGGTATTGCAGCTAATTAACGCTTAAGGCTGCGGGCAGCCATTTTATACGGACCTCTCCTCGGATGCGTAGCTTTCTCATCCTATTAAAGTTAACCGCTTGCTCACCCTAATTTTGCTGCAAAATGAAAACATTGTCTTGCCTGTCCAAAGAACAAATGCTTCAGTATTATTTCTACAGCATTAAAATTCATCTTTTCATCACCCTCTTTATTTCAAAGGAGCATCAATTATTTACACGCCAAGGTCAACCAAAGATTTGGCATCTACTCTTGTTTCATGCAGGGGAAAAAAAAAAAAAAAAAAAAAAAAAAAAAAAGGATGCATCAGATATTAAGGGTAAAACTGAAGTTTGGAAAAGAGCTAAATAATAGGCAGCACGACACAGCATTTTGACTTTCCACGATGACTATTTTATCGACTCTCCTTCTGGATTATGTGTCTTGCTTAAGATGAAAGCATGAAATGAGGCCTTCTGTATTTGTTGCTGTCAAAGACAGATCTATACTTCATCCATACCTGCTTAGGGGGGCAGTTTCATCAATAAAGCTGCAGTAAATTGCATACTTGAAAAACTTCTGAGACCCCACAGACTCCCTCCTGATTTTAATGGGTATTTCACATGAGTGTACGCACCCAAGCGGAGTTTGCTGAAGCAACAGAGTATTTGCCATGACAGCAGTAGGCAGGTCAAACAGGTAGTTTTTGTTCAACATTTCTTTGTTAATTTGTTTGTTTTTCAGATCCCATACGTTCTTCCAGCAATTACTGAAACTTGACAGTTCTGCATTTCTATAACAAAACTGAGTGGAGTTTCAACTCTTTGCCCTTGTGAATTCAAGTCACCTACAGAATATCTTTATAACTAAGAAGCGTTTACTGTCATAAAAAAAAATGTTCTGAAATTGACCAAAATGGCTTTAAAGTTGGTCACATTTAATCAGAATAGTCTACTTTGTGGTTTTTATCATCAAAGTGAAAGAATTTGAGCTGTTTTGGGGACAGTTCCTGTTCTGTTTTATTATTCATATTTTATTATAATGATTTTCTTTCCCAGAAAATACGTAAGTATATAATCTGTCTCAATCCCAAACTGTTAGCTTTATTCTCTGGACCATTTAACTATTACAAGGGATCTTTACCAAGATTTCTGAAGAAATTCCTTCGCAGGAAACATGCAAAAGCCTGAATGACCTCCACTGCTGGGAGGCCTGCTTTCATCCAGCTTTGCCTGGCTCTGCTTTTCCTGCCACTTGGAATGTTTTGACATTGCAACTTCTGAACCTCCTCTTTCATTTTAGAGGGCCAGTGCTCCATGTAGCCTCATGCAAGATTTATTCCTGTCTTCGCCAACAAAGTAAAATAAGGTCATGTTTTCTTGTTTGTTTGTTTCCCAGCAGCTTCTTTCCAAAACCCTTTTGGTCAGGTTTGCTTGACTTATTGCAAATATGTATTATTGAGGCCATGTCTGCCCAGCTTTAAAATTTAAATCTGCACTTAGGTATATATATTATACATACATACCTGCATGTATATCTTTGAGGGAGTGCTGCCATGGATACTCTATGGTATTCTGCCAGATTTTTCTGATCATACGAAGATGTAACATTTTTCAAAGCCTGGAAAAAAAAATAATAATCCAAAGACAGGCAGTATAAATAGTGATAGCAGAATGAAAATAAAAAGAAATCCAAGAATGCATCTCTGGGGAGCCATAGCAGCTGTAGCAGGATGGCTGCAAATAGGTAGAACCTACACTGGAAAGAAGATATAGAGTTTATTTTTTCAGGATATGCGAGAGGATTTCATGCCATGTAAATCTGCTCTGAGAAAACTTGCAAAGATTAAGATTATTTTTTATATAGCTTTCAAACAAACCTAACTGTAAAATTGTCATAGTCGTCTTTTTCGCATACACACATGTATGTTTATACCTGTGCTTTTGCCATAACTCAAAGAATGATTCATCAGCAGAACACATCCCGTGAGAAAGAAAAAACCGTTAGGCAAATACTAATTCAATACAGGCTCAGAGCTAGTCATGGTCTTGAGATCTGCTATCACACTGAAATTATTCTACGCATCTGAGATTTACAGGTTCTAAACTCAGAATAGTGAAAAGATAGTGGAACATAATGCACAGTCTGACATGGAATACAATACACTGACTTATCTAACGCTAAGGACCAAATTAATTCATACGTGGTTTCGGGGAGCAAAATGTCTCATTCATAAAGGTGGGATTTCCTTGAAAACTCTGCTATAAAAAATAATTTGCATTTTCTTATGGAAATGTTCAAAAATGCTTTAATCATTGAAACAGCCTTCTGAAAAGAATTAAGTTTGGGTTTAAATATGTGAGCATATTGGTAAAATCAAACTCCAGGTTTTGCATGTTCTTGTGTTAATTTATGTGGTATTACACAACTATAATATTCTCTTACAGAGTCACAACACAGAAAAAAATATCTGAGCAACCTAGTGACAAATCAGCAGGAGCACAGGAAGCGAAAAGACTTTGCAACACATGCACTTAAGTAATGCATAACAGAAACTGAATCTGTTAGAGTCCTAGAATTTGCTTGAAAATGGGATTAAACATTCCATAGATGACTCAATTTAATGTATAAATATGTAACTTCCAAAGCAGGCAAGCAAGAAAAAGGAGAGATTTTCTGTTTTATGTTAGTGGATCTAGTAGAAGCTAGTTAAACTGGACTCACAGAACAACAAGATGGAGCTAAAGGTAAATATTTTTAAAGGGAAATTTGGAGAAATTCGTTCCTTGAGTGACAACATAAACAAAAGTCATAGCAACTCCACTTGGAAATTAGGTGCCGGTATTGAATATTATCAAGCACAACATGTGAACATTTTTGGAGAACAACAAAGAAGTGAAACAAGCACTGTTTAAGAAAGAATATGGCACTGAGCAGGTACTTGACATTTTCAACGTTTAGTCACAGTTTTGCCTGCAATGCAGATGTGTATGTTCTTAACAATCACCCTTTAGCACTGTGGCGGCCAGAGTTTTGTGCTCCTGCAGGTAGTGAGATAGACAACGCCTTTGAAGTAACTTTCATCAACTAGCTTTCTTGAACCACATCTGCCAGCATAACATGCAGAACTACTTTCTGTCCCTTCCAAAGTGAATGAGGCTAAAAAGGCATCTTTAACATTTTCACACTGTATGGGTATACTTGTTTACAAGACGTGTGGAAGTGTCATAAAGGTGGCCTAGTAATAAGCAAATAAGGAGGCACTCCATTCCCCTCAAACAGTATAAAAATAAATTTGTTTTTTTTCAATCTATTATATTTATTTTGGATACATACACTTATTCTCTCCTTTTCTAGGCTCCAGAACCGGATCTGATATATGGCAACCTAGTTAAGTATCTAAATAATATCCCGAGCAATTGCTGAATTCAGTACTGAAACACAATCTTGAATGTATGGGGTTTAAGGGTCCACCCTGCTGCAATGCATGGATTGAAGTTTTACATCAACATTAGCACAGATATCTGTATAGAGCGGGACATTTGATGCACAAAAAGGGTATTCAGAATCTGAATGCGTAAAGAAATACACTAACTTGTAGACTGGAAATAAACTTCAACAGACTATCCAAATAGTATAGCACAATCATGGGAATAAAAGTATCATTTTATTCCTGTCTGGTTAGTTTTGGAGGCAAGCTCCAAATTATGATTATATTTGTATACTTTAATTTGTAGACACTCACTGTGTGTAATCAGTGCTTCACAGAAGGCCATAGAAATTTATAAGTAATAATTTATGTTACTCATTTACTGTATGTTTCTTTCAATATTGTTTCTGTTTACGAGGGCTGTACAAAGTCACAAGATGTTACGAAACTATGTTGTATTTAGTATAGTGGACCTTTTGGGAAAGGTAACAGCTAGATCCAAAAAGTTAAAGATTAAAATCAAAGCTGAGAAATTCCTGAGCATCGCAGTGAGCATAACAGCAAGCTACTAGAGCACTCTATGTCCAAGTGCTAAGGAAACACACGGAGCTTACAATTCTCTGTACGTTGCAGAGTAGGGTAACATATATGCCCTATGATGGCAACTGTGGATATTTGGACTATGATCTAGCTATATATCTTCTTTCCTAGGCTGAGAATACCAAATATTCTTTCAAAGATCTCTCTGAAATCCAGTCTCTCTCTGTCTCCTCCAAGTCATGCAGCAAACCATTTATCACCCTTCTGTTCCACCTCTGTCATTCCTGTGGTGGCCTGTCTCTCCTGCCTTGCTTACAGAGGCAGCCCAACCTGCAGAATGCTTTACTTGACAGCAGTGAGATTTAATATATAACATCCATTCTTTAGAAGTAAATATATAGATTAAAACAAAAATAGTAAATATAAAAGAAATTTAGCTTTAGCTTCAGACTGTGGTGTCTCTGAAGGCATCAAAACCTCACAGAACTGAAACCTTCTAAAACAGTTTAGAAGAACAATAAACCAACCCAGAAATACTACAGAGAAGCAATAAACCACACTGAGTGATTTTCTGAGTTTCCTCTGACACTGGTAATATCCCGGGGGGCAGGGAAGCAGAAACTACGCCTCTGCTTCTAAGCTTCTAAGCTGCTTCCCCTCCATCCTGAGACCGCTGTGCCTGTTTGGTACCTGCTTCCCAATAAGAAATTCATCTCATGTTGATCTGCGTGACAGGTATGAACATTTAAATATAATAAAAGTACTGAAGAGATTCAAAAAACAGGAAATGATGAGAAGTACGAGAGAAATCAAGCACATTTCTATCCTCTGTGTTAACTTTATCCCTGCCACTTAGCATAAGCTCTCCCACTTTTCCAAAATAGTGAAAACAGCAGTCAGGTCATCTTTCCCGATACTGAGAGTACTGAGGGTTCCTGAATGCAACCTGGCACCCACAAGTAAGCCCTCCCTTTGCTCCTGAAGAGCTTAGTTCTTCCATGCAATGACAAAGGAAAAGAAGATGCACTTTTTTCAGGCTCGGAAGATTCCAGGTCTTTTGAAAAACAGTTTCTGCTTCATTTTTATGAAGACCTCACTGCAGTAACTGAACACAAACTAGTTTCTTTAATGAAGGCTCAGGGAAAAGGAAAGAACAAAGCACCAATTTTGCCCTTATCTCCCTGCTCAATTCCAGTCAAATTCACCTTGGTGGTGTTTGGTTCTCCCACTACCCATGCCATTCACCTTAATGGCTGAACAAACCCAAGCAAATCCAGACCCCTTGCTTAGGTCACCAGTGATAATGCAATCTCTGATCGAAGCAGAAGCCTCACAGTGGTGTTGCATGCATCTGACCGTCCCCCTTTGCATTTCAACAAACTCCACTTTCTTCCATGCTCAGATCAGAACAGTGCAGCATGTGGCTGTCCTTGCTAAGCATGCAGCAGAGACGGAGGTCTAGGAAGGCTGCGCGTGGAACTGTGAAAGGGTTGACTGCACGTTCACAATCTGCCTAGAAAGAGGAAGAAGAAAGCAACACCCAAAGAGGAAGAAGAAAGCAACTGACAGTCTTTCCAGCTGTGCAAGTGCCAGTTTCCCAGGGTGTACTCCACTGAATGAATCGCTTATATTCTGTCCTTCTTTCTTCTTACTGCTAACAGCTCTGATTGAAATTCCTTTCCAACTCTTCTTCACTCTTTCTCCAAATCAAAGTCATCACATAATAGCCCAAGCAAATGATACCGCTACAATGTAGCTATTTTTTCTTCAAAGCTGTTTGTCCGTTTCATTCAAAGTAGTTTCACAGTAATGGAAGCGCCATTCAGAGATGAATAACTTAATCCTTTCACTTAATGGCCTTCCCCATCTCTTCTGTTTGATTTGGTGTCCATGCTGGCTCAGTATCTGTTTAACTGATGTTTCTTGAAGCAAAGACTCTATTTTTTAATATATTTGTACAGTGGCTAGCAAACTTATGAATATGCTCTTTTAAGTGCTTTCATTTTAAGAGGAGCACTGCGAATACAATGCTGATTTAAGTCATTACCTCCTGTCGACAACAATCAGTTATTTTTGACTTTACAGGTGATTACCTGAATTGAATAACTATAAAATATAACTGCAAAATATATAGAGAGAAATAAATGGAATCAGCAGCACAATGCAGATACTGATATTCTCTAGCTCCATACTGGTAAGTACACTGCACAATGAGATTAGTTTCTTTGAAGGAAGTCTGTCTGATTGCATTGTTTTAAATATAATAAGTATATTACAGATTATTGGACAACCTCATCTAAACCACATTAATCCTTTATAAAAAGCAATTATTATGTTGGAATTTGGTCTTCCTTAAGGGGGACTGACTGGCATGATATGTCTGGTAGTGGCATATTCACCTGTCTTGTGCACACTGCGGAACTCAGAAATCCGAGTCAAGCAGAAGTCACTTTCATTTGGCATCAGACATCTAACACGTCAACACTGTTCAGCATATGTAGTCACACAGTGATGAGCAGCTCGTTCCAGAAACCTTTAAGGAGGTGGCTCACCATGTCTTGACTTCACATGGAAATATAGCAATTAGCCACCAGCTGATATGTAATTCAACATCAGAAATACATAATAGTTAAGTTTTAAGTGTCTCTGTGGATCCTTTATTTTCTGGTGACCTCCCAGTCATGTGGGCATCACGGTTACCAGATGATAATAAGATAATTAGTCTTACAGATTAAAACTGCTCCGTCTGTTGCCTATCCCTCAGTTAAGCCAACCAATTTAGAACCCCTGTCTTGCTTCCATCTGGAGTTTGTAGAAACTGTAGCTGTATAATATGTGACTGCCTGAAATAACAATCTTATCCAATCCCGTGGCCACCTCTCAAGACTTTCTTGCTGTTTACAGCCTTTGTTTTCTATTGCAAGTCCTTCCAGCCTTATCATTACAGACCAAGCGTATCTCCCAGAATCACAAAGCATATCAAGGTTTGATAGGATTTACCTTACTTGCTTCCATAGCCATCTGCAATTCCCTGCCAGCCCAGAAATCTTTTTGCTATTGTTGTCGTCTTTTTATTTTTTTAATTATGGAGCCTTTTTTTCTTTTCTATTCCTATTTAATTAAAAAGTTAAAAATAACAAACTATACTTCGCTGTCTGCATTGTGCATTTTAGTAGAGCTGAGACAGAACAGTCTGAAGCTACACAACACTCCAGTAGACACTCTGTTATGTTTTCCTTCCTTACCAACCAAGTCATTTTCCACTAAGTCATTACATATGAAATCATGGATTATACATTCTACACAATACTGGTGCATCCTCTGATATTATAATAGATTCATAGAATCATAGACTGGTTTGGATTGGAAGGGCCCTTTAAGATCACCTACTTCCAACCCCCTGCTATAGGCGGGGACACCTCCCTCTAGACCAGGTTGCTCACAGCCCCATCCAGCCTGGCCCTGAATACTTCCAGGGAAGGGGCATCCACACCCTCTCTGGGCAACCTGTTCCAGTGTCTCACCACCTTCACAGGAAAGAATTTCTTCCTAATATCTAGTCAAATCTACTCTTTTCCATTTTAAAACCATTTCCCCTCATCTTGTCACCAGGTACCCTTATAAAAAGTCATACTACCCCATACTACTACAGCTGTTTCCCATGAAGGGATCTATTTTTTTGAAGCAACCAAGGAAGCTCTAGAAGTTTCCTTAATGTCATTCTTTAGTTGAAGAAAGCAAAAGGCATCTATGATCCTTCCCTTATATTTTTCAATATCAAGGATCCTCACAGAATCTTTTTTTTCTCCTACTATTAACAGATTTAGCAGTCATTAATACATTTTCACACTGATGTATTTTTGGCTTTTTTCCTCTCTCCTTTTAAATATTTGTCATGTGTCTCTTTCTATTATAAGGAAGCAGCTATTTGTGCACATTAGTACAGCTAATATTGCCAGAGTACATCAAGTCCTCCAAAATTAACCATACATCAAGACTACTGACAGACTTGGGGTTTTTTTGTTGCGTGTTTTTTTTTATTGTTGTCAGAATATAGTGCTTGCAGATACGACAGAAAACAAAACACTGCATAAACTCTGTCCTGATTATTTTCCAGGCAGCTTCAGCTCTGAATGGGATTTGTCTCACCATCATTTTCCTTCTCAGATTTATTTTCTTGGTTTCTTTTATCCCTTTACCATGCATGGGCCGGTAACCACACAGAAACTGACAGAGGGGTCTATTTCATTCAGTGTCTGTGTTTTAACTTCTCAGCTTCTCGTCACCACCAACTCAGTGCTTCAGAATTCTGACCGGCTGGATGTCTTTATGGGACAGCTCTCAGCCTCTTTGACTAGCACCTGTTCCCTGCTATCACAGGTCTGTATGGACTGTTGCACCCAGCAGAAGTAGAGGATTCTACTTCTGGTGACTTTTGGATCAGTTTAATCAGGCTAAACCATCTGGATTATTTCAGCTCTCTTTCCAAACTTGCAATAATTACAATATTTGAGTCAATCGTTGCCAACCAGCTGCGCTGAACTGAGTTCTGTGACTGGCTCATAATTAATTCTCCTTAAAATAATTGTCATTTCTCTGTAAACAGGAACCAGGATCAAATGGATGAAAAGAATTTTCCCTTCCATCCCCAACTGCCAGCTTTAAAAAAAAAATTGGATGTATCCTTGGCACCTCTTGCTCAGACCAAATAAAGCTGGAACATATTACACCATCTATACAAATGGCATTTGTTTATATAGAGCAAAGCTTTCTGAATGCAGGACTGTCTTGCTCTCCAGTAAAAGCTATCTCCAGCAAATATATTAGCACCAAGTAATTTAATCTATGTTTAGTCAAGTAACACAAGGCCTTCTTACAGAGAGGAGGACAGCCAGGAGGAGAGAAACTCTGAAGGAAATGAACTCGTGAGCAGGAAGATTTCAGGGCATCTCTGGCTTACATCTTGCAGCATATTCTTAGTTGTAAAATAAACATAAAAAATAAAACAAGAGCACTCATCAGCCTCTGAAAAACTAGCCTATTCCTGTTGATAGCTGCACTACAATGTGTTAAGTTTTAAGCACCCAAACCTCTGGGCTGTGGCAGCCCCTGGGCTGAGAAACAACTGCTGCTCCCACTATCACTCTGCACCTTGGCTGCTACACCCCTCTGTGCCCTGGGTGTTAAATTAGCTTAAAGCAGTATGGGGATTAGTTTCATCTCCCCAGCTAACAAACATACATTAAATAATAAAAGGTTATGTGCATATATATATATATATATATATATATATATATAGTTTAAGCCAGATGCCCCTCTGCCCCAAAAAAGTGGGGATGAGGAAAGCCTGCAGCTTCTTCCCCTACCCTGTCACCTCTGAGTGCCACAGCAAAACCTCCTTCCCCAGACATCCACAGCTCTCCTTTCCTGAAGGCACATTGCCATCTAGCAACAGCAAAATGCAATCTCCAGCCAGTAAAGGCATGACAAGGTGATTCACACAAAGCAGACTCATGCACTGTGTCCTTCAGAGTGACCTCATGTCTGGCTACGAGCCCAGGCTGGGTGGGGGGTAGGAAGGTGAGGGCTGCACAGGGCAGGCAGAGCCCAGCTCCTGTAGTACTGCACACACCATCACCTCCTCCTGAACCCAGCCTCAGACAAGCTGAGGTGCCTCTTGCCAGACAGAGTGCTTTATTGAGGTCCTTGGGCATCCCTGGAATGAGGAAGGTCCTTGGAGACACCAGGAACTCCCTACAGCAAGGTGGTGCCAGGGTGGCTTCGGGGTGACATCCACCTTTTCCTGGAGGGAGGGCAGGATGCCATCCAGAGGGACCTAGACAGGCTTGAGAGTTGGGCCCATGACAACATCATGAAGTTCAACAAGGACCAGCTTAAGGTCCTGCACCTGAGTTGGGCCAATCGCAAACACAGATACAGGTTGGGCAGAAAATGTCTTGAGAACAGCCCTGAGGAGAAGGATTTGGGGGTGTCAATTGATGAAGGACTCAATACAAGCCAGCAAAGGATGCTTGCAGCCCAGAAGGCCAACTGTATCCTGGGTTGCATCAAGAGAAGCATGACTAGCAGGCCAAGAGAGGTGATTCTGCTCCTCTGCTCTGATCTTGCAAGATGCCACCTGGAGTACTGCCTCCAGTTCTGGGGGCCCCTAACACAAGAAGGATTTGGAGCTGTTGAAGTGGGTCCATAGGAAGGCCACAAATATGATTAGAGGGCTGGAGCACCACCCCTACGAGGACAGGCTGAGAGAGCTGGGGTTCTTCAGCCTGGAGAAGAGAAGGTTCCCAGGAGACCTTATAGCGGCCTTCCAGTACCTGAAGGTGCCTACAGGAAAGCAGGGGAGGGACTTTTTATAAGGTGTGTATCAACAGGATGAGGGAAAATGGTTTTAAACTGGAAGAGGATAGATTTAGACTAGATGTTGGGAAGAAATTCTTTCATGAGAGGGTGGTAAGACACTGGAACTGGTTGCCCAGAGAAGGTGTGGATGATCTCTCCCTGGAAGCACTCAAGGCCAGGCTGGATGGGGCTGTGAGCAACCTGATCTAGACAGAGGTGTCCCTGCCTATAGCAAGGGGTTGGAAGTAGGTGATCTTAAAGGTCCCTTCCAACTCAAATCATTCTATGATTCTATCATCTCTTCTGGCTGCAGTAGGTACAGCGGGAATGCAAACTTCTCTGGAAAATGGGCTCAAAGAAGGGGCGGAAACACTGCATGTTGAGGAGAGAGGCAAGAGTGGCTCAAGATTTTAAGAAATATCTGACTTAATTATAAGGCAAAAAAGTTTTTAAGCTAGTTATCCAAATATTTTTTTTAATCTTTATCTTATATCCTGTGAGGTTTTTCCCATTCTTGTATTTTATACTTAGTTTTTAATATAGAAAATGGGACTTCAGGGGAGATGGGCACCAAATTTGATATTATCCAAGGTAACTTGAGTTTAAACTGCTACAGGTTTTCAGCACCAAACGGTGACTTCCATCAGTAATGGTGGTCTCTCTCATTACAACGCATTAGATAAGGGAATGGAGTACAACGCATTGAATCAATTGTATTTCTCTGTAAAACCCACTGGAATAGTTTGAATGTTCTTAATGAGGATACCAAACCAATAAGCTACTCTGCGGTGATTAAAAAGAAGAAAAGCAAGAAAAAAACCATAGGGTTATTTTAATCAATAGCATCCTCTGTTAGCAAGGTCCCTACATGTCTTAGATCAAAGAAACACGAATCATCCCCGTTAGAATAACACACCTCACAGCCAACTTCTGAGACTGAAGTGAACAAATCCATCTGTGAACCTGTGCAAGCTTAAAGCCAAAAGCACCTCTCACTGATTTAGTGCTCAATACTGTACAGTGACACTAGCTATTGTTCGCTCTATAAACCGCCTTGCAATAATATGCACTCATGGAGGCCTTACACAACAAAACATTTTGATGAGTGCTACTGTGGTGCTTAGAATTACCAAGCCAGATTGCAAGTATTTATTTCAGTGTCTCAGAAACAAATTGGAAAAAGAATTTCTACTTGGAATTGCACTGCAGTTTTATCACCCTCTCTAATACCCTCCTAGAAAGCCTGACACTGAGCTAAAAATACAATACCTTCAAATTACAGCTGTCTTTTTGACCAAAAGCTGCAGGTAAAGTCATCCCTTCCAGACAGAGACAGTTACTTCACACCACACGCAAATCTGTTACAGGCAGTAGTACTTTGGGCTTTTCTTTTTATAATGCCATCTCACATTTTGGTACCGGTTCACAATTCATTAAACATAGAACCCAGAAAGTTGGAGTCATGTATTAATAGGTTTGAGATCATTGTCTGTTCATCCACAGATGGAAATACGCAGCTATTCCAAAGGGAACAATATAAAAAAGGTAAGTAATCATGAGGCTAAACACAGCTACTAGAATAAAAGGTAGTGCCAGTAGCAAAAGTGCCAGTAGACAAACCTCACCGATACAGCATTACATCATAGCTATTTCATTGCTCGAGGTTAAATTAATTCTTGCTGAATGTGACTCTTCATTCAGTAGTCCTTCCACAGCAGTTTGCAAATGATTCCAGACAGCCAGTTCTCCTTACATCCAGAAACCCAAACACACAGCAGGCTCTGCTGTCACAGTGACACCGCTGCCCTGCACCTTGGCTGTGACGTTCCCTGGCTCACAGACTGAATTGGCTTCAATCCGTACCTGTCAGCACTGCCCTGACAAAGGTGATGCTTTTAGGTGAATGCCTGACTCGCTTATCTCAACACCCCCATCTCAAGTTCCTTAAGCATTGCTTATTTCTCTAAATTATGTCACCATCTGGAATGTCAACGTCATAAGATTTGAAGGCTGTTTCCTGTGGCACTGCTGGCCTTTTTTTTTCCCCAGCAGATATATGCAAGGCACATCCATGTTGCACAGAAGAGCATTGTCTGCATCCCCAAACCTGCCCCAGCATCAGAGTCAATACAGCAACATCCCCACAGCATGCTCCCAGACCAACCATCTTTGCAGAGACACTAATTAGCACAGGGTCAGCCGCTATAACGCAGGTATGGCGTGTCCAGAAATCAAGTAGAACTCTTTGTGTACCCAGGTAGACATCCGTTTACTCAGATCTCTTTCCAAATCCGGTCTGGTGACAGAGATGAAAAGCGTGCAGACACAACACCTGCAGAAACTGCTCCTCTAGCAGGCAAAATGGAAGATCGGTAACTATCGGAAGGGCTTAAAACCATCTGTTGTTAAGTCAAACTACCTTACAGTGTTTTTTAATTTATAGCCACAACTTCTTACAGTTAGTCAAGTGCTCCCTGGCTCCCGTTGCCTACCAGATTCTGAAGCATCTTGGTGACAGCAGGAGCTTTAGCTGCCTCACCAGGGGCTTTCCTGGTTTGTCTTCTTCATGTTCCAGTGTCACTCAGGGTCTGGTTAGTAGAGAACAACTTTCTTTAGCAATTTTAGAGAAAAAATCTTCCTGGATAGGGGAGGGAACTACTGGGAACAAAAGATAAATGCATGGATATATGAAAATATGAAAATAATTTGCAGATATTGGAAACAACTTGAATGCAGCATTGTCAGCACAGTCCATATTATCTAACCTAAACTGATCAAAGGTCTTCCTGTAGTTAAGAGAAACAAAGAAGGCCCTTCCTGGGTCACTTCAGAGCATTTAAGTAGGAGGTTTAAAACACTCAAGTTAGCCTCTCTCCTCAGTGAAGGCAGAGAGAACAACATTACTAGATGGTTAATTCAGCAGTCAACAGCTGGGAAGCAGTGAAACATTTTCATGTCAGCTTTAAGGGTCCACTCCAAAAAGGAAGCAGATTCTGGAACAAAATGGTGGAACAGGATTCACAGATGTAAGGTGCTTGAGGTTATGCTACTGGATACTCTAAAGAATCCCTCATGGACACATCTGTGAACATACAGCCTTATCCACACCACTGGCCTTGCTACATGGGAAAACCCAAATACATAGGCCAGCTCTCTACTGATTTTCCAAGCACTGAAAGGTTGAGATTGACTCCAGGTGTGTTCCAGGTAGGCCTGGGGACCAGAGAACAGCAGCGGCCCTTAAATACACTGATTAATCATTGGCTTGCCTGCCCTCATACCAAGAGTATGCTCCCTGTCATACACTAAGGTCTGTCAGCCAAATTTCACAGCAAATACAGATGCATTCAAACTCCTTGTCACTATCATAACAGAATTTGACAGCAGCCACTACTACACAATTTCATTCTCATTTTGCTAGAATTGCAGAATGCTGGCGCTTTATTTTAGGCATCTGTGGAACTATGTATTATATGCTTTATGAAAGCACTGCAGAAGACTTTATGATGCTGCAGGGACACATAAAATAACAATGTTAAGGATGTGAATAATATACACTAGCCAAGAGGAAACAAAAGGGAATAGCCCTCTTCCTTTTAATAATTGTCTAGTGAGAAGAAAATTTACACTGTGGGGCCACAAGGACTCCTGTGATCTTATTGCTATTTTTTGGTAGTAGATTAAACTTTAATAAAAAGTGCAACACACACCTCAGACATCCATTTTTAATATGGCTACTAAACTCATAGTAGATGTATGCTTTCAGTCATAGCAATGATTTCCTATTAAGCTAATGACCTTCTTGTCAGTAACACAGAAGATGCTATTAATACATTTTAATTCTGTCAGAGGACACCATTCATGTGCAAATCTATTTGCTTCAATCCAGTAAAAATATTGGAAAGTCACCAATTTGATGTTGAATGCATATTTAAGATCTCACCCCTTCTCCTCCCTCCTCCCCTCCCCCCAAAAAATAATACCAGTCTGCCTCAGCTCGAAGCTTCAGGTTACTTCATAGCCTGGTATCTATTTCTGGTAAGGACTTACCAAGTGCTGCGGCAGTTCTGTCAACCACATTCTGCGGACTCGCACACCACCTATGGAGCGTGGCAGCGTATGGCAGTGTGGCACTGCAGAACACAGAATCACAGAATCGTAGGGGTTGGGAGGGACCTCCAGAGATCATTGAGTCCAACCCCCCTGCCAAAGCAGGATCCCTACACCAGGTTGCACAGGTGGGCGTCCAGGCGGGTCTTGAATATCTCCAGAGAAGGAGACTCCACAACTTCCCTGGGCAGCCTGTTCCAGTGCTCCGTCACCTCACCGTAAAGAAGTTCTTGCGCACATTGGTGCGTAGTACCAGGAGGTACTATGGGCCAAGAGGAGCAGATCTGTGGTGAAAACCACTTGATCCTGTGCACTTGACACCCATACAGCTAGGGTTTGCCTGTTGATTTACTTTGGACTAACTCTTGTCTTTCCTCACAAACTGAACACCTGTGTGTGGCCGCTGAACATCAGTTGGCTCCCGAAGTATTTCTCCCCGTGCACTTTTATCCAAGAGGACTGGATGGCCATCCTCTCAGACTGCTCCCAAATGCAAAGCAAAGGGCTGTACGTGGGGATAGGCAGTGGAATGACTTGGAAAGCACAACCCCGAGAAACATGTCAGTGTGGCATTCAAACACCAAACTCTCTCCTACTCAAATGCATTTATTCTTCTTCTTCTGTTTAAATCCAGAAACTAGAGCTGGACCCCCCTTTCAGGAAGACATGCCCATTTTATGTATATATTTTAACAACAATACAAGCTACAAAGGAGTCCATTCTGAACTGGGTCATTTGGGTACTGTCACACACTAAATACTAGGTAATAATCTTTTGAAAGTTTCATGCCAGAGACCCTCTTTCAAAAGAGAAATCTAAGTTAAATTACCAATGGTCAACACCGATTCATGGCGGAATAAAGATATATACCCTTTTTTATTGTGAAGACATTTTTCAATAGAAAGTTGTACTTATTATGCTATATTATGTCTGCATATGAAATCAACTCAGTCTCTGTCAATAGATGGCTAGATCCCTGCAGTCAATCATCGTTTTCAACGTGTCAAGTCCTGAGCTGTTCAGATCAGTTAACTCGGTTATCAGAGGCTTCTAGGTAACCTGGAAGATCAACGGTTGAACAGATGCTTTGAATGTTCTATTTTTAACAGTAAAATGACTTTTGAAACTTGAAGCAGTTTTCTGTTTTTGACTAAACCTAATACGTATAGCTAATATGTGGCATTTCATCCGATGCTGAAGATGTATTTGAACAGATAATTTAAATTCAGCATCCTAAATCAAAGCTTGATTTAGAATATCAAAACAAATGCAACAAAAAAAATCAGTCAGAAAAGTGTTCTCAACTACTAGGAAGAATTTCAGGGAAGACTAACAAAAGGAAGAAAGAGAACAGCCAGCATTTGAGGTAGTTATTTTGAACAGAAAATGCTTAGGACTTAGTTTCCCCTACCTTATGTCCAAGGGTGGCCTGCACATGCTCACTGCTGTGCTGGATACACCTGATAGATCTGTTTCTTTCCGGAACAGCAATTAGAGACCAGGTAGGATGATACCCTGCGGCATCTCCAATAAGTGCCACTGTGTGAACAGCTGAACTGGACCCCAAGCGTAAGCTCTATTCCAGATAAAATGATCCTAAATAATCCGGAAGTTACTTGTCTGAGCTTACATTGCAGAAAGCAGGGGTTTGAACCAGCTGCCTGAATGGGGAGCAGATCCATGCAATTACTCAGTAAATAAAGTTAGTATCAGATAACCTAACCTCACTGGGAAAGTACTCGGAGTTCATCCATATTTTATAGTGAAATTTATATTTTATATTATTTATATTTCATATTTTTACTATTTTATAGCAAAATAGCATCACACATAGAGACTGCCTATGTGTAGGATATGAACCTGTAATATTATCACTGCACTAGATAGTATATTAAAGATAAGCCAAAATTACGTTTTTACATTAAAAAACACATATATAGCTAGAGATTATGGTTGCTGCTGTAGTATATGTTCCACGCTATTTACAGTAGTTCACAGGTGTAAGCTTTTTAATTTGATTATTTATACTAATTATACACTTGAAGTCTTACCTAAAGAGGTGAGGTTTAGACTGCATAATTAATAGTTGATAAAACAGTTCTGAGCATGCATCCTTAAAACGTAGGTGGATCGTAGCATACTTTAAATTTTTCAGGTGTAAGGGTGAAGAGCCGATTCGAGCAGCCAGCCTGCAGTTACCGCAAGCCGCCACTCCGGGGAGACTGTTACCCACCGCAAGCTAAGAGCAGAGCAGCTGTACACAGCGAGATCAGCCAGAGATGATTTAAGCCTCAAAGTAACTGGAACAAAAAACAGCTAGCTCTCTGAATTAACACCGTATTCCTATAACGTGTAATTGCGCTTCAAATACTGACAGCAAGAAGCAGCACCTCCTCCCCCCATCCTTGGGACTCTCACAAACAATGGAAAAGAATGGGTCAGCAACGTTACCAAATATATTTACTAAATATGTGTACCAAAATATTGCCGATAATTTTTTTTAGGGTTGCATTCTTGCAGGTATACCGCCTTCTGTGACACACAGACACCGTGATCTCACCATGCTATTAGTGTCAGAAACACCTGCTTCCTGATAGGAGCTGTGAAGATCCCGTCATCAGGTGTCTGCAGAGCATCACATGCTGGCTTTGGCCCACTGCAGGTCTTCCAAGTGAGGGGCAACAAGCAGGCACAATGGCTGTCATACAGTACTGGGCACTGCAGGTCTTAGATGGGCCCTCTCTGCAGAATGCTCAGTAAAATTAAACAGTACTCATTTGTACTGGTATTCTTGGTTAATATGCCCACTGTGATGAAAAACGTCATGTCCCCTGATATAAGAGGAGGCTGCAGTGTCACGAAACTTAGAAAGTCTTATAGAAAGCAACAGAAAGCAAGAAGTTTAGAAAGACTGAAAGCCAATGTCACTAGAGGCAACCTGCATGTTCTTAACAGAATTCCATTTCGTAGTGTCATGGAATCATTAATATTGGAAAGACCACTAAGATCATCAATTTCAACCATCAGCTCATGCCTGTGACTGCTCCAAACCACATCCCTCAGTGCCACATCTGCACGGTTCTTGAACACCTCAGGGACAATGAGGTCACCCACTCCCTAGGCAGCCCATTCCAGTAACTCCCACCACTTCCTCAGGCATTCCAGTGCCTCACCACTCTTTCGGAGAATAAATTTTTCCACATATCCAACCTGAACCTCCCCTTGACTTGAGGCCATTGCCTCAGACTGTTCCTTATTTCTTCACATTTCCTCCACATACATTACTGAATAAGACTTAGTGTTTTCACACAATACAAGACATTATGATTGTATACGTCCTTCTACCTCCTTCTAGATGAGAGCTTAGCTCTCAGGTGCTGAGAGCTGAAGTGAAGTGAGCCATTATGAAACTGGCTACTTGAAGCTAAGAGCTCAACTGTGCTGTAAACAGTTCTGAGGTCAGAGCAATCTCCACGTTTTCCAGTCAGTACACCTCATTATCTGTAAATTAAGGGAGAAAGCACAAGTATTTTATAACATATTTCCTCTCTTAAATAATTAAAACTGATCATTTTTTTTGTGTACACACAGATCATATCATTTAAACAAGACCTTATGTAAGTGAACACTTTTTGTGCATGAGAGCAGATTCTGAAGCACGGACAGGAATCCTGCATCCTGCTGAAAACCCAGCTGCACCAGCTGCCTAGGGACAGTGTGGAAAACTCCATGAAGTGGGAGGACCAGGGAGGCTCTGCACACGGCCATGCAGTTGGGGAAAAAACCGGCACCATACCAACGTAACAGAAGTAGGGATGATAAGGAACCGCAGGGTGAGTGAACACTGTTGCCATAGTTGCCAAAATCAGGTCACCACTATTTTCTGTTCCCCTTCCTATCCACGTGTTGCCTTCTCTCCTTTTGTGGCACCACTTGCTACAGAAAACCAGCTAATTTTTTTCCTCTGAAGTTGTTCTCAGTTGCATCATTTTCTTTACCTGGCATATTATGTGTCTGCTAAAACATCTTGCCAAAGATGGGTCCGCCCATTTCCAAAGTTGCTAGTGCTTGGATTGGCTTAACTAACATCGCAAAGCTGCACACTGTGGGTAGGAGGGAGCAGGAGAAGTAGAGAGAGAAGCAGAAGCAGAGAAAGATGATACTGCTAATGAAAGAGAAACTCAAGAACATTTTCCATTTAAAATGCACAGAAAGAGTGCACTGCTTTAAGCACTATTTTGGATGAAAGTTGCCACCTCCCTCCACTCCCCCCCCCAAAAAAAAAAGTCCTTTCTTAAAATAGAACTGGTGCTTTTGAATTATTTAATGTCTCATATTCGAGGATTGAAAAATATATTCTTACATTATCTAGCGTTAACATGACTTCTATATGAAGGATCTTGTTTGAAGGCAAGAAATTTCTCCAGCTTGCAAATGAACCTGCTGATACATGCTGCTTTGGAACAGAAACACAGCTTTTTTAAACTTATACAGAGATTGGCAGCTGCAGACATTCAGCTTCCACGCATACATCACTAGCTGTGTGCATGGAGACATACAATATGAACTGAAGTTGCCCAAACTTGGCTGATGTTATTCCACAAATCCAGTCTTTGAATGTTTGAATTAATTACCAGTTCATAATTCAAAGAAATTTTATACAAATAAAGGTCTTGTACAAATGTCAATATCAATAAGGAGGAAAACCCAGATAACTTATTTATTTATTTATTTTTGTGGCCACCTATCCCACTAAATCGATTCTGTTTTTCTATTAAAGTAGATTATAGTCAACCGGTACAAGTGCATGAAGCTTCCTATTACACAATGAATCTGTTCAGATAATAAGTACCAGCTGGATCCATCCCCAACAGCAATAACAGCCTGTAGAGCACGATTATAATGTAACAGATTGTGAAACAGAAGAGATGGGCTCACTTATAATAAGGCCCTTATGTCAATACAGTGACAGAAAAGAGAGCTTTGCTTGTACACAGTGCTTGTGGCAAGGCCCTTATGTTAATAAATTTTTTCAAAGGTAAATTCTCTGAAAATATTGCCTGTGAACATTTTTAGGAATTTGATTACATGCGCAAATGAGGGGCCTCTTGGGCCTACTGCTGAATGAAGCAGGGACCCTGATGACACACAGGATAGGAAAGGTTGAATATCTTTCCTTGTTGTTCGCCAGCAAGACCAGTCTTCAGGAACCTGGAATCCCAGAGAACAAGGGGAAGATCTGGAGCAAAGACAACATAACTCTTGGTGGAAGAGGATCAGGTCAGGCAATATTGACCTGGCAAACTAGATATGTCCAATTGCCGTGATGGGGTGCGCATGTTAATGCTGAGGGAATTGGCAGAAGTCATCACAAGATCACTTTTGATAACCTTTGATCAATCGTGTCATTTGGAAGAAGTGCCTGAAGACTGAAAGAAAGCAAAGGTTGCTCTTATTTTCAATAATAGCAAGAGGGAGGGATGGGGGGAAGCACAGATGGTCAGCCTCACCTTGATCCCTGGGAAGATGACAATGCAGCAAGGCCTGGAAATCATTTCCAGGCATGTGAAAGACACAAATGTCATCAGGAGCAGTCAACATGGGTTCAACAAGCTTGATCACCTTGATAAACTTCTATGTTTAAATAAATATCCTGATAGATGAGAGAAGAGTAGTGAATATTGCTTTTAAAGCTCTTCTCACACTCAGGACACTTGTAGGGTCTCTCTCTTGTGTGGATGCACTGGTGCAGCTTCAATTCAGAACTACTTTTGAAGTTCCTTCCACACTGAGGACATTTAAATTGTCTCAATCCCCTGTGTCTCTCTCCCTGGACATCAGGGAGACCTTTGGCACTGTGACCCTTAAGATCCTCACAGAGAAGCTGTTGAAGCGTGGGCTGGGTGAGCAGAACATGTCTGCATTGAAAACTGGCTGGACAGCCAGGACTAGGGCATGGATATCAGAGATAAAAAGTCCCATTGAAGACCGATAATTAGTGGTGTACTCTAAGACTCAATACTGGCTCCAGTCCTGCTTAACATCTTCATTAATGGCCTGGATGATGGGCAGAGTGCACATTCAGGTCATAGTGCCACCCAGAGAAGCCTCAGCAGGCTGAAAAACTGGCTGACAGGAACCTCACAAAGCCCATCAAGGAGAAGCAAAAAGTTCTGCACCAAGCAAGGAACATGCACATGCACCCAACTGGAAAACAGCTTGGCAGAAAAGGATGTGGAAATCTTGTTGGACACAAATTTGAACAGTAGCAGCAATGTGCCCTAGCAGCAAAAAAGGCCAATGGCTTCCTGGGCTAGATAAAGAGGAATGATGCCAACAAGTCGAGGGAGGCAATGCTTCCCCCGCTGATGAGGCTATATCTGGAGTACTGTGTCCAGATCTCGGATCCTCAGTACAGGAGAGACCTGGTCATACAGGAGTGGATCTAAAGAATGGCCAGAAAGGTCCTTATGGGACTGGAGCACCTCTCCTATGAGGAAAGGCTAACACTGAGCTGGGACTGTTCAACCTGGAGAAAAGACGACTCAGGGGGATCTCATCCACATGTACCAATACCTGAAAGGGAGGATGCAAAGAGGATGGAGCTGGGCTCCGTTCAGCAATACCCAGTGCCAGGACATGAGGCAATGGATGCAAACTGGAGCACAGGAGGTTCCCTCTGAACACTGGGCAGCACTTCAGTGCCATGCAAGTGCCAGAGCCCTGGCACAGGCTGCCCAGAGAGGCTGTGGAATCCCCTCTTTGGAGATCTCCCAAAGTTGCCCAGACATGGGCCTGAGCAGCTGCTCTGGGTGGCCCTGCTGCAGTCAGGGCTGGGTCTGATGCACCAGGAGGGCCCTGACAGCCTCAGCCATCCTGGGATTCTGTGAAATCTTATGCAAACCGCTTCACAAGTACTACATGCTTTTAGGAAATGGAAACACGTACACAGAAAAGGCTAAACATCATTCACAAGGAATTTGCAAGTGTAGCTGTGAAAAAGACACTCTAAATATCAACACGTAACATAGATCTATGCACGACAACATGTATAAATGCAAACGGTTTAAATTAGCTGATGAGGAAAGCTTTTATTTAAATCCCTCATCACCTGGGCTCTCCAAAAGCCATTTTGCTAAGCCACATTTACACTTGATTTTGAGATCTGTTGGGCTGTTCTGTTTTTGTCCGATTTTGAAGTTGTCAGTTCAGTCATAGTGGGAAGAACCTCCCAGAGTGACCTATTTTTTGTCTTGCAATTGGCAACACTTAACAGGTCACCGTTGCTGTTCATCTTCCCCCACTGAAAAGTAATTGCACGTTAAGTCTTTTCTTCTAAAATCAGTGACTGAATAGTCAAGTAGAACACCAGCTTGGGAGTAAAGCTTGTTGGAACATTGACTTGTTTGCAAATGCCTGCATACCAGCTCCTATCCAAGACAGCCTGCAGACCTCCAAGAAACCACCAGTGATGCACTTGTTGCCAACAGAGCAAGTTGAAGACAGCCTCTGCTGTCAGCTTGCATGATTTTGTTTTTCTAAACAAGGCTCCCAGCATTTGGTGCATGTTTTTTCCAAAAAGCTCCAGTGTCCAGATTTTTGCTTTCCAGTTCTGATAGTATAACAAAGACTGAAACATGCTTTGCAAAAAGCGTGTTTTGGAGAAGATAATTGCTCCTCCAGGCATTATTACTGAAGAAAATCCATAATTTTTTTTCACCCTCATAATGCATTTCATCTTCACTCCTGCGTAACCAAAGCTTTCTGCACAATATTACTCACATCCCTCTGAAATACGAGAGCATCCCCTGGACACGTTACTAGCATTCTTATGACATATAGAAAATTGTAGGAGAAAGAATGCTGGCCTTCAAATCTCAGAAAATCCATACAGGAGACAAGGATAAAAAACGTTTTGTTTCCTACTCTTTCCAATTGCTGTCCTGTTTTTAGGTTGTTTCTTCGATACTGGTGCAGCAACAACACCCAATATATATGCCTAGCATGACCAAAAAAATTCAAACTGCACGTGGCCTGCAGTAATACATCAATAATATATAACAAAAAGCCAATGCAACTGAAATAAGTTTGCAGACACCAATACCTCATTCCAGAAAAGAGACATAAGTTCCAGAGATTACTTATTAGCTAGTGGCTGTATTTTCCTGCCATAGGAGCTCCTTTTTGTTGCAATAAGATTTGCACTTTCCCCCTGCCAAGGTTTCTATAAACCATTTCAAAGAGTGATTTCACTCACTGAGGTCACGCAATTCCTCTTTAGAGAAATAACTCCAAATGTAGGCAGAATACTTGTGCCCCCAGATCTTCCACAGGTTTGAAGGCAGGCTGTTCAAAACTGGATAGTAAAGATGTCAAAGTTGGACTCTGTTTGTAACAGCTGAGTAGGATTATGGTTATTATGGTTTAGAGCATCAGGTTCTTAACTATTCCATTCTCCATGGACATGCTGATCACCAACAGCAACTCAGAGCTGGCCCACAACCACCACATCGGTGTTTTTTGGGCTAAAAACAACACACATAAGGAAAAATAAATAAATACAACTCCAGTATCTCATTACACAGAACAGCAAATGGTGTCTCTTCAAGTAGTTAATATGTGTGGGTAACAGCTTTCTGTAAAATGCCAGCTCCACTTCACTATCCTAGTGAAGGAAGAGATTCCATTTTATTTAGAAACTATAAGAATTATAGGGTTTTCCAGTGACAACGTTAGGAGAGGAAGGAGGAGAGGAATTAAATTTTTAGGTGCCAAGAGCCATGTAGCACTTTAACAAGCAGAGAAATCCCAAAATAGCTTTGCAGGCATCTCCAGTCGCTGAATAGTGTGCCACAGTGAGTCGCCGTCCCTGCAGTTGTTCTAGAACTGTGTGGAAGTGGCACTGAGGGATGTGGTTAGTGGGCACGGTGGGATGGGTTGATGGTTGGGTGAGATGATCTTTTCCAACCTTAACATTTTCCAACCTTAACGACTCTAGGAAGAACTGGTCTTTTGTGTTTGTAACAGGTAAAAGGTGAAGACTGAAATAAGTATGTATGTACACATTCTGCAGACCCTCGTAATACCAGAAGTTTTAGTCATTCCAATACTATTTTTCTTCCCTTGGTATAAGGCCAAGTAAGAGCTCGACAAATTTAGCTGAACTCTCACCTTCAAAAAGCACAATTTATTGTAATAGGAAAAAAAGCCATGTCATCAGTATGCAGCATTCTATTAAGTGCATATTTTTAGCAGATTTGTGAAAGGTATTGATTGGGCACATCTGCCCAATTCCATGTTCCTAAAATCCCAGCAGATTTCATTTATAAAATAATAGCTCAGGTGGAAGAAGGTGACCTTCACCGAGCAAGCAGAGTTTGTTAAAAATGATTTACGTGTGTATCTATAATTCAAGAAATCTGCAGAGATGTTTGTTTTGCTTTTTTAAATCTTGACAATGCTGAGCATGCTTCCAGAAAGAAAAAAAGTTTTCTCTGTTGGGGAAATAAATAAAAGTTAACATAGATGTTACTTTACAAACATGCACTGCCTTTCTCAAAGGGCCTTCAGTCTAAATTATGCACCGTATTTGATGTGGTAAGCAAAGGTAAACAGCAGGGAGGAGACCGAAGGGCAGATTGTGCTGACAACACACTGAAAGCTCAGATATGAAGCAAATATTGGTGGAGGTTAAATAAATGAACAAAGATTCCAAGAAGCACAGCTGAAGGGAGATGGGAAGCAGTGAAATAACACATGAAACATTAACCTACAAGCCCCAAACAGCAGCAACGGCAATTTGTTTGACACACCAAGGTGAATAATCAAAGGATCATGGCTGATGACCACGTTACGCCAGCCCTGTGTCCTTGCCCCCGCAGGGACTCTAGGTGGCAGGGGCTCACAGCACACTGGAACTGGGACACATCATGGCACCTGGTGCCACTGGAGTTTGAACTGCTGTCAAGCAGCTCGCTCTACATGATGAGGGGACATGACCACTCTCAGTAGGCCAGCAATATGCATTCTTCCCCCGCCTCTTATTTACATGCATTTTCAAAGAATCAGAAATCCCTCAAAGCTGCTGCTTTCAGCCATTATGCTGTTTTTGGGTGACCTGCACCAAGGGGTGACCTTCACGAGCATGCAAAAGGGCTGAGGGCAGGACCTTCTCACTTACAAAGCCTGGGATGCTACAGGGTGAACCAACCCAGAACTTTTTGCCGCAGAACAAGTACATAGCAAATAATATAGTCCTTGGGTACATGCCTGGAACAAAACATGGCTCAAGTTTTCATCTCAATGAAATGATCTTATCCTTTGAAACACTGGATGATGCACCTGCAATGTCAGGGAGCGGGGAAATAAAAGGATTGCAAGGATTCCAACATTTGCTTACAGAAATACTGATTAAAAAAAAAAAAAGAAAAAAAAAAACCAGCACAATCATTTTTCCACCTTTCATAAATTAGCATGCTTTCTCCATTCCACATCAAGCCTGGGGAATGCCAACTGTACACAGAGATAACTTCATGTTCTCTATGTTGCAAAGACTGCAAATAGGAACTAAAGAAAACCTCATACAGGCAGTTTGTGAAAAATTGAGAATTATAACTGTATAAGCCAAGACTTTCCAGAGTACAGAAGAAAAATTCAGCATTCCCCTTCATAGCCATCTTATAGAATCATAGAACCATTAAGATTGAGAAGACCACTAAGATCATCAAGTTCAACCATCAGCCCATGCCTGGAACTGCTCCAGACCACATCCCTCAGTGCCACATTCACACGGTTCTTGAACACCTCCAAGGATGGTGACTCCACCACCTCCCTGAGCAGCCTGCGCCAGAACCTCACCACCCTTTCTGAGAATAAATTCTTCCCAGTATCCAACCTGAACCTCCCCGGAGTGACTTAAGGCCATCACCTCTCATCCTATCGTTGTTTTCATCTGGGAGAAGAGGCTGATGCCCACCTCTCCATAACCTCCCCATCAGGTAGTTGTAGAGAGTGATAAGGTCCCCCCGAGCCTCCCCTTCTTCAGACTAAACAGTGCCAGAATTGTCCTCTGTGTGGAGAAGCACCCTGATGATGAAATGCCCTGCCCTCTGGCCAAAACCACCGACAATTACAAATAAGAACATGCCCAAGGTAAGCCCATCAAAAGTGCCAGGTATAGATCAAGCACATAGCGTTAATGTGCTTCAGAACAGGGAAAAAGCTGCTTGTGACACTTGGATGAGATGCAGAGGAACAGAACACCAACACACCAGTTGGCATTAGGAGCAATGAATTCTTCAACAGTATGCAGGAGACGGTTTCAACCAAAGATATTAAAGATATGAGGACATGCTCATCAGGACAACGCTACAACCAAGCACAAGTTTACAACAAAGAAGGAAGAAAGGCTAACCCTGCAGGTATACAAAACCACCACACACTCCTGCTTTCAGTTAAACCGTGCAAATTGAGAATCTCCCATATCCCCAAACCTGAAAAATGGTTCATAAAATGGATGAGCAAAACATAATCCAGAAACATACCAAGAATGAAAACAATGGAGCGTGATATCCCAGCAGCTCAGAGCCGTGCCGAGATTTAACAAGATGCAGAGTGCCCAACACTTGCCACAGGAAGAACTCATTGCACTCAAAGGAAAAGCCAAATCCTGGGAAACAAAGGCAAAATTGCTGCAATCAGGCACCTAACTCCCAAGCCAGCAGTTGTAAATACACCAAAACCAGGTCAGCATCGGGTTCAGACAATTTAAGCGTACAGGAAACCAACTTATCCCCCCGCTGGTGATAAGGATAGGTTGAGTGAAGAGAGTAACTTTACTCTCTGCAAATGGGGAGACAATTTGAAAACATTTGTCCTCAAGATATTCACCAGATGTGCAATAAGCTTTTAAGGGAGCTGCGCCCACAAGTGATGGCATCTGGGGTCCCTAACGTAAAGATAACATGAAGGGAACTATAGACACATCTTCAAATGCCTGTCAGAAGTTCCTTGGAAAATGAAATTAAAACTGGCTGCACTACTGCTTTATGGGACACTTGCTGATGTTTGCAAGCCTTAGTCCAATCCCCTATAGGGCAAGTGTGATGCTAGGTGCCTAAAGACATTATCTCACTTTAGCTATTCAGAAATTATTAGAATTCGTAAGCTACCCCAAACCAGCTGAAATTGCTATATTACGTTATACGTCACCAAAAAAGGGGGAGGAAGCAACTCATTGGCTCCTTAACACCTGCAGCATAAACGTCCAGGAGCTGGTAACTATCTTCGAGGAAGCACAGGAGAGACAGGAAGATGTCAGAGGCGTTAAATAAACCTGCCACATGCCCATTTCGACGAAGATCCAAACAGAGAACATCACCTGAAAGAAGGCTTCTGCCCATCCCTCTGAAAGCTGGCCATCGGGAGTGCCAGAATGGAGTCCTTCCATCTGAGCAAGTGTCCAGCACCTGAAATGAAAGCTGTGCAGTCCTGCAGGGTTGCTAGCAACACCAGTTCTGCAACCAGTTTCTGGAATCTAGAAAGGAGCATGTTTTTCTTGAGAGTGTATATTGGTCAAACATGATTAAACGACGGTTAATTATAGGGCTATGTGTATGCAGAGAAAGAAATGAATCACGGAATTGCAGGGGTTAGAAGGGACCTCAAGAGATCGAGTCTGACCCGCCTACTGAGGCCTGAGTTTGCTCTGTCTGGAAGTGCTGCTGGCTTTCTGAATGTTGAAGTGTTGCCTCCTGGCATTGTTTCTGGAGACTGCACACAAACCATGTCTGGGGAGGAAGGAAATGGGTGGTACTGTGCTCTGCACAGAAGCAGAGAGGCTATGTGAGCAAGCAGCTAAGATAAGCAACAGGAGCAGGTTAATGGGAGGGAGAACCATGCATCCGAAGAACAACAAAGGAGGCATGAGCAATGGAAAAGCACATTTGTGCTAGAAAGAGGACAAGCAGCTAAGGATACCCTTCCTTAGCCAACAAAGCACTTAAAACCAGCAGTTTGGGTTATAGGCATTAAAAAAAAGAAAAAATCCAACTATACAAGGTGCAGAGGCATTACACAAGTTCCCACTCCTGTCCTACTCAAATCTGACTTAATATGACAGGGACTGGATGAACCTAAAACCACAGTAAGACAAAGAAGAAAGGAAGAGTACTATCCAATCTAAGAAAAGTTTCATGTGACAATAATGTTAGCGCTACCTTTTGACTACAGGGCTGTGGCAAAGCCTTCCATAAAAGCAGCAACAGAGGCTGTCTTGTCCCAAGACTACATGAGGATCATATGAGGGTTCCCTGCATTAACAAATGAGAACACCTCTTTCTAGTTGTACACTGATTTTGAAAAGCAGGGCCAAGGTCTGAAGGTTTGCTTTCTATCAGCACAATTCCACACGTTTCAGCTAGGTTCAGACCAACAAGGAAGCAAAGCCACACTGGGTCACACAGACTACCTCCTGTTAGGCAAAGACAGGGCTCAGACTTACCTATTGCACAAAACTCAAGAGAAACTAGTTAAAAACCCTCTCATTTCACTAGTGACACAAAAAGTCTCCAAAAAATTGAACATAGCACCCAGGCAATATATCCATGCCACAGCTACTCAGGGGCAAGTGGCAACTTTTTTATTCCTTGGAATGGCATCAGTTGGATTATGCAGTTCACGGTTGCCAATGGCAGAATGCCTTCAAGATACGTAG
The DNA here is from genome assembly GCA_016647715.1 of Pavo muticus. Taxonomy (NCBI): domain Eukaryota; kingdom Metazoa; phylum Chordata; class Aves; order Galliformes; family Phasianidae; genus Pavo; species Pavo muticus. Next base: position 435,195 of record JACDJE010000491.1, on the reverse strand, counting down.
CTCCCTGGCTCGTTCCTGAATGGCGTCAATTCATGAATTTGAAGAGCAGCTGCCGATATTCTGTTACCCGGGGCATATCCATTCATTCCTGGATAACTGCTGTATATAAGCAAATAAATCTTTAAAGATTTTCATAATCTAGTAAAAGCTACCATTTTCTTTCATCACATTTGCAGGTGAAAAAAAAATAACTGACTTCCATTTTACATCAGCAATAAATCTACTTCCACTGGCAAACTTCCCTCAAAGTGCGCCATTTTCAGGGGCAAGCCTGCAAAACTGAAAGGACGGGTGACTAAAATGCAGTATATCTGCTGGCTGCTTTCTCCCAGGTCACTTGCTTTTTGAAGCAATTTAACAACGTTCATGCTTTCCTCAATACATCTGTGGCATTAATGAATGCTAGAAAGGCTGTTGGTGCTACGTAAGATTTGTACACAAAAGTCTTTTTGAGGTTTCATCACATATCGAGTAATACAGAAGTATTAATACTCATAATTAAATCAATATTTGCATTCCTCAGAGCTGACTGTGTCTCAACTACTGTACAATCCATATAAGAGAGGAAGTCTGGTACTTCGTTTCTTTTCCCACTAGTTTTGAAGCAAATAGAGCTTCATTTTTAAATTGTATTTCTTTAAAAGTAGCAAGCATTCAGCCCTTTTGATGGGCCCAACTTTTAAGTCCCAGATTGAAAAAAATAAAGCATGCATACTTCTTCAGATGGCCAAGGTTGGACATTGAGTTGAGTTCAACATCAACTTTTATAACTGAGAATGCTACTAAGTGGCCTATATTACTTGAAATACCTTCTTCGGGCGCAACTCAAATGGATTATTTTTCCTCCTTCTCTGTACCCAAATTGTACAACGTACATTCTTCACTTTCACACCACACAGAGTATGAAATCAACAGGAGCCTTCCTTTAAAACTATTTACATGCTATACGTATGTAAAAGCATTCCTACAGGAACTCCTCTTTTTGGCTCCCAAACTCTTTCTGCCGAGGATACGCATCAGCCGCTCATTCAGCAGTACACATACAAACTTCCCCTTTAATTAACAGTGGCACAAGTTTATATCAAGAAAAACTCCACGCCGATAGTTTGCCCACGTCACTTGGCAATGTCCCTTTAATATTAATACACAGAGAAGTAAATTTTTTTCATAAATTTGTTCAAGTATGTGGAACATGTAAAATGCATAAGAATCAATATGGACATCATTAATGTTATATTTATTTATTTTCCAGCTTCATACAAACTGGATGTAGAAGCATAAACATAGTACATTTCTACCATTTTCAACAAAAATATAACCAATATGTACAATTATTGTATTAAAAATACAAAAGGGATACAGACTCCACCAATGTCTTTCTAAAAGACATACAGGTACAAGTAGTATCAAAAGTATGAGGAAATCACCAGTTAATTGTACATTCTGCACTTGACATCACAGAGCGAACTGAGATTAGCAGTCCTATGGTCTACAATTACTTTATGCTTATATAACATTTGTGCAACTTGTGATAGAGCTAGGATTTTGTATTTCTATATGCACATGAGGTCCATAGCCTTGAGAATAAAACTGGCAAATAATGCATATTACATGTAAAATTACAAATGCGTAATTGACAATGTGATATATAAGCAAATAGACAAAAGCTATGATTACAGGAGAGAGAATTAAATAAAGCACTGACATTTGCCTGATACAGTGAAAAAACACTGCATTTTGATCTTTAAAAGTTGAAGTTATTTACGTTTATCTACTGATCAATATGATCAGCTGAGTTCAATGGAAAAAAAAAAATCCAAGACCAGCAGTTCCTCACATTTGAGTACTACTCGGATTGGCAGCCTTCACTTCTCCGGAGTCTGTGCAAAAACAACACAAAAATAGAGGGGAGGGTCATTTCAGTCGTTATAGGTTAATAGCAGCTGTGAGCAGGTGGTTGCTACACATTGGCCTTCTCTACACATGCAGTGTTCCACAAAGCCATTAACAGTTGTGACTATTTCTGCATTGCAAAGGCTGGCATATCTAAAAAGGTTATTCTTCTTTACTTAAAGGCTTGTTTATCCCCCTAATGCCAAGTCAATAGATGGAGGTTATTAAATCAATATTAACAGCTGTCAGGAGCTGTGACATCCCAGCTTGCCTTCACTGCAACGTTATCCAGTTAATTTTTCTCGTAATATAACTACTATAGAGTAAAAAAACAAAAAACAAAAATAGAAACAATATATAACTTAAAGGTGAGGTTGCCGTCTGTCTCGTTAGAATGGGATACTTTGTTTTGAGCACGCCGTCCTGTATCCCACAAGGCACAGGTACGAGGCATGGTGTCCGCTGTTCCTTCATTGGAGAGCTCTAAGAGCATGGCTCTGCACTGATCCTAGACCCAACGCCACCCCCACTAACGGGCACGAGTCTGGAAGCTTCCAGGGTGGGACACGCTAAGAGAGAAGCTAGACGGTTGGGAAAGGCTGCGTCCCGCAGCCTCTGCCTTCCCTTCTGCCCTGCTCAGCCACGCGGCAGGTAGATGCTATCTGGGAGCCGAGGCTGGCAACCCTACTTGCAGGTAGGAAATAATACTGTAATTACTAGGCAGATGCAGTATTTGATCTCAGAACACAAACGTACAAAACTGTAACAAAGGCATTGTAAACAAGCAAATAAGCACTGCCTCCTTGAAGGATTTCAATGCATTCCACTCTTGGTAGGTTAAAGGCCAAACGTAAATTGACAACTAGCTTATCTCATTATCCCAATGAGACTAAGTGCTAGGATCACGATTAAAATTGAAAAGGAAGATTAAAAAACCCTTCCAGGCATTGGGAAGTGCAGCCAGAGTTATCATCCTGATGTGATGATCTTGGAAATTGGAATGTTACTGTGTGATGTGGCAGACAGCGACAGTGGTAGCTTGGAGATTGCTGCACTGTGCATTTCAAGCAACACAGTTTGAAAAGTGCCAGGGCGATTTCTTCACAGTATTTCACATGCAAGGGGAGAGGGGGCAGAAGAGGGGTTTGGAGGGGTGGAGGAAGAAGCCCCATGCTGCTTTAAGGCAGGGAAGGAGGCAAACAGGTCCACCATCCTTTAACTATAGTTCCAAGGCTCCTATTCTAGGGACGTCTTCTTGTGCTCTCCTTTAAGGTGGTTCACTCTGGATCCAGAAAAGCCCCAAGTCTTACACAGCAGAGACTTGTTCATCTTCTGCAAACACAATAGGACAGGGGAAAATATCATTTAGTTCATGTAGATGAAGACTGCTACTAAATGAAACAACTTGTACTGTGTTCACATGCTTTCTGTTCCTCTCTGTTAGGTATATTAAAAAAAGAAAAGAAAAGAAAGGAAAAGAAAAGAAAAGAAAAGAAAAGAAAAGAAAAGAAAAGAAAAGAAAAGAAAAGAAAAGAAAAGAAAAGAAAAGAAAAGAAAAGAAAAGAAAAGAAAAGAAAAGAAAAGAAAAGAAAAGAAAAGAAAGGAAAAGAAAAGAAAAGAAAGGAAAAGAAAAGAAAAGAAAAGAAAAGAAAGGAAAAGAAAAGAAAAGAAAGAAAAGAAAAGAAAAGAAAAAGACTATCTAAATGTCTTTACATTTCAGGTCTCATGAGAAGCACTTCTCTGAAATTTTATTCTCAAAGAAAATAAGACGAATCGCTATTGCTGAGCTACGTGCAGTATTCTCCGGTCGAGAATGTGACAGCAACTCCTAAATATCTAATAGCTTCATAAAGCAGTTCTTACATGTTTCCTTGAATATATCTGCCAGATGTCACTATTTCCTAGTGATTTATTTGGATTAAGATTGCATAAAAATGACCGTGGCTTCCACTGTCACTGGTAAAATACAATTAAAATTCTCAAACTGCCAGGGTAGTTCTTAAAGTTTGAGGTAATTCTGTAAAAGGGATCTCATCTTTTTTGTCATGTTTGATTGCCGAGTTCGCGCTGCACACAGAGCTTTAGTAACTAAGCAGTTAGGGAGGGAAAGAGAAAGTTAGCCTTTCTACCATTAGACAAAACAGAGCATCAAAGATTCAGACACGTGACTTGACCCTGCGTAGGCTGCAAGCATCTAGCTCTGAAGATGCAATCCAGCTACATTTACACTCCACAGAATAACAGTAAGACTATGTGTGTGTGGTCCTTATATCACAAAAGCTGAGCTAAAGCGTAAAGATTGGCAAGCAAGATGGCAAAATTGCATGAAACAGTTGGTATGGAAGACCCAGCGTCCACAATGTAAGAGTTTCAGCTAGAATGCTGAGTGACTGTCCACCTAAACGTGACCAACGATGCTCTCTGGGGTGGGCATTTGTAGACTAAGATACATACTTTGAGCTAGTGCCAAACATCAGATATTTTCAGGGCAGCCAGGGCTTTTTACCTGGAATGTAGGCACCTCAAAAGAAGTTGCCTAAGCCAACTGCTTGGTTGTCCAAGATTCAAGGTGGACATACATTCCAAATTTTAAATGATGTTTTGTAGGAACTGAATTCTTCTCCTTCCAAAAAGTAAACAAGGTTTTTGCAGAAGGTGTTTCAAACAAGCAAGGTTTGAAAGACGGAAACTCAAATTATAGCAAGAATTTCTACTGCAGTAATCACTTGCATAATCTACTTTGTGGCTGTGAAAACAATGAACACATTTGCATGCAGCACGCTTAAAATTTAACAATAAGAAATTTACCATCTTCCTCTGTGGGAAACCCTTGAGACTGATAGTGAGCAAGACGTGGATCTGACTCATTTGGTTTATGCCACTGAGGTTTGTTCACAGGCCTGCTAGTTGAATGGCCGTGTGACTGCTGCTGTTGAGCCGACGCCCCATGGGTCTCACATGTCCGTGCCACCATTCTAGACCTCTGAAGTGCTACGTTGTAATCCGGAGGCTTTCTAGTTGGATGGGAAACACCTTCTGCAAACTCAGCAATAGGTATTCCTACATAACCAGGAGGAGTTGGAGGCGGTTCCCGATACCGACCTTCTTTTCGTGCTGCAAGAAAAACAGATTATTATGAAGTAATAAGATGAAAACTGCTCAAATTAAAATAAACGGTGAGAGTTAAACATTGATCAACTCATGATCCCAGGAGGAAAAATCCTGAAGAAGGATGAAAGTTAAATACTACATAGTAGATAATGAGATACTGAAAAATAAACCACACGAGAAAACTAAGAATATACAACATATGCATGATGCTGTTATTCTTCCAGTAGAGAAGTATTAATGAAATTAAATTCACCAAATTACATGAGGAGCTGAAGCTGCTCCATCAATTACACAGAATGAAACATTCACTGGTCAAAGAGACCAGCGATGTGGAAGACACAAGAGTCCACAAAAGTGGCAGCCATCATGAATATCAGCATCTCCCCAAATGCATGTCTATCATGTCTATCTTAATCTTGAAGGTGGATTTTGTACCTAAAAGCTTATCTCTCTTGTTCTTAGCAGCTTGCAGGCAAGGAAAAAAGAAAAAAAGGAAAAAAAAAGAAAAAAGGACCTGGTTTCTTTCTATAAACCTTACTAAATAAGGCAAAGCTACAGTTCCAAGAGATAAAAGAATCTCATTCTCATGCTTTTTGCATGCATCACTGACTGTTGCTCTTATCGTTTTAATTTCTGCAAAATTAAGTCTTGAAATCATTCCTGCAAGAACACTAATTGAATAAGATTTTGCACAGGAGAAGGAAAGACCACATACTTCGTGGATCTCATTTATGTGTTTACCTGAGCAAGAGTTAACTCTGACCATACCCAGCGTACCCTTGCAGAGAGATTCGAGGGAAGAAAGAGTGATGAAGAGTTTTAAACACCCTCAGGAAGAGACTAGATGGGCATTGGTTTCACGATTCTGTATTGTGGAATTTCACATTTAAATAATTTAATTAGGACTTCAATCCTGAACAGTTTTTGTGAGTCTAACCCTTTTATGTGACTACGTACAGTACAAAGGCAAACACAGCAGGAAAAAAAAGCCTGGCACAGCAAATTTACTCTTCCTGCCTTGTCATTCCCTGTTTATTCTTGCACAAGTGATGAGAACAATATCACTCTGCATTATGCAGTATAAAATTGACTGAAAGGGCAGTACCAGATCACAACTGGTTTTACTGGGCTGGTGGGCTTTTGACTTGCTATTAGCAAACCAAATCATCTCCAATGGAATCCAAATACTCTTCTTGGACAAATACATACAACTGAGCAAAGCAACATGAAGAAACTCCTGAGAATTTCTATTCAAAGATTTCAGTAATTTTGATTTTAAGTAATTTTGACATAGAATAAATTCTGTTGAAAAATTCTACTGAACTATTGCAAGAGATCCATGATACCCAGAGCTGCATTTGCAAGCACAGTTAATAGTACTGAATGCATGGAAGTTATACAGCTGCAATTTCTGGATCTTTTTCACATTGTCCAAAGTCTACAAATGTATACAAATGTAGTGGCAAGCTCAGCCACGAGAGGCAAGTCTGGAAGCACTGAAACCAAGTGCATCAAAGAGTAAAATTAGAGACTGGCACAAATCAGAACCTCGAGTCCTGAACCGAGCAGCTTCCTCCTCTTCACAGTTCAAGGATCCAGAGCTGCACTCAAGCTTTGCAGTAATAGGCCATTGCTAAGCAATATACTTGGGCAGAAAATGGAAAAGCAGCTTATCACAATGGTCTCAGCATGACCTCAATGTGGCAGACTTTTTCAGCTGTGTCAAAGCAAAATGGCTTTCAGATAGCTGTTCATAATAACCTGAGGAAAGGCACTCTCAGCAAAGGGAAATGAAAGATGCAAAAAATGTAGAGGGGTCTTGGATGGCCCTATGACACCTGGGATGTGTAGAAGGAAAAATATGAGAAGTGTTAACACACTGCCAAAGCTACCTTTATATTAATTTATACATTATCTGATTACTACCTCACTGGATGATTATAAATGTAATACAGCCCTAATTTCTTAGGAATCTCTTCAATTTCAGTAATCTAAAGAAACGCCTCCGCTGGTGTCTAAACACAAAGTGACCCCATTTTTAGAAGTAAGGAACATTCAAAAGTAAGGAATCATCAGACTAGTTACACAAATGTAGAAAGGAAAACAGTTCTAAAAAAAATAAATCAGGCCACATTTATAAAGATACCTAAATATAGAACACAGAGCCTTACTGTGAGGAGTAATTCACATTTCAGAACAGACACCTATATACATCAACTCCTCAAAACACTGTCCAGCAGTTGAGCTAGTTTTTTTTATGATGTACAGCAGGCTGTCTCGAAATACAAAGGAGCTGCCAGAACTGAGAAGCAGATGTAAGTGATAATTTCTCTAGCAGTAAAAACACAGTTACAGGGCAAAAATTGAGAGACTACAAAATGTTCCGTTCTGCTTTAAAATCAAACCAGACAAAAGAAAAATAGGTTTAGAACAACGCTAAGCACTGTAGGTAAGTGAATTAAGATAAAATGTAACTTACCAATAAGCCCCTTTGTAGTACTTGATGTTACCGGTATGTGAGCAGGCATGGGAGCTGGCTTCGCCTCCTCTGCTGGTATGGATGTTACGCAGCTGGTTTCAGCCTCAATAGAAACATCCTTCCCACCCCTTCGCTTTATGGTACCTGTGTCACCTTCCGAGTCCTCTCCCCAGTAGCCGGTTGAGGATGCCCAGCTTGCTCTGGACTGTGCTTGATCGAGGCCCTCCCTACCTTGACTTTGCCGGCTATACTTTGTGCCATGGTCGGAGAACATCAGCTGGTCCACGTGACTGCCTGAGGCCCACAGTCCTGCCCCGTCGCCTGAATTATCAAAATGAGCATGTCCAAAAGGCAGCGTCTCCCAGCTTCTCTGGTGCTGTATTGTCTGTATGTTGTCATGAGAACCGCTTGAGCAAGAAGTCCAGCTACCACGGCCACTGTCAGCTGCATCGAGTGAAGCTCTGTCCCCCTGATCCTGTGACAGTTCTTCTGTACTAGGAGAAGACAGAACAGTAGCTCCAGCGTACAGGCCTCTGTTCTCTGACAGCGGTGCGTACGGTCTGGAGGCACATTGGAGAGGGAAAAAAAAAATCCAATGTTGAAAGCAGAGATCCTTTACAGAGCACACAAAGAACTAGCAAATAAAAAAATGAGCATATTGAAAGTTCTGATGCAATTTATGCTGTACTTGCTTAAATGACTAATCTGATTTTGAGCATAGAACACCTTCCTTTTAAGCTCATCCTTAGCAGAACCAATAAGAATAATCACTGGGCAGCTCTCCTGATGAAACGTCACATGTTAGTGGAGCCACCTCAAAATGTAAAATCTTAACTTTGCAGCAGCCCTTTAAGACAGGCAAACGCCACTGAGATACACAGAATAAAAGGGAGCAGACTGATAGATAGGTTCCTACCACTTTTCCAGATAAGCAATGCAAATAACTCAAAGTTAGAAACTGAGATTTATCAGGAAGCGACTGAAACTCAGATTTAGACTTCTGCTCGTTCACAACTCTGAATGACAACTTATCAGTACTTCTTGCAAGGGAAATTGACTTTAACGTTACTTTTGGAAAAACATACTAGTTCCTAGAGCAAGTACGTTCTCTGCAGCCTTCCGGTGGCTGATCAAGTCTGACACTATCACTTACATAGCGCCAGTGAAAACTGATCAAGTGTCAGCTTCATTTAGCAACTATCAGGACTGCTGCAAGTTGTGGTTTCAGGGCAGCTTGCTACGCAGATTGGGACCCTCATCTTCCAAATATTTTACACACCTGATTAAAGAGCTTGCATAGCCTGGGATTCCCAGAGCTGAAGCACACCACTTTCGGAACAGGCCTGTCATCCACAGACCCTACAGGGCCTCAAAACCAGACAACTAAAGCTTCCAAATAATAGCTCAGAAGAGCAACTGGTGACTAAATAGGAACCAGAGCTTCAATTATTTTCAGACCAAGGCTCACTGACAGAGATTCAGAGAACTCCTTGCAGTACTGGCTTACCCACCTTTACAGAAGCTAATTATCTAGAAAATTACTTAGAAAGCCAACAGCCAAATGTGAATTTTAGCTTCCAATTATTGTTGACTAGGAGAGAGACTTGGGGTAAAATATTTCTGAGTTAGATAAAACTGCACTTTTCTGTAAAAACAGACTGGAAAATTACTAGCTATTTCTGCTCTAAGTGCCATTCCTGAATAACTGCATCAATAATTTGTCATCTAACTCAGTTAGTTCCCCACCTAAAAAAATGGCTAGAATACTCATCTGCTACAGAGGGGAGTCTACAGCAATACTGAATGCTCAGATAAGGTCTACTGGAAGAAAGGTCTTACTGCCATAGACCTCAAAAAACATGTGTGAGGGAAAAACATTTTCATGTAAGAAAACAGAACATGATCACAAGATTCAGTAGTGAAATAGTGGAATTTAAGAGCAGAGGAGAAAAGGAAAATTTGAAAGAGATACAAGGAAAGTTATATAAGTAAATATACATGCCGCACACTGTGTAATAGTATAATTTAAGTAAGAATAAAATTCCTACCCTAAGCTGTATTGATCTGGTTCAATCACGATCCTTCTATCAATTCTTCCCACGCCAAGATTAGTCTCCACAATGCTGACAGAATGTCTCTGTCTCCTCTCATCATGCAGGGACACTGGCATGGAGTCAAAAGAGGAATTGCTGACAATGCTAGATCTGGAAGAAATTTCGCTGTGACCAGAGTCTGAAAAGTTATCCACTGTGCCACTGGGAGCCAAAGTGTAACCTGCAAAGGGAACATCACTTTAATTGGACTCTTAGAGGCCCGCTCAACTATTGCCACACAGCTGGCAAGTTTCACTGCTGTAACTTGTAGTAAATCAAAAGTATGATTATGTTTTACTCACTGAAGAAGCACTGCAAAAAAAAAAAAAAAAAAGCAGCATAGCTTTATAAATTCTGTACTCCCTATTCTTGAAAAGGGGTTTAAGATTGTAGGGAATGTGAAACACTCATTTAGAAACCAGCCACTCACCTTCCTTCCCCCTCTACCTTCCTCCCCCAGATTATTTTCAAGTGCATCGTATTTGTGTTCCTGCATCGTGAAATCTCACTTCTCATGAAAAAAAACCAGCCTATACATAAACACTGCCACCAAGTTTGGAACAGAAGAGGTGCACTAGACGAGATTAATGCTCAAAAGTAATCCAGAAGACCCTCTCATACAATGTTTGTGTTCCGCAACACTACCCTTCAGAGGTGAACAACATATGCAATGTGAAGCACATATGTCTGGGCTCACTGTTTATTACATATCTCAGTGAATAAAAGGCCTATAATGTTTTTTAATTAAATTAAAATATATATATTCAAGGTTTTCAAGCTTTCTTTGTATTCCAACAACTAATTGTTGCTAACTAATTGTATTCCAAAAGACAATATTCATGAACTATGAGAACTACACCATCATTTGGAGGTAGCATTACACTGCCAGACTGTAATAAAACCTGCAAACAACAAAAAGTCACAGAGGCAAATTCAGCTTTTGTTTTAACACTGACAAAATGCTCTTACAAGCTAGGTTTAAGGTCATTCAACAACACACATCTACAATTCTTTGCTTTCTATCTATAGCAAGTGTCAAGATGACTTCAAGTGATCTGTCCCAGTTCACGCCTGCTGAGAATATGGAATTAACACCGTCAGACCTTCTGAAAGGACATATCATTAGCTTTGTGTCACCACCAAGCTTTTAAATTTAAAATTTAAAGGCATCTTTATGATTTGCTTTTTTAAACAGTAAAATACCTTTTAGTTGCAGCTCTGACCAAAATCATCTAAATTCACTTTTTGCTAATACAGCATTTGGGAGAAATCAGGCTGAGATCTTACGAGGGCTCAAGATGATAACCTAACTCCTCTTCACACAACATTCTCCTCCATCCCACCTTAATACAGAACACTTCAATAGATATTTTGGATAGGCTATTTTACTTTTTTGCTATATTTCTCTCTCCTCTTTTCAGTTCTCAGCTTACCCGGTTGGACTTATTTTTCTCCTTTTGGTTTCCATTAACCCCATCTATCCCAGAGGTCTATAGTGAATTGATATTCTTGCTACTGCTCTCAATTCCAAAAAGATAGGAGGAACTGGTTGGGTCCATTAGTTTGGAACCACAGGGTCTCGGTTACAGAGTACTGCCACCTACCAGGTCAAGGAAAGGGTTTAGCTATCCACTTGACAAGAAAGTAGAAAAATTGATACACGCATGTTTCAAAACCTTATAATCTCTGTGCAGTTTGGGGAAAGTTACTGCTACAGCAAAGCCTCCAACATATGCATCGCTTTGGCATTTTATTTTATTACAGGAACTCAACCTCAATATATGCATTTTAAATTCATTTTAAATATAACCAAAATCTTTTAAAAATTAACACCACCAAGAAAGTTCCAATGTGCAATACCATTCCTCAAATATCCACGTTTGAATAATTAATTATGCTTCTATTAAAATGATTACTAGTGATTTGTATCCCAAATATCTTAAGCTTGCCTGTCGTACATAGGTCATATCCCACCCAGCCGGGTGACAGAGTAAATAATTCCTTTAATAGGTTAATGAGCTCAGTGAAGTTTAAAACCTTGTACAGAAATCTGCATGTACTGCCACTGGCAGAAGATGCTCTGATGGGAATACTTTTGTCAGAAGCAGCTGTAACGAGAGTGACCTAATGCATCACGTCCTGTATCAGTTCAAGCTTCCTTGCCTACTGCTATCAAGCAGGGCCTTCAGCTGTCCCACTTGAGCACCACCTCCTGCTCTCTTGCTGACCATATGTGCCTGAAACAGGAGAGTAATTTATTCTGAATGTACAGATTTTCCTTCAGAAACTTCCAAAGTCTACGACCTTCAGGAAACAGAATGAGAAATGTTCTGTATCTAGTACCTTTCCTTGGAGAACTCTGTGGTGAGGTGGGAGGAGAAGACAGATGTGAAGATGCGCTTGATACTGCGTCTTCAGACTGTTTCCTGTGGCGGTCCAGACTTCCTTCTTCAGATAATGAAAGAATTTTCTTTAAAGCTTGTGGGGAGTTAATGCCTTTAAGTAAGAATGAATGCAGGCAGATGTAAAGTTTAATATAAATACATCTTCCTATTTCACAGTGGATTCATGGAGGGAACACCATATAGGAAAAAACACTTTTCTCTTCAATTTGAGAGTTTCTAACAGTGGTTTAAATGAAGCAAAATTTTAATCCTACTGTTCGAAACATAGTGAAGTATTTCTGTAACTTAGCGAAACCGGTCTTTCGTTTTTGCCACCTAAAATAAATATTTTGTCTCAGAAAATAGAATCCAGAGGTGGTGCTTTGTAATACTGCCTGCACAATATACAAATCAGGAATAAGCACAGTAGTGGTTTCTGGCAAATGAACTGAAACAATGAGAACATACAATGCTCAGTGAAGGTTTACATTGTGAGAAGTGAAACAGCTTTGTTTCTTTTCCAGACACAGAGCAGTCCAGAAGGGCAAAGGAAGCTGGACAGATTAATAAGACTGGCTTACAAAATAAGGCCATCCTGCAGTTGCCTTTCTCCCTTTAGAGAATTATTTCGGCACCGGTTTATTTTGGGATACCAAAGAGTAACAACATCTTTATGATGATGTATGATGTAAAGATCTAGGGCATAAAGAATTGCTTTTCTGAGGCAACACTTATCTTTGTCTTTTTCCACCCTCTCCTCTCCTCAAAAAATACATCCTGGCATACACTTAAAAGCAAAGATGGAGCTTCTCTGACAGTTCTGTAAATTTCTGTTTTGTGGTAGAGGATATTTTCAAGCCTTCTACAGACTTTCCCTTTGATCTGTTGGATCACAATGCTGCTATCAATAATTTACAGCTCCTTCAACATAACCCAGTCAACTTTTCAGAAACTTTCCCACCATGAGCAAAAATACAATCTATGTAGCTTCAAAATCCTTTTAATATTAAAATTTAATGGTAAAATTAAGAACTAGATGAAGATCAAATTGTTTCTTGCCCATTTTGCTGCTTTTAATTCTTCTCTAGCAGTCTAAGCCGTGCACAAGTAAAACTAATAAAAAGCGAGAGAAGACTTCAGCTCTTAAGCAGATCTTAATAATTCACATATGTTACCTACATATATAGGAACATAGATTTGGAAGACAAATTGGAAGTAATTCCTATATTCCCTAATCTTTCAGCGTGACATGCAGGCAGCAGCATCAGCTTAACAGTAAAAAGCACTAGAAAACAGAATCCAGGGAGACAATTCTCAAATTGGAACTTCAGGCCCATGTTTGTAATGACTAGCACACCACTTCTGTAATTAGTCTAGCACACCTGAATTTCTCATTATATGTTCAACTTTAAAAAGAGAACAAAACAAAACAACAACAACAACAAAAGAACCAGAGTAAAAAAAACCTAGAACTTCTGAGGCACTTGAGGTCACTGAAAAACCCAATGTTTGCTAATCCCCTTGGAAAAGCCAAGGTGTTAGTGCAGATAGCCAGAAAAATTCATTATTTCCACCTGCTATTAACAGGTAAATAATTGCACTGATTAAATTGACAAGGATGCTTTCCTGGCAGATTTCTTTCTTCCCATGTCTAGAGAAGATAATTTTACATACACGCTGTACGAAACAGCATAATTTTCCTATAATACTACTACAAATTAATGTCTCCATCTTATTTGATTAAAGTGCTTCCCTGACATGAGCAAAGAAACCTCAGAGTATTAAACTGAATGCTTCTTTGTTTGACTTACCAAACGGTGGGAGGTCTTTGACGGGCACTTTCTTGCGAGAGGGATAAAGAGATACAGCAGGCACCTGCAGCGCTTGGTTTACTTTATGTTGCTGCTGCTGCTGCTGCACTTTCTGCTGAATTCCTGCCCGGGGAGCCACTGGTGATGTTTCAGATTTTCCAGATCGCTTGTCTCCTGTATTCTTTGGCACTTTGCAAGAAATAGGAGAAAGCAAAGAATGACTACCAGCCATAAATACAGTGGGAGTTCTAACCTGAGAAATGCCAAGCCCTCCAATTAATAGTTAAAAAGTGATAAAATACTGAAACCACAAACGCAAGAGGATACATCTAGAGCTAAACAGAGAGGAGGAAAAGAATGGGAGATTTAATTTCATTTAAAATCTGTACATTATCAAAGAACCTTTCCTCTTTCTCAAGATAAAACTCTCATAAATTGACTATTGTTACAGTTATCAAAATGTGACCAGAAGTATACTGAATTATGGTAAGGGCAGTATTTGGTTTAGGGTGGACGTAATTGATACAACACAATTTTGTATCCTAATATCATAATTAGCATTTTTTGCTATCCTGAAGGAAGAATATTAGATGCAGCATTCTCCAATTAAAGTGCGACAGATTTCCAGTTCTGCTTTCCCCCCCACGTCTCTGAAATACCTGGACATGATGGAATCCCTTTTTCTCTCTCAGGATGAGGTCATCTGGGACGACCAGCCCTATTCATACCAATTCATACCAATAGCCTGAGCGCATCAGAACTGTAGAGGAACTTTTGGTCTCTCTGGACCCTTCATACAGACAAATCAAAAGAACTCTTGTGCACTTCAGCATTACACCATCCAAAAAGCCTACATGAATTTCTATGCTGTTAACCTCTAAGATGGCTCCCTTAAGATTCAAAGATGCCCAGTACTTGCCCATGATCAGTTATATAATTTTCTGCCTCATTGTCTAGCTGCCGTTCCCAAATACTTCCTTGCATTAGAAAGAAATACATTTAACAGCCTCCTTACAACCCATAGCAAATGGCAACGCTCACATGTGTTGGTGGCTGGCTCACACTGTAGAGACAGAGTCTGGAGGCTTTCTTCATCCATTTCCAGATCCAAGTTTGAGAGATACTGCTTTACTTTCCGTGCCATCTGAGCATCTTCATAGAGTTTTTTAGCATTAAGGAAGGAGCTGCGCCGGACCCGCTTTTTATGACTCCCTGCTTGTGCGACATCAAGCACAGCTGCATTTGTACTGCCCTGGCTGAGAGACCTGGAGTGAACGAAGGGGGAAAAGAAGGGGAAAGTATGAGTTAGTCCGACACAGAATCACTTAACAAGCATGAAACATGCAAAAGATTGCATGAATGTCAGTCTATGGTCAAAGCTCACATGCCTCATTCCAGTAAGTCAAACAGCTATAACAGATAGAAGGATGAGGATCAGGAAAATCTTTTTACTTGGTTACAGGCACTACTTTAATTACATAAATATTTTAACCTGTTCTGCTCCAACTAGGCAGTATCACTTCACACATCAAGAAAAGCATTCAAGCTAGCTCTCTCACATAAGCCAGCTATTGAGAAGACTGGGGCATTAGGAAAAGCTCATGCAATAAGGCAATGCTGACAGAAGACTGTAGCTGAAGTTTATATTTCAAGACATGTAACAGAAGGCATTTTTTAAAAGTATCGCGGGAGCTTTCAGTCTGACCATAAACAGAATGTATAACCCAGCTTTAAGGAATAAAACTTAACTTGTAACTTCCTAGGTTGAAAATAGCTTTTTCTTAAAAATGATTTGCTAGTTCATGCTGACATGAAAGTCATGCAGATTTTAATGTATGTACATCTATATAAAAGCTATGCTTTGTTCCTGAATTGATAAGAATAAAAGTTACGGTTGAATTGTAGTGGGAAAAAAAGTTTAGCAGGTCTGGAGTTATCACATTTCTATTTGACTGAGGTAATTGTTTATTGGCCTTAAGAAAGTTAACACCAATTTTTAGCTGTTGCTAACTTCCCAATTTACAATTTCCCTCTTACTTAAAGTCACTTTTTTGGCAACAGAAATTGGAGGTGGTGGGAATAACACACCACTGCTATTTACAATTACTTGAGTATTTTACAGCTTTTGTGTATTAACCTTAAAAGCACTCCTAATCTAAAACATATTGTCAGTTAAAACAAAACAGGGTTAACAAAGGAAAGCATCAAAGCATCAGAAAATTAAAGATGGCAAGTAGGAAACAATGCAAATGGCAAGGGAAGAATGAATGGCTGTGTGCATTGTCTACAACCACTTACCCCAAACTCCTCCATTTCTTCTTCCTGCAAGTGAGAGCCAGGAAGAGTAAAGCATGGGTTTAAGAAGAGACAGAAAGATCACAAGCTCAGAAAGAAAAAGACCAGATCTAAGGACAAGCAGTTTCTAGAAGCCCACAAACACTAAAAAAGATTCAGCTTCACAGTCAGATATTACAAACTCCTCTAAGTTCAAATTAAGGAAAACAATATGCAATAAGCCGGTCTAACATGAAGGCAAAGACCATTCACTCCACATTTTTTAATGACTCTAGCTCACACCGTTTCAAATACAATCCCATTTCTATTAAATCAAAATGATAAAGCTCTCACACATTGACATTTCAAGCAAACTAATACATCTCCCCCACCCTTCAACTGATGCAATCTTTTTTTTGACATAAAATAACTAGCAGCTAAGAAATAATATAAACATCCGTGTGTGCGTGCGTGTGTGTGTGTGTGTGAAAAATCACAGAATTTAATGATTTCTCCAGTTTCAGAACTTCCTTTGATACACACAATACACGGTTTTGGTTAATTGTTAACAACAAAAAAACCCTCATGCTGCTTCAATGCATCAAAGGGACTCAGATGAGTTAGACATCAGCCCTGAAAATCAGTAACACTTCCCGTTCATACAGAGCTCACTGAACAACTGCCAGGGACCTGCTGACAGGAAAGAAACATATCCTTTACTCTCCAAGTACACAGAGAGGCAAGTGAAAAGCACCTCTTGCTGATACTTAGCCTTCTCCAAACCGGTAAAAGCTCTGCCTTCCACAACAAACTTACCTAGTTCTAAACATTAAAGCAGGATCCATGTTGACAGATGCCATGCGACCAACGTGGCGAATTTCCTTCGCAATCATTCTCAGCTTCTCAAAGTTGACTAAGCCCTCCACTTTGGAATCATTTCCTAAAGTTAACGACAATTAACATCATCAGTGATTGGGTGCCAAAGTGCGTTTTTCTTAGCTGGTAAGAGATGAAGCACTTATGCATTTACCTTCATGAAGGAATGTAAGGTCTTTTTTGATAACGGGAAACAGGGGAATAATAGGGGGCTGCAGATTTTGGCTGTTAAGGACATTACGGTATTTTGCCATATTCCTAGATGGATCAAACAAGTCCTGTAGATCTTGGAACAGTTTTTCATATTTGCTTGGAAGCTTTTCCCAAGTAGTTCGGAGCCTTGCAACCGGTGCCAAATTCAGGCCACTTGAAACAAACAAAAAAGTGCAAGAAGTTAAAGAGCAACAGCCAAAAAAAAAGGCCGTGAAAAATATCACATAACCAGAATAGCACAGCACAACACCAACAGAATCACAAAACTGAAAACTTCCTTTTCCAGTGTGCACTGCAGAAAAAATAATAACAGTACAAGTAGTTAAACATTTTAGAGAATATATATTTATTCTTACTACTCTGGAACAGCTTCTGAACTGGATAACAATGTCGTAAATATAGGAGTACCTCAGTATCAATTATCTCCAGATTCCCAGAAACAACATCTACATAGCATTTAGGTGATGACAGCACAGGGACCCACCTTCTTGCTGCAATAATCCATCTGAGTTCATTGTGCCTAGATCAAATTTTGCTATGAAAGACCCCATGTATTTGAGGCTATTCTAAAGCTGTAGCTGGTACAAAAAACAGTTTTCTCTCCCTTAACAATATCAGCGAAGACAGTACCTTATGCAGTGGCTAGCATGTCTTGTTTATAACTTCTAACTCTTGAAAAATTTGGTACAGTAGCATTCCTGATGGTATTTCAGCAAACATTACAGTTCCAAGTTCAAACTACAGGAAAATACCTTCCTTATTGGATTGTCAAGTGCTGCTGTTAGCACTATGAATTTAATACATTTTTTTAAACAGAGATAAGTAAGGCTTTTCTTTTTTCTTTTTACTCAAAATAGAATTTGACATTCATTACCTAATGATAGCAAACATTGAGTTGAAATTCTTGCATTCTCTGCAGTGTAGTGCTATCTTAATGAAATGCTTGATGATTTTCATCCTTTTCAACTGGTTGGTTTCTCTTAGAATCTCCGAAGCTACCCAGAATGTTTCTTGATTTATCACTTCTTCAAACTTCTTTAGATTAGTGCAGCCTGTTTTTGATTTGAGTTTAAACAAGTCATCTATGTATTCTGTGGGTTCAATATTACGGAATAGCTCAAAGTTTCTCATGGAGAGCTGGGTAGCCACCTCAACGGTACTGAGCTGTAGTAGGGAAATTTGACTCTCTCTTAGTAACTCTTGAGCATCTTCATCTGAACAAAGAGTTTCCGTTTCCATGTTGTTCTTCAGGTAATACCTGTAAAAACAAAATTCCAGAACAGACTTGATACAGTATACTCAAATACTAGTGAAAATTAATGACCAGCTGTAACCATAGAATAAATTGAATTTTAACAGGCTTTGATATTAATTAGAAGTTACATAAGAGGTGATTTCTTGTAAAGAAACAGAATGATAGTAATTAAATAATGCTTCTATTAACAGGATTCTTACTTAATAAACTACCATAGTCAGCTTTAGCTTAGTCTCTAATCTCACCTGCCACTTAGCTGTATCCTGTCAGCAAGCTTGGATAACTGATCAGGAAGCCTCCTTTGTTTGATTACACCCTCAGGTGTGACGGAGACTTCACACAGTGAATACGCATCAGGAGTTGCAGTGAGAGCAAATTCCCTGATGGCCTGGATGACCACTTCTTTTGCTGTTGTGTCCTTACTGATCATGATGTAGCGACTTTGCTGATCTGCCTTGAAAACCCTCAGAACTTGATCTGGTAAGTCTGAAAAAAAGTTGCATGCAAGATGTACAATTCAGTTATGCAGGAAAAATAAAAACAGCATAAGAACAAGCAACAATATCAGTCCCATTGAATCAAACTCCTAATACTATTTCCCTTTATTTCAGTATCACTGTTTCACCTCTCCCATTCCCATGGAACAGGAATGTTGTTTATTTTTTATTCTAGTTGCTTTGTTTTTAAATGAAAGACTAGTTCTGCAAACATTCAGAAAAATACAGCTATCAAAGTGGAGAGCTACAAAAATATGCAAACATTTCCCACGTATGGACAGATGAACTAATAGGATTTTCACAGGTGTTGAGTGCTGGTGAATTCCATTTAAGTCTGGGAGTAGCTAGAAATGCACGTATAATAGCCAGCTGCATACACAAATAGACTGCTGTAGCGTTAATGCATCCAAGTACTTCACTACCAAAAAGACTCTATCCCTGATAAATTTAACTTTATCAAATGTCTAAATGATTGAAAATGTAATCACTAAAATGCCGTCACAGGGTGTAAGAGCTAAAACAGTCAAAGAAAGAAAGCTTTTCTAAGCATTTGGGTTTCACATATTATTGTTTCAAATGATTGATGACAATTCCTGAAGTGAACGTGTACAAGGAAGCTGTTTTTAGGAAACCTGGAGAATTCTCATCCTAACTCCAATGCTGCATTTGATATTTCTACCACCTCATTAACAGTTTGAAATCTAGACCCATTAATCAACTGAAGTTTGATTGTTGTAATTGTATTATAAAAAGAAAACAAAGAACTAAAATTCTACTGCTGTCCAATGTATTTAATTTCTTCTCTTTATTACAAATAACCTTTTCTGGTGTTGTACGGTATGATATCTGGTCATCTTTATCTGATTAGAACTTTTTTTTTTAAAGATTATAAAGGTCATATGAACAAAAAAATAGAAAGTGACAGAAGGCCTTCTGAATGTACAACCAGAAGTGATCATTATTTTAAGACACTGGAAAAAGTTACATACTAAAAAAAAATAGATGAAAACATTCATGTTGATAAAATAAAGGCCTTATTTGATGACTTATGGAAAAAGAGACCTGAAAGTGCATAACACATATTTAAGGTACTGTAAAAACTTATATTGAGCAACAGAAATCTTGTGAGAAAAAAACAAAAATTAATGTCTTCCCACTAGTGTTCCATTTCTCTAAGATCATTTGGAAAGCAGTAAGGTAAATCCTTCTGATATGAATGGGCATACATGCTACAAAGGCTGTTTAGACCTAAATGGAACTAAGCCCATAACTGTCAAGCCCACGGTAATATTTTTTGCATCTTGAGAAGCACTAATACTCAAGCACATTATGATTAAGTGATTACATTATTATTTACCCACATGCACCAGCATAGGCCAATTTTAAGCCATTCCCAAGTACTTGAGTTAAATGTATGAATACCTTTGATAACCAGCAAGTCAATTTTGCCCATCATCACCAACTCATTATTGACCTGTCTGTCTTCAGTAATTAGTTGAAAAGGGACATAGAGCAGGGCCTGAAAACATTTCAACATATTTTGACATCGTAGAGAAGGCAGATGCCAAAGACACAACCATTCAGAGGAATTACTAAGAATTAGAATGCTCTCTAGATCCTGTTGTGTCTTGCTGTTACAGAAATCCTTGCCACTCAAAGAACTGCTATGAAGGTGGGAAGCTGTTGCACACAACTGAGGGAACTCATTTAATACTCAAAAGAAGCAAGAATTTTGTACGAGGAGAAAACCTGCTCTGCTAGATCAGTTAAGTTAATATGAATTATTTATACATCCATACCTATCAGAGCTGGTAGCAAAGCACGGAGCAGCATACAGAGAAGTCTACTAACAATCAAAACGATTACAAATGCAGCAGTATTAACATGTAATTCAGCACATGAGTTTTTAAGTAAAACAGATCTTGAAAAGAACTGTAATTATTCCCTTCACTCCTTTTTAAAAAGGAAACTGGAGTGGCAGGCAGAAGAAAGCAATGCTTCATGATAGCAGTCTAGTCCCATAGAAAACTTGTGGGAGAAGAGTATCAGTGACCGATAGGTCATCATTGCTATATTATTTTGGTTCCAATCAAAGACAGCACAAGAGAAGAGAAATCAAGGTATTATTGACTATATGCATGTTTAAAAACTAAACCTTTACAAGTATGTATTTGAAAACGTCTGTGCGAATGAGAAGAAAAACTAAAGTGACTCCTTGCAGTTTTCAAGCTTAAAAAAAAAAAAAGGAATTACGTCCTCATTTCCTCCTCAAAGACTACGCTTTCAAAATGAGTTGTTTTATTTTTTGCCCTGAGACGCATCCCTCAAAGCCTCAAAGGATGGCCACTCTACTACTATTGTCTTTCTTCTCTGATGCATTCAATTTCTAGCAAGCTGCCTTCATCTCCATCTTTAATTTAGCCTAAGGTAATAAAAGAAATTAAAATTGTAGGCTTTAATTGTTTCCCTGTCTTAAAGTGTACAGCAGAATAACTCAACTCTTATCTCCAGCACAACCATCTCTAAAGTCCTTAAGGTACATGCTTTTGATTTCAGACCTCCCTTCCACCTGCTTCTCATTGAAGAAAAAATTAGAGCTGCAAAGTAATTTGAAAATATTCATTAGGTGGGCATTTGAATAAGTTTTAAGCAAAAATAAATAAATAAAATGAAATGGGAGTTGCTTGAGCTTTGAGACAGCATTCTCCACAGTTCTGGAAGTGAGCCACTCGCTGTACTTGGCACATGCTGGAAATTGCCCAGTCTAGCAAAGTAGCAAGCTGGAGAATGGATTTTAGACACGTATACATAACATTTATATCCATAGCACTGATTAAAGAGTTATAGGCTCTTATTGATAAAATATCTTCAAAGTATTGGACATTACTTGTTAGATTAAATAATAAAGCAATCTTTCCACTCTCTTAGAAGCAATCTTAGGCACTGGGGCAAAAATAACACCAAAAACAACAGCAAAATAAATAAATAAATAAGTCACTGCCACACAAAAATTTCTTGTATCCTTCTCTAGTCATGTTACCCCCCCCCGATTATATAAGTGATGCTCAGCATCACAGTTTCAAGAGTAAAAAATTGCACAAACTTGGACAGTCTGTAGGCTGACATTCGAGCAATGCTCTTTTAGGTAAGGTCTGAAATCCCTTGGACTTAGAGGGCACACCATTTTTGGTTCTATTTTTGAGAAAAACTCTAAATATTAGACTAAAATAACCCAGTATCCACACAGCTACCACCAGCATATTATCCTCCAGAAGATATGTTTTAACAATAAAGAATCATATACTTAATACAGAGAAAGATTCATGTTAAGAACTTTTTCTGAAGCCAGATAAGAGACCAAATCCCAGCTCTCCAGGAGTTCCAGCTAAGCCCTTCTCATATGATAAGGCTCTCAAGGTTGTCATATTCTTTCCCTTTCTCACCCTCACTTCCCCCTCATAGTTTGTTCCTCTCTACTAAATTTGTGTTGGCTTGATAATTTTGTTTGATGGGGGATTTTTAAATTATTACTCAGAATGGATTTCAAATCACTATATACAAAGCATTCAGAACTCAGCTGTAGACTCTTCTGCAGGGCAGGATGATTAACAGGCAACTCAGGAACTCAATGCCTTATAAGATTATATAAGAAGTCTGTTCAGAAAAAGACCAAAACACACAGTGTGTCCAAGTCCAATGCCCTGCTGCTTTATTGTAAGCTTATGATCTCCCATGCTGTTTGAAAATACTGCAGTCTTATAAAGACTGATTTATCACAGCAGATTATGAAGCACCATGCAAAAGTTTTCACTAGCCAGGGGTATTCGGTCAGGAAGAGGTGCTCTGTATACAACATACTTCAAAAACATTCACCTATACACAACTGGGCAACGTGGAGGAATATAATAGGCATTCATAAATGGCTAATGAGGATGACAGTGTATAGCTAATACAAACCTTGCATGTACTTCAGACTCCGAAATCCAGAAAAAAATAATAAATTTTAAAAAAATAAAAGAAATAAAATTATAAAGTGGAGAACAAAAATGGATCCTTACCTGGAGTTGTATTGAAGTCCAAGATGCGGTGATGAGACTGCAGTAGATCAGGATTACTGGATGACAGGGTTCCACTGACAGGTAAAGCAGGAGGAATGTGCTTTGTTTGCCTCAGTCCTACAATGCTGTCATCCTGAGACTGGCCAATTCCAATGTCACTGCATCCAGAAAGAAACAAATGTTCAGAGCTTGGACTATAGCGGAGGGATGCAAGGGTGTCTATAATACTACATTTTCCAGACTCTCAGGAATTACTGTTTATGAATCAATATTCTCCAGAAGACAGGGATTGTTGTCTAGCTTTGTCAACAGCACCCAAATGTCCACTCGCCTTGATCAGATCAACCTTTTTGTGCTGACAGAAGATTCCTATGCTCACCATTCAGCTCTAAGGAGCTGCTACTCTTGCCTTTCTTTAATGATTTTTTCATAGAGGCCAAGATCTTTACTGAAAAGGTGGTACACGCATCACTATTCTTGCATCACTCCAACTTTGACTAGTGCTGCTGTCCCCTCAATGTCAACTGAACATCCCCTCACAACAACTGAATTTCACAGATCTTTCACCCCAAGACAGATAGGATTTGCAACTGTACTTTGGGAGTTACTGTAGCTATATAGTATAGTACAATCTATTCACAGATAGACAGCCAGGGATTGTTGAGCACATCCTCTTAGCCCTTCTACCCTGTATCACCCTCTCAGAGTTCCTCTTTGCTGTATGTGATTGAAACGATGCCAGCTGACTTGAAAGGCTATGGTATGTATCCACAGTTGGGTGCTACCGGTATCCCCTCCAAAGTGTCTAACTGCAAATAAAGTATTCCGTGATAAAGGTGAAAGACTTTGTCTACTAAATTGTGAAATGCTGGGTCTCAAAGGTCAGTAGCGTTAGATGGATCAGGGACAGAATTATTGTCATACTACAGCAGGTGCTATCTGCTTATTGCATGTCGAGTTGAGAAGCTAGGCACTAAACTTTTCTATAAATATATAGCTGCACATCCTCAATTAAAATATTATGTGTGTAAAATGTTGAAATGCAGATGCTATAAAGATTGAAAATGATTTAAAACTCAGCCATTATAGGAAAAGACTTTTAAAAAGATTAACACATCTAAATCTGTATCTACACATGTAAATAAAGTAAATAAATCAGAACTTCAATTTCATTGCAAAGTGATGCCACTCAATGTCAAGCTACTAAATTAGATGACAGAACACAAATGGCCTTTTGTACCCTAATCTGGGGGCACTTTGGTTTTTGTCTAGTATTCTACCCATCCTCAGAAAGCCCATACAGAAGTAATTAAGGGCCTGATAATTATCCCTGTAGAGCTGTTACAGCATAAGCATCCTTTTGTGTTCACAGGAGGATCACTTTGCCCAGTACGCTCTTGTACCACTTCTTTAAGTGCTATGAAGTGGAAAGCATTCTGGGGTGCAAGGACGGTATCTGCACCATGTGAATTACACAGACACAGTCACTGCTTTGTAGAAGGCAATGCCACTTGAAAGCGTCTGTGTATGTTTTTTGTTATTTTGAGGTGAGTTTTTGTTTGTTCCTTAAAAAACAATGCAGCCCAGCACTACGAAAATATTTTATGAAGTGTCGTGAGACTCATGAGAGAAAAATACTCAAAACCAAAAAAGAGTTGCTGGATCCCCTCATCCGTAAGATAAGCTGCATCTGAACATCTGTATTTCTGTACTTCCACACAAAGCACGAAATGCTGTGACAGGCAGTGATCTACGCAGCACAGCACCCTTACACCAAGCCACAAATAAACTTCGCTACTACTAAAAAGCATTCCCAGCAATCGAAGCTTGGTCTTTCAAGTAGAAGCCACTCTCTACACACAAAAAACACACAAACAAACAAACAGGGCTAACAAAATGCTTTCTGGCCATTACAGAAACTGCAGTATAGATAAGTGTTAACATTAGTTTTTCTCTAAATTAAGTCAAAGGAAGACAATATGCCCCCCTCTTACATTAAGTAGATTCAGTTACATCACATATTCATTTTTGGGTCTGTCAGTATTATATAATCTTTTCATGTTTTACCGCACCAATCCTGTGCGTCATAACCAAAGTAGCTTCACTGAAGTGGATCAACTGACAAACATCAGGCTTTTAAAAAATTAAGAGGAATGTTCCTAAACTACTTCTAGCTTCCCCCTAAGTGTTCATATACTAAACTAGAAAGAAGTTACTCAGTTTACTCTATTTTTAAAACACAGAACACTCCCCTAATTCCAATTTCAAGTTACGCAAACAAGAAATGAACCTCAGAAATTTCAGATATAAATAGCAGCACTAGAGGACACCCAGGTCCCATGAAGACCAACTGCTCTCGTCACTAGGCAAAATATTTTATTTTCTGGGTGAAAGGAAATTGTGCTTTTAAAGGAAAGCACTTATGTTATTTTCTGTAATGCTTGCTGTGCAGAGATAGCATTAACCGATAAATGACTTCGCTGCTGAGTGACAAATGTGATAGAACAGGCAGCAGAATGGCAGAAGTGTCCAAATGCTTCTTGTTTCAGTATAGCATGTTAAGCATCCCACTGAAGGGCTGCAAACAGAGAAGAGAGAGGGGGGCTTCCTCCTAATCTGGGGTGCTGCACTATGGACCAGGCAGAGCTCTGTTAGAGCTGGAAGGGTGACTGTACTTAGTTCTTATTTGAAGCAAAACCACTCCTGGATGAGAAGTGGTGTCAAGTGCTACAACCAAGGTGCTTGAGAAGGAGATTTCCTAGTAGCCCCAGAGGAAATGGTACTATTTGCTCAATTTGGGAAGTTACTCAGCGTTATCAGAATGAAAAGCAAGACTGCAGGAATGCACTATCTCCCAATCAAAATGATTTGTCTTTGATACTGGCTTGACGTCTCATGAAAATGATAACTTATCTCAGTCTAGTTAAGACTGGTTTCATTTGGCTACATTCTAGAGACACTGAAAACACACGCTGTGTTCACTTTCAAGACAAGGTAGGTATCTTTACCTCATAAGCTGGCTAACTGACTCATGAAGTCTATAAATACCTACTCTAAAATAAGTAAATCAGCTTTTTCATCCTCTTTACTGATGCTTTTAAAAACTCATGAGAATAAGTAAAGCCCCTTCATATATGCAATACCATTCATAATTAGGAAGAACGAGATAGAAGTTTCTACAGAACGTGAAGAAATAACACAAACAAGCAAATCTACAGCTACACATCTCTATGCAGAACCGTGCAGGCAAACAGCAACAGGCAGGCAAAACATCAACAGGCTTTGCAGATAAACTGCTATTTATAACACATGAAGTAAAGCTAGCAAAAAGAAAACAAAACAGGTCAAGTGTACAGTTGTTTTGGGTTTTTTTTTTTTTGTCTCTTACCCAAAGATATCCCTGAACAGAAAACGTGCACAAACAAAACAAAACAAAGTGAAAACCAACAAGAGAATTTTATGCCAAAGCTATGAACAGTGCAAAAATCACATCAACAGTATGCATGGCCCATCACAGGAGCAAACGTGCAAGACTGGTGAAACAAAGGAGAACGTTCTAAAGACAAACAGCATAAAATGACGATTTACAGATGTTCCTCTACTGAAACCTATCCACATCAATTTTAGAAAAAAATGATTATTTGGATATAATCTTTTGTATCTCTTTAATCTCTATATATCAGTAACATCCTATTTATCCCATTGCTAATGTTTCAGAAGATTATTCATTTTTGAGCAGGAATACCTAGTATTAGTCATTAGCAGGAAAAGAACCTAGATTTTTGGCAGAAGCATCTTCTAAATGAATTTTGAAAAGATTTTTCTCAATAGCATGGAGAAAGGAAAATACAGGAGAAAACATTTATTGGACATCAATTATCCTCTACAATTCAGCTTTGCCGTTTTCACGTTCCTCCCGCTGATGACACTTGTCGGACTTGTAGGACAAGTTCTGGTTCCCATAAAAACTACACAAAAACTAATTGTTTCCAACAATCTTCATCAGAACTCTATCTCTAAAATGTGCTTGTAGAAGAAAAGGTATCAGACAAAATACTTAGCTTTCATAAGAAATACTCACTTCTATCAAAGAAATCAAGTTTTAACCTCAGTCTCCCCTTGATGGCAGCATGCTTAAGTTCTTAAGGATTGTGTACAGACAGAAATCCTTACTGCCATCAGCAATTTGCAAGCAAATCTGCTTTGCAGAGTTATACTAAAATTAATTGCCTGGGGTGCTTCCAGTTAACAGTCATCTTAAAAGAAAATGGTAAATAACAAAGTATGCCATTGCTGTACCTATAAGAACTAAATACATTCACATTGACACCACAAACTGCATTGTTAGGAGCCTATGGACATTTGAATATTCCAACTAGTATTCCTCAGTATATTGAAGATATAAAAGTGTTTTGCAGTAATAACTAGAAGTATCACAACAAATTATAAGTATCACAAGAAGTTATTAATATGTAACACAAAGAAAATACTTAGAAGAAATCCAAAAACTCACTTGTATGGTTTCTGAGGCAGAATGCTGATTCGAGTCTTGTCAAGTATCTTCTTTAACTTATTTCTTCCCCCAACTGTGTTGGCTTTACTTTTCTTATTTACTTTTTCTAATCCTATTACCTGTTCCACATCAACAGCCAGATCTGGGATGGAATAACGGCTCGCCTTTTTAATATCACCAATTTTAGGCAAGTGAGGAGCACCATTTCGTTTTTCCTCTGACAACCGTGTTAAAAGTTCTTTAAAAACTGTACAAGACAAAAGGAATGAAAGAAGAACAAAAAACATAAAAGAAAACACTGCACACCTGACCAGCTCATTATTAATCTATAGCACCTTCTGCTAATTCAAATATTAACTGAATTTAGAGATAAGACTAAATAATTAACAGCTTTTTAAGAGGACACGGATTTTCTGTAGTAAGAATCAAAAAAATCTGAAAACGAGCCCAGCATGAAAAAGAAACATGCTAGATAATCACATTGTTACTTGGATGCTGTAAGCAGAAGGAATTTGACTTTTCAGTCTAAACATACAGACTTCTGTGGGATCACAGCATATTTAAAAGAGAATCAATAAAAAAAAATAGGCAAGAAAATTAACAACTTTGAAGGAAAGTTTTAAACAGACGGCCAACAATGGAAGCTCAGAGGTGGGCAATAATTAGCAGCATCAAAAGTCAGGAATCAGAGGGAAAATTCACCAAATTGTTAAAAAAATAAAATAAAATGAGATACTATGAAAATTCTCTGACGTCTTGGCTGTTGTCCATCTGCCAGATGTACAAGAACACCTGAACTCTTAGAAGGCTAACAGGCTGAGTATAGCAAAAGTCAGAAGGCCAAACTTACTACTGCTCCCAACTTTCTCCCACAGCACTCTAGCAAACAGTCATCTACAAGGCAGAAATACCTGATGAATTTGTGAATCATTTCTTCTACCACAACTTTAAACTTAACCAAAATGTCAATATATTTAAATATTAAAAAAACTGATATGACGATCGATCTAGATCAGTTTGGAACAAGACAGTATCTATAGATAAATAGAAAAAAATATCACATCTGATGATTTGATTTGTAATGGTAAATGTACTTCTGAGAGATATGAACCCATGTTAGAACAAACTGCAAGATTAACACTGGAGGCCAAATAAAAGGATAAAAGGGATGCACAAATCTCTCCTAGGAAGCAAGAAGAGAAAGGTTTTTTAAATGTTTACCCAGAGAGGTTGAGGATGCTCCCCCCCTGGAAGCATTCAAGGCCAGGCTGGATGGGGCTTGGAGCAATCTGGTAGAGGGAGGTGTCCCTGCCTAAGGTCCCTTTCAACCCAAACCAGTCTATGATTCTGTGTTTCTGAACAAACAGAAAGCCACTGCTACGGGTCTACTACAGAACACACAAAAAGTAACGATTCATGCACGGTCTTGTATATAGGATGTTGATGTAAGGAAGACTTCAATTATTTACATACCTTTGCAAAGAATAACTTGTCTGTACAGAAATAGTCCAATGAATTTTTTTAAAGTGTGAATAATTTTAATCTTAGGAAAAAGAGAAGCTCTCTGTATTTTAACAGCTTAGAATATCTTCAAAGAAAATCACCAAAAAGAAGGAAGATATTTTAAGAAAGGGAATGAGTAAGAAAAAAAGAATATTCAACCCAAGAGTTTGAGCTAGCACAGATTTTGAGAAGATAAACTAAGAAACAGAAATTGATGTTGGCCGGATGGCACTTACTGCAGAAGACTATGTTAAATAAACAAAAGTAATCTCTCTCAAAAATGAAGAAAAGCAAAAGCAAAGAAAGAAATCATTGTTTCTCTGGTATCTCCTGTGAAATTGATGATTAAAAGTAAGGAATTGTAGAAGAAATGGGAAAAAAATGGTAAGCAGCTAAGAATGAGTATTAAAAGCAAGGTTTTACTCCACTGTATCCATTTTTGCCCTTAATAATCTTTTCCTCCAGCGGTACACAAGAAATTACCAAGGGATCTCAAAAGCTTCAAATACGACTAAAGGAAAAGCAAAGAAGAACTAATAACAGTATTGTAAAAAGGAGCTGGGGGCTAGAGAGACAAGTTAAATAATATACAGGAAAATGCTGTTAAGAAATAGGAACCTCCTTTAGAAAATTATTGATAGGAATATTGCATGCGATACAGCTGCTCTGATGTGATGCAATTTCAGTATTTGGAGTGGATTCAAAACTTAAAAAGCACAACTTAAGAAATCAGGTTTAGTCTTAAGACTAAAGCAACACAGGTACACAAAAAAATCCAGAGATATTTTTGCAAACAATTTACAGAGAAACAAGTGCATACAGCTAAATAAGCATATACAGATAAATTAATAAATGTTTTATTATAAATAATTGAAATATTAGAATCATTATTGGAAAGGAAAAAGAAAATCCCCAGGATATAGATTTGACAAATAACTTTTGGAAATAGCCTATGCATATTTAACCATCAATTAATTAGTGCAGTGGCATCCTGTGGAAATATTCTGCCCTACTTATTCACAGTGAAGAACATCATCATGGAAGAAATACTTAGGGAACACATCACTAAATTATATAAATAATCTAAGTACCAAGTGGGAAAAAAAAATCAAATAAAATGCACAAGATCTATTTCTTATGATAGTAATAGAGGTCCTGAGCTGCTTAAGGACTCCTTCAGGACTGTTTTGGTACTTGTTAGAAAGATAAATGGAGAGAATAGACTTGGAGAGTAGTGAGATCGTTATTGCCCATCTGGCAAAAAGTTTTTATTAACCTTACTGTACTCATCGTACAGCACAGAACGAAAAAGTGTGCAAAAATACAGCCTACAGATTAAGATCAGTAGACAACTGAACTGCCAAAAAAGGCTTCTTGAGACAGAGCTAAATCTTACAAGTGCCAATGTGTTTCATAAATTCAACCTAAATGGCCGGTGCGGTTCCTGCCTCTTAACCCAAACATAAGCACTTCTGAGAGTTAAGTGACCTCAAACAACCTTATTTGTAAATTTTTCTCTGCTATTTTGAATTCAGACACTTTAGGACATGCAAAGCTCCTGTTCCAATGCTTCCCACCTCAGAAGTATTTCAAGTAATTATTTTAAGCCATTTCCAAATGTGTTCTGTACAAAACGAAAAACACCATTTATAGAACAAAAAGGGCATGCAAACTTACCAAACAAATTGGTTTTCACAGTGATAGACAGATGAGTGTTATTTCTAAGGATTTCCATGGCTTTTGACAGCTGAACATTTTCGAAGTTTTGACCATTCACTTCCAAGATCTAAAAATACAAAGAAATTAGCATTACTTTCATTTTGTGTGGAGAACGGAGGAGAAAAGGAAAAAACCCACATTTTAAAATACATACCTGGTCTCCACGTTTCAAGCCTGCTTCTGTAGCTTTACTACCAAAATCTACGCTGTCAACAAAGATCCCAAATCCCTTTTCTGACCCTCCCAGCAAGATAAAAGGCAAAGGGGCTTCTCGAGATGGCTTTGTTAAGGTTATCAATCTTCTTTTCGCTTTAGCGGCGCAAGCGATATTTAACAGCCTCAAATGTCCACCCATTTTCTACAAAAAGAAGAGCACAATGAGTTATATATAATAACAGCATATTACTTGCTATCTCAAACTGTCAGAAAAAAACTTCTTACCTCCCTCTCCAAATTGTTCTCAAATTCTTCCAGAAATCGAGTCATAGCAGGATCTCCTTCAAAATCATTGAAGTGATTGTTCACCCACAACAATACTACCCGTGTAACCTGAAAATTAATTAATTAACTAATTACCAAACAGTACTATTGCTAAGTTCTTTAAAAAAAACTGCTTCTTACAGCTTCTGGAAGTTTTCATCAGGATCCTAAATGTTATATTTCCTAACTTCACTGATATGCAACCATCTACCAGGAGGAAAGAATGAAGCCTAAAAATTGCTTGAGTTGTATTTCACAAAGATTACTGAAGTTAGAAAGTGGACACTGGCTGAATCAGATTTGTCTGGGGAGGGAATAGAGGACACACATGTATAAGGCACTGACATAGATTAATTTCTGACTTATGTCAACAATTTCCTTTCCACATATATTTCAAAACCTGCTTAACTCTTCAAGCACATTATCATAAAGCTTCTGATGTTTTTCTTAAACTGGCTCTTGAAACTTACAAAACTTGAGATAAGCCACCATTAACTTCATTAGGCATTTGCCTGTGTAAAAGAACTATTGTATATTTACATGAGGCAAGAAAAAGGAGCTACTTTGAGGAGCAGGAAAGAGGTTTTTAACAGTGAATACATGCAATTTTCTTCCTTACATTCAGTCTTCCAGCTTACATCTCCTCCTCTCTCTTCATCCTTATTCTCCCCATGCAACTATGATTATCAAGTTCAAATGGGTATAAGCTCGTACTTTACAATTTGTTGGGAAAAAATAGGGATGCTATCTATCAATTAATATTACTAAAAGTAAAGCTAAAAAAACCAAAAGCTATTTTTTTTAAAAAAATGCTATTTTTTTTTAACGTAGGCTTCCACTGCAAGATTTGATCTTTGTGCATGATTTGACCTAGAAGACCAGCAGCTCTTGTCCTCACAAAATACAAGATTTCTGATGTTTAGAATTAAAATTCGTTCACACCATTTTTAAGAGGCTCCTGAATCAAAAATGGTTGTGCCAAACAGAGATCTCAGAAACACAGTATTTCTTGTGTTATGATGGGAAGGAAACTCAGTAGGGAAAAGAACTAAACACTTCAAAAACCAAAGCTTAGAACAGAACTCATACAAATTTTAATCGTAAAGCAATTAAAATCAGTCAGTTCTTTGTCTCTGCACAAAATATAAACCCCTGCAGCTTCTTGTGCTAAAGACCTGAGACAAAGCATCCAAAAGCAAACCTCAGCACCCTCACGGGAGCCATATAGTTTTTTACACTATTTCCAAGTGGCTTCCCTTTTACACTGAAAACAAAGTGAATTGAGAAGAATTGTTGAAGTTCTCAACCAAACTAATCAACTATTTTGGAGAGATTGGATTCTAAAAGGGAATAATTACACAGTATCTGTTCTACAGCCCCCAGCCCCCGGAAAATAGGCTACGGGTAGCATCTCTGACACATTTGAGATTTTTCCATTCTTAAAACAGAAGACAAACTTCTTTTTGGTTAAGCATCTGTGTCGTTTTTCATTAATGCAGATCACATTGGAATATACAGATCATGCTTAGATAAATTTGGAGCAATCACAGATCTTTAAAATCATCCGGGAAGTTGTGAGCCACGTAATGTATTTTAAATCATTGCAGCGGAAGCTTCAACATCAATACTGCTTTCAAAGTTGGGACTTAGTGCTGTACTCAGCAGACACAGCACTGAAATGCCTTGAGCAGTGACTTCCAGAACAATGTCACTACTAGCATTGCTACCAGGAGAGTAACACTATAAAAAAAAAGAAAAAAAAAAAGGTTAAAGCTTTAAAATCAAGTACCCTGACACTGGGCAAAACCATAAGCAAGGCTAGATCTCATATATCCCAGACTGACTACCAACTACCGATGGTACTCACGATGTGTTACTCATTCATTTCCCTCTCCTCACCGCCTGCCAGCTCCCAATAGAAAACAGCCAAAATCCTCCAGATCTCGTTTGCCACTTATTTTTGCTCTTCCCAAGCTATTGTCTTTCCTGTACTTGAAGCAAGCAGCCTTTTTGTCAGCGCTGCTCAGTGTCAGAGAGGGCTGGTTCTTGAGATGGCAGAACAAAGAGCTGCTCTGTTTCTAGTCCTGACAGCAACTACACTTGCTTATGTTCTTAGAGGCTGAGAGGCTTATCCATGGGAGGACAGGAAAAATAAGTTTAAAGATGAACTCTGGTATTATAGCTCTGAAGCTCTGGCAAGTCTGTGCTAAACAATATTAGCTGCAGCTTTCCAGTGTACATAGCAATCACATTTTCACAGGAACAGCTAGTACTTCCCTGAAGCAAAGCCCAACCGCTCTGCCAAGAGAGGCACAGACACAAGGCACAGATACACTAACATTTCTAGTCAAAGAAATATCTGGATTTAAATAGAAGTTGAAAAGCAAACTTTTCTTTAACCTTTTTGATATTATTTCCTTGGTTTCAAATCTTCAAAAAAATGTGTATTTTCCAACTAGTGTTTTACATTTGAAAAATGTATAAAATTGTAAATAAAGCATTACAGCGTGAAGCACAATTTGGCCTCAATAGACATTTGTGTGGCTATTAGTGTGCCAGAGCTGGATAGACAGGGCCTTGCTCTTCCATCATGGTAGTCTTGTCTGGGGAAGGAGCTGTTTGATTGCTGTACTTTTTTTCCTAATACTGTGCAAGGCTCAGCAGATTTCTAAAAATGGCTATATTTTCTAGTGTCTTTATATAAGAACAAATTATCACCAAATATTTGCCAAGATGTATTAACAAGTATTATAACAGAAAACATAGGACTTCATTTTACGCTCAGATTTCCAGGCACTATAGAACTCCATTGAATTATATTAAATAAATATGCTAATTATCGGGGAAAAAAGCTTTTCTTATACTAGCAGCAATTGAATTATGTTGCAGAAACACAAAAAATGTGAAATACAGCTTATGTATGTCGAACACTATAATTCTTACTCTTATCCACGCAGTTTGCCATTAAAATACTTCACCAGCTATTTATATCTTATTCAGTTTAGTCACTCAAAAATATTTTTATTGCTAATAGCTTATTTTTTCTTGTCTATGATAAAAGGCATGTAAATTTCAGGGGATTTTAACCTTATCCCTGAGGCTGGGGTCATTGAACCACTCCAACAACTTTTTCCCCACTTCCATTGGGCTGGAAAGAAAGGTCCGATAGGTCAACAGGAAGTCTTCTATAAATGTTGGGTCTACCACAGAGTGTTCTTCCACCAAATGCATTGTTAACCTTTCTGCTGTTCCCTATAGAGAAATTAAACCTCAATTATCAAAATGTATTTTCAACAAATGAATTTTTTTTTCTCATAGCATACTGAAGATCAATTATACTAGAAAGAACAATACTGTCGCTACTGACTGATGAGATAAACATCACAGTTCAACCATTTTTATAAGAAATGTAAAAAAAATTCTATAATTATGTTTTAGAAAAAACACAGTTAATCACGTGCATAACATTTTAAAGATTAAAAATAGAGTTTTACATCTTTTAATTTCAAATATATAGTTTTACAATACATAACTAATCTTGGGCCTTATTTTCCAATCACAGAATCACACAATAGCCCGGGTTGGAAGGGACCTCAAGGATCATGAGTCTCCAACCCCCCTGCCACAGGCAGGACCACCAAACCTCCACATTTAACACTAGACGAGGCTGCCCAGGGCCCCATCCAACCTGGCCTTGAACACCTTCAGGGACGGGGCATCCACAACCTCTCTGGGCAGCCTGTTCCAGCACCTCACCACTCTCTTGGTAAAGAACTTCCCCCTGATATCCAACCTAAATCTTCCCTTCTTCAACTTAAAACCATTACCCCTTGTCCTGCTGTTATCTGCCCTTGTAAAGAGTTGACTCCCCTCCTGTTTAAAGGCTCCCTTTAGGTACTGAAAGGCTGCAATGAGGTCACCCCGCAGTGTTCTTTTCTCCAGGCTGAACAAGCCCAGCTCCCTCAGCCTGTCTTGGCAGGGGAGGTTCTCCAGCCCTCTGATCATCTTTGTGGCCCTCCTCTGGACCCTCTCTACCAGCTCCCTTTCTTTCTTGTACTGGGGGCCCCAGACCTGGACACAGTACTCCAGATGGGGCCTCTCGAGGGCAGAGTAGAGAGGGACAATCACCTCCCTGTCCTTGATGGCCACCCCACCCCTCTTCTGATGGAGCCCAGGATACCATTTGCTTTCTGAGCTGCAAGAGCACGCTGCAGTTAAGTTTATCATCCACCAGGACCCCCAGGTCCTTCTCTGCAGGGCTACTCTCAAGGACTGCTCCTTCCAGTCTGTATAAATGCCCGGGATTCCTCTGGCCCAAGTGCAAAACCTTGCACTTTGCTGTGTTGAACCTCACTAGATTCACCTAGACCCACCTTTCAAGTCTGTTGAGGTCCCTCTGAATGGCATCCCTTCCTTCCTC
Organism: Pavo muticus; assembly: GCA_016647715.1. Lineage (NCBI taxonomy): Eukaryota > Metazoa > Chordata > Aves > Galliformes > Phasianidae > Pavo > Pavo muticus. The sequence continues at coordinate 399,616 of JACDJE010000491.1, read as the reverse complement.
TGCCAAGCACAGAGGTTTATAAACACAGACCTTTGCAAGACTTTTCCCCTTTCTGCTTTTACCTTGATGACAATGTGACCTTTTCTTGTTCCAGTGCGATCAAGCTCTCTGTGCTCCTTAACCATCACAATCTCTCCTTCCTCTTCTACCTTCTGCATGTTCTTTTCCACTTGATTGAGGATGCGGCAATAATCTTGCTGAGCTATACAAACAAACTGGAAAGAATCATCACGCACCAGTATTAAAAGGTAAAGTCTTAAAAAAAACATTTAGACTTATGATGCAAATACTCTATCATCAAAAAAGTAGTTGTTAAAACTGCAGTCAGCCAAATTTTTCTTATCAGCAGTCCAGCTGTAGTAAGCAGATGAATACACAGTACTTCCAGTATGATCTTGCAATTAGAGGAGCCCAAGATTGATCAGAGCAAGATGACTTAGCATTACCAGCCATTTTCATTCAGCAGCTACAACCGCCCTGCTTCTAGAGATGAAGCTTAGTATCCTATAGCTGATATTGTGCCCTTATGTTAGCTCTTTTGGGTGCTATTTAAAAGGGCTAAGAGAGATTGAAAGAAAAACTTTGCTTTTGTTTTTTTTTTTGTGTGCGTTTATTACTATTCCAAATTATTTTCATTTATTGTTAAAAAAGTCAGTCATCAAGAAAACTAACATTTATTCTTTTTCATGAGAGCAACCACACAAACAAATCAATTCTGGCTTAAAGCATGCTGCAGGAAAAAAAGAAAGTTCTACAATCATCTGCTCAGCCAAGAGTAAGCACTAGAACAGATATCTTAAGAATATTCCAGCACTTACACTATCCAAATGTGACCACTCACTACAACTTGGAAAAAAAAATATATAAGTTTTACAATTTTGTCTTTTTCTTTTTTTTTTTTTGGCAAATATTTGAGATTAAACTGTCTCCTTAAATAAACCTAGGTCATCAACAGAAAGGAAATTACAGTGTTTCTCTTATTTGACAAGTTGCAAAACCATTGTGTGTGATGGTTTTGGCATCCAGATAGAAATTCTCTCTCACTCTTCATAATTAGTTTACGTAACTTTTCCGTTTCCAGCAGTTACTAGGAGCTGAAAAGGAGCTCCTACAATCCGGATTAGTTGCAGAACATTATTCTAACAAGATGCCATTTATGTGTTTATTCAAAGTTAGATGGGCAACCTAAACCAGGTGACTCCATTAGCACACCTTCACCTATTTCAAAGGGCACCTGATGAAAGCTAATTAGCCATCAAAACCAACAAAAATGCTTAATTTACCCACATTAAGTTAACAAACACTACACGTCCAGACTGAGCTGGTTATTTTATGCTACAAGAAGCGCACCTTACAACTGACTGCTAGTGTTACAACAAATATCAAGACATTTTCCTTGAAAGGCCAGGCCAGCTGAAACTAAAAGATCTGCTCTTAAAACCAGAAGACAGAGAGATGTATTCCTCTAAGATTCATTAGCTGAGTCCAGTGAGGAAGAATGGCTATTATCTACAGAAGTTAAAGAGCCTTTAATGCGTAATGGACCTTGACATTCTACTAAACGAATGATACTAAAAAGCAAGGATATGCAATGGAAAAGGAAACTGAAGCAATGGATATATGCAGCAGGCTGCTGGGCCTTAAGCTCTGGAGGAAGCACATAAACCTCATCATTCAAAACAATCCCTATCTGGATGAAGAGAATTCAATTTCCTGGACCGTACGTACAAATACAGGAGCCATATTTCTCAAGTATTGCACTGGTTATGCACTGGAGATCTTACACATACACTCAAATTTAAAATGAAGCTGTGTCTGGCTGCCCAGTTGTATTACTTCTATATGCATGTGCTTTTGCTTGTACAATTATACACTCTACCTGGCAGTCATCCACTTTGGTTCTCATCACTCCTTTCATATATTCCTTTTCCATGGTAGGGGAAACTCCAAAACTGTTTCCCATGCACAGTATCTCTGTTCTTCCATCAGGATACGTCACTTCCACAGAGCCATTCAGAATGACTGACCAGGAATCCAGCTACAAAGTAAATGTTGCAGGACACAGGAAGACTGAATCATTTAACATTGTAATATCATACAATACAGATACAATCCTCAGGTTTTTTTCCTCCTCAAAGGAAAAGTCTTTTCTTCTGCATCTATTAATAAGATGCATACACTAGGCTTCAAAACACTGAAATATACTTCCAAAATCAATGTTATTTTTTTTGTTTTTTTTTTAAGGTCAAAAAATAGGACCTTAACACTGCAGAATCTGGGATGTCTGGTATAAGAGGAGAGTCAAAAGTAACGTCCACTGACCTCTTCCCCATCGTTCAGTACAATAGTTCCTGCTCTCTCTACAACTGCAAACACCATTACAGCACAGAGCTCTCTCCTCACTGACATTGTCATGTTGGCAAAAGCAGGCAACTGATGCATGAATTCCAGTAGTTGTTCTGAAGGAGAAAAAGCCCAGTGAGTCATGCATGTCAAAACAACAAAGCACAGCAAAGACGATTCTTCAGAAAGATGCCTAAAGCTACTTAAGCTAAAATGCTGCACAATCGTTCCTGTATACTAATAAATCATATACAGTGGCCTGTTGTAATTACTGAGTATTTTGTAGGCATAGACTAGCTGGTCATATCATCAATAGAAACCCTGCAAAGTAAAAGTCAGCATAGTGGAAGAATTGTAATGCAATCAAGAGCTCTGAATACAGCCAATGAAACTAACTCTCCATTCAGCCAGACCAACAACTCCATTAAAACTAAGACAGGCCTATATAAAACACATTAAGACATTAAGAGAGGAAATTTCACAAAATTGAGCAAGTTCCTTGGTAAGCCCATTCCTTCTGTGTCCAGTCTAGACTTAACAGCAATTTGTACATAGTCGTAACTTGAAGTGTTCAAAAGTTCCCTTAGGATGGACTAGATGGAATAGGATTGGTGTTGTTCTGTCTTCTGTGTGCACTGGAGTTCCACTTGTACTCAGTTATAAGCTTCTCCCATGTTTTGACTTTTCACACAGCTCATATCTAGATAGAGCTCATTTTTCTCCTTAACAGAGAGGGATTATATGCCCTAAACACTAAACATTTTGCATTTATTTTTATCTATATGTACTGCAAATAGTCCATCTTTTTCCTAAAGTTTTATTTATGCAGAATCCCAGGATGGCTGAAGCTGTCAGGGCCCTCCTGGTCCATCAGGTCCAGCCTTGGCTGCAGCAGAGCCACCCAGTGCAGCTGCCCAGGCCCATGTCTGGGTGGCTTTGGGAGATCTCCGAGGAGGAAACTCCATAGCCTCTCTTGGCAGCCTGTGCCAGAGCTCCGGCACCTGCACAGCACAGAAGTGCTGCCTGGTGTTCAGACAGCACCTCTTATGTTTCAATTTGTGCCCACTGCCTCCTGTCCTGGCACTGGGTATCGCTGAAAAGAGCTCAGTTCCGTCCTCTTTGCACCCTCCCTTCAGGTATTTGTATGTGTGGAAGAGATCACCCTGAGACTTCTTTTCTCCAGGATGAACAGTTCCAGCTCTCTCAGCCTTTGCTCATATGAGAGATGTTCTAGCCCCTTAATTACCTCATAATCAAACTTAATCATCATTTAGTTATACTTTGATTAAAGAAAAAAAATAAAAAACAAAACTCTGAGCCAGTAAAACAAATTCAATTAGAAATGGTAATTATTATAATTCTAGTTATGTATTGCTTTGCTTTCAAGATATTAGTCTGCACATTAACATAGCAAATCGGTTTTAGTGGATTCACATTTATGTAAAGGTCTTAGGCCTCCCTTATGCTTCATAAATACATACGTATGGGTAGAAAGAGATGCAACAGCACAACAAAAAAATTAAAAACTTAATGTGATAAGTATCCAACAACAATGTTAGTGTCACCTTTGCCAAGTTTCTAAAAATCCATAGCAAGCAAAAATACTTACTTTATAAACCAGTCCTGATATCAATTAGAAATTGGACATTGAAACACAGAAGGCCAGCACTGATTGTACTCACCCATATCATGTGCACTTTCTACATCTTTGGCTGTACTCATTCACTGTTCTGCATGAGTCAACTAACAGAATAAACACTAGACTTACCAACTACAAAAGCCAACAGCTGAAATCCTCACATTCCAAAATACACTTTTTGGTGAAGTCAAAACAGATTTGATAGTATTTTACTACATTGTAATACTTACCAATGTCATCATCTGTCCTGTCTATTGGGTCTTTCTCCAAGCAATCTCTGACAATATCTCTACTCATCAAAGGATCTGATGCCCTTTCAATGTCTTCTTCATCATCATCATCCTCAGAATCCACTGCTGTCTCTGGCAACCCGCTGAGATCCATATCACCAGCCTCACTTTCTGTAGCCTAAATTCAAGTATAAACATTTTTTTTTTTTTTTTTAAGTATTCAAATACGTTCTTCACTGCTTCGGTTTCCCACTTAATATATAGACATAAATTCCATCTGATCTCTCAGCTGATTTTTATATTGTTTTTTTTTTATTTCTTTTTAAAACAACTGATCATTAATTAACCCCAAAACAATGTTTAAGCAGCTTTCAACATACTTTAATCAGCCATACACAAACAGGATTCAACATATATTATTTAATTAATAGGTCCTGGGGGAACTGAAAGCAATTTATCCCAAGAAACTGTTCCTCAAAATAGACAAAAATAGATTAAAAAAAAAAAAAGCCAGTTAATTTAAAACATTTTATGTTCCTGCCCCAACATTAAATTTTCAGACATTTATGAATGCAATCTTCTAATGAGAAAGTTTTAAGCTGTGGCTCGACAAAATCAAGTTTCTCAAATGTTATATAAATGCAAAAAATGCCTCCGTGTCTTTAAAAATACTACATGGGACAAACACAGATACCAAAGCCTGTTTCATTGCTGTGATTTACAAAAATCAGTTTAAAAATATAAAAAGAAAAAAAAAAAAAACAGGTTGCCCTTTAAACATAGAGAAGGTAAGACAAATTGTATTTGTATTTCAATAGAACGAGCTTCCATACTTCTGCCTGACAAGGCATGGCTGACTTTTGTTACTTTAATGACACTGTATACAACCTCCTTGCAAGTAATGGCACATGGCTGGAGACAATCAGACCAACTAGCAGTGCTCCTAAATGCTTCAACCCTACAACACAACAACACAAGCTTTGTAGAAAGCTTTCATACTACCATCTGCTAGCGCGAAAATCATCATAGCAGCACCTAGGCAATATTCACATTATTCTTACTTTGCTTTTAAAAGAAAAAAGAAAATGCTGAGCATGAGGATAAAGAAGGCTGTTATCGGCATACAAAGAAATCACAAAAATGCAGTACTGCTAGCAGTGCTTTCATTAGCAGTCCTGCTGTGTTTAACATCAACACTCCCTATGATACATTTTAAGCAGTTGCTCTAACTACTCTTACAAAACACATTAGACTGGTGGAAAAATTAGCAATGATGAGTCAGTAGACTCGCAGCTTATGACACTGATCTGTCAGAGTAAGTCTCCAGCTGTGACAATTCCAGGGACGGTGTGATTAATTCACAAGTTGGTTTTGCAAATCCTCCCTCTACTAACAAGTGCCACTCTTACCTGCACAGAATAAGCTTTCTCAAAAGCAGGATGGAAAGCTGAATATGAAATTAAGCTTAGTCACACAGCTCTAACATACAAGAGGTACTCTGGAATCCAAGAAAATTCCACATACTGTACAAAAAAACCCTGTTCTGTTTAAAAAAAAAAAAAAAAAAAAAAAAAA
>JACDJE010000491.1:191955-385272 GCA_016647715.1 Pavo muticus | reverse complement strand
AAAAAAAAAAAAAACCACAAAACCCTTCGTTCATTTTTTAACGTTTCAACTCAGACAAGGAAGATACAAGCACATCTCAACAGAGTAACAATGAGTGTCCACCCACGTCAGTTATTAATGCTACCTTGGCACAACTACCATTCACCCTGGATGGAAACGGAATTAAGAGCTCATCCAACATTAAGACAGAATAAGTCAATCAGTAGGAAAGGTTAGGCAAAAAGTCAGCTGTAAGTCATAAGAACGGCTGTGCTTCAGAAAATGACTGGCTCGATACAGTTAGAAGCACTGAAAGGTTTTACAGCTGCATGCCTGACATAAGGCTGTTTATAGTACATGCCCTGAAAGAACCCTGACTTCAGGATGTGTGGTGAAACCACAGGCAACCAGAACCCTCAGTCGTATTTTGACTGACTGGCATTTCCTATTCCAATATACCTAGAAAGGTCGTCTTCCTTACCACAGCATGACTACAACAGTGATAGCAAAAATGGGGACATTTCAAAAAATTCTTAATATTTTTTTGTGAAACAGGAGTTAAAATTAGGAACCAGAGGTTAATAACCCTAAAAAGCTTCAGTCAGCCCAAAGCTAGATTTGATCTCCATATACCAATCAACAATGAAAGGGAAATTAACAAGAGCAATACTCTAATACGTACATGCACACACTGCCTCCAGAAAAATCTAATTACGTTCACCACTGTTGCTAATTTGCCAAAAGGAGAAAGTGCATTAGTTATAATATCTGTTGATCCTGCTACTTCCTTCTTCATTCCTTAAGTTTGAATCAGCACAAAACTACAGAGGATGTACTGATATTCAGGCCATTGTATTAATTTCTGATCACAATTCGGACCATTCTAAAAACCAGAACACATTCTGTACATAGAATGTGTAGGAAGTGAATCTCCATGGCTTTTATAACATGTCACTAAACATTCCACTTGGTTCTGAAAATACAGTCCCCTAGAATTAAAGTATTCCAGGGTTATTTCCAAATCCTATATGTTATTTTAACATGTGGACACACGTTGCCTATCGATAACTCACAAAATAGATATTGTATAATATTTTGAAAGATTTCTGTTTTAGGAAGTAGTAACTGTTTCAATCACAAATAAACATTAACTCCAAATGAAGCTGATTATCAGCAGTCTTGAGCCAAACACATTCATTTTTCATAGTGCCCTTCAAACGTCTCCAAGTCACTAATAATTGCATTTATTTTTAATCAATGCAATAACAATTCTTTAAAACCTTACATCAAAGCAAAGCCAGTTAGTATGTTAAAAAGAAAAAGAAATCCATCTATGCTTAGCATAATGGCTGCAATTAGTGTTTTAAGTGGTTTTTTGTTTTGCTCCTACGTAGGCGATAGAAGAGGCAGGAGATTGCACCGCAACTGATAAAAAACAAAATAAAAAGCAAGCCTTCTGAATTTTGGCTGTAGACAATCAGCTGAACGTCTGGTGACTGCTGGTCTCAGAACAGCTCCCAAAGTCAAAGCCATGCCGCATGTGATGGGCTTGCCAAGTGATGACAGCAGCAGATCAGAAGCAGGCATTTTACTTAGGGCAACCCAGCCAGTCACTTTGATCTTAATCAAATAGGACTATTCACAAGCAGGAAGCACATGCTCACATCTTTGCAGAATACTACATATCTGTGCAACATGCCCAAAAGCGACATCCAGTTCAACTGCCCTATCCCCAAACAAGTTAAGGTGAGAAGCTGTGCGAGAAGAAGCAAAAGACAGAAAAGAGGTTGAAACATCTAAATTGTGAGCTCAACAAAGAGTGTGTGAGAAGTGCAATGTGCATGCATTTCTGTCTTAGTCACACACTCCTATTTCAATTATCTAACAGACAGAGCAAAAAATGGGAAAAAGCAAAGGTACTGATGACAACGAAAAAAGCATGCGTCTAAATCTTCAAGATAAGATTTGACAGCCCTTTCTACTGCAGAGGATGACATTGGGTAAACAGTTTTCAGTAAGCAGTGCAAGAATAAAATGCAGCTTTCAACACCCTGAGCAGTGCCAGCAACCTGCACAGAGCTGTCTGGCCCAAACCATGGTATTTATACTCAATTTCCTACTTGCAGCGAAAAAGAGAACACGATTCGAAACTAACATCAGGAATCTCCACTGTTATATCCAGTCAAGAAATGACTAGGAACATCAATCCCTGCCTTTGGAAGACTTAACAGTTCACTGCTATGTATATATCTGTAGTGCTACGGAATATCACTTTACTGTGAAATTTAAGCACTCTTGCTTGTATTCAACTAGCATTCCATTCAACAGCTTTAAGACTGCCTTTAGCATTTGGAGTAAAGGTTGACTTGTAGCATTGTTAGTGCACAAAGGCTAGATACAGCACTTATCCTCTGGATCCTACCATAACATGAGAAAACCTAAAGGCACATTGCTTTCTCCATGTAGCATCAGCTATGAGGGACTTCAGGCACTAGCAATGCCATCAGAGCCAAAGAGCACCTTGTATATTCTTTTCTGCATTTCTATTAAAACATGGCTAGTTCTAAGGAGTCCTTCAAAGTAACAAGGGTAGAAATGCAACTTGTGTATTTTGTATAATAAGCCCTGCAATGACACCAAACTACAGCTCTGCCGAAGCCAGCAGCTTACAGTGACTCTGAACTTTGTTATCAAACACTCGCAGTCACAGCATCAGGATGAACTAGCAGATGGAATGAAAACACGGCAGACTGATTTACAAAAATAAATGCATGATTCATTCTTCAGTAAATATGACTTTAAAATATTACATGGACACTACATTAAGTAATTAATAGTCACGGCAAGGACCAGATAACTGTCCTGCTAACCAATTTTCAAGGACACACTTGGGAAGTGAAAAATACTATGGGAAAAGAAAGTTTAAAACAACACACATGCTTGCAGCTCTTGGAAACTGTGCATGTATACATGAACACATTTTAGTGGTTTACATGCACATAGATAAAATGGAGGAGAAAGGATCTGGGAACTTCAAGCATTTACCACTTGAAAACAATGAAACAAAGGAAAAAAAAACAATTCTGGGAAACTTTCTTAAGGACAAGCTGTATATCCATTTTGAAACATACATACCTTAAACCATATCATAACTGTCTATCTTAAAAGCAGCATTTTATTACTTCCACCCTCAAAATGAGTCACCGTTCCATGCATGCAAAGCTAACAATTACTTTGCTCTGAATGTTTTCCTCCTATTTTAGGAACATCATGACTTTCTCCTACTCTCCAGCACGCCTTTCTGTCTAACAAGTGGCCATGACTACACGCCACTGCAGGGACTGTGCCAGGTTCATCCTCCTCCTTACCAAGCACTTGAGATCTACTGCATTCTGATCAGAACACCGTTGGGTTCACCCTACTGAACAAGCCAGTACACGATCACGGAATTGCAGGGGCTGGAAGGGACCTCAGGAGATCGAGTCCAACCCCCTGCTAAAGCAGGTACCCTACAATAGGTCGGCATCCAGACAGGTCTTGAATATCTCCAGAGAAGGTACACTGGAACATGAATACATTTACTAGGAAATATTTGAAAATATTTAGGTAATATAATAAAGAGACATGAAAACAGCAAAATGTGGCTGAAGTTGTACTTTCTTTTTTTTTTTGTTTTAATTAGTTCCTCTGTGGTTTTTTTTCCATGCAGTTGTATGTGGGCAAAGAAGTACACAGGCAATAATGGGAAAGACAGAAACAAAATATAATTTTAAAATACAAGATGAATTCCAACAAGCCACTCATTTCAGAGCAAACCCATCAGTAAGCGTTTTATAAACAAGGTCCTCCACTGAATGCCATTCAGCGCTTTATGAAAGATGTATAAAGCCACAAAGTGGCTGACTGAGGGACTGAAGTACACCCACAGAAACATGGAATTTAAGAGAGCAACGATGTACTATTCTTTAAAGCAATATTAATTGTTAATGCTACAGGTAATTAAGCGTCCCGAGGTAGGCAAAGCAAGTATGGTGGACATGAGACAACACAAAATGTCTCCTTTATGACACGCTTACAATTTCAGACCTTAAAGAAATACAAACATTAATTCTTCAGCCTCTAAACACATGCATCTCTGCACTTGTAGCACCTGTTGCCTAACAAAATATTGTAACAAGAGACAACATCGTGCTATGAAAAACACCAATTCTTGTAATTTCATGCTGTTACTAAACACATATCTTAAGCCTTCTTACTAATGAGAGAATAATAAACACCATCATATACAATAAATACTATGACTTAGTCTTCCCCATTTTCCTCTACTGAAAACAGAAGTTATACTGTCTAGCTTACAAACCCAGCATTCTTTATATCCTATCAATTCAGTAACATCTTTTTTCACTATTTTATGTAAACATTTAATTTTCTATTAAATGTTTGTAAGTCTACTTATGCTTTTTCTTTTGATACACTCACATTTGTCATATTTAATGAATGACATAAGAAACACTTCTACTGATGTTAAGTAGTCATCAGCGTGCTATTTGTGTGCTATTTCAACATAATTCTTTCTCAAACCAAGAAAGACATCGAGGAAAACAATTGTTTATAGTTCAGTAATTTAGAACACAGCAGTCAATGTAAGTAATTACAGAATAATAAAGTAACTTCTATTGATTCTGCCTAAGGACATGATGCAAGCTGACATGTCCAGCACAGAGTTAAATTAAAAAAAAAAAAAAGAGTTCAAGCTTTGCACAGTTCAAATTTGGATGCGATTCCCACGGAAGCAGGATTTCCTTTTATGTAGGGGCGGGATGGAAAATGTGAAGTATCTATGTATTTTCTCTGCAAACTTGAGCAAGAGAAGAGTTAAATGATAAAAACAGAAGAAACGAGAACCTTCTGAGTTGAACGATGAATTCTGTACATTGTTCACTGTATGCAAAAGTAGCTCATGCATTTTGAATCTAGATATTTTCCTCAATCAAACAGCCATCTTCGTGTGAAGCGGTGACTCAAAGCTCGTGCAGACTTACTCTTAAAAACGTTCTTCATCTTGAGCACAATATTCGAGATGTAACCCACGTTCTGAAAATACTGCGTTTCTGCAATCTGTTAAGCAGACTGCTTACATACAAAACCCACAACAGAACCTCTCTAACAACAACAAAAAGCAACACAGACCTGCAAGGACCTTGTCAGGCAAGCTCTTCAGAATTTTCCTGCACTAATACTTTTCTGTAAGTACTCCCTCATAAAACTATTCAGGGGCTTAAAGCAATGCAATGTGCCCTGCTGGTCTCAAGGAGAGAATGAGGGAGATGTAGCACATGTGGGAATTTCATTTTGTTTCCCTTACAAAACACACAACGCCTGCCACTTAATGTCCATCTCATAGCTCTAAGCAGCTAATCCTATGAGCGTTTAGTGCATCAAACATAATTATCCCTTGCTTGGGGGACTATTGACTTCTGCATTGGGACAGAGGTGGTGAAATGTAAATGGGTATCAGGGGAATGAAGAAAAGCTCTCAGGGACAATCCTTTTCAAAGGAGAAGTACAAAATGGATCACTAACACATGCTTATGCTTCTTTAACTTAACTGCCTTATCTGCTGTAGAACCAGGTCTGTAAGACTAACCTTTTTTTGACAGCTTTAGTGCCACGGATTCAATATAATGTTCTGTATTCAAGCATCTTTTGCAGGAGATCTCACATAAACATTATTCCTTTCGTAAACAAATGTATTGGCATCAACTCAAATAAAGTATGAAAAAGAAAAAAAGGATCACACAGATATTTATAGTGATGGTGAATCAAGAATACAAACAAACAAAAAAAAAGTGTAGTGGATTTGAATTAAAACATATTGAACTGAGGATATAATTTTCCAAAGTTCCTGGTCAGGTTTCTGTGATCCTGAACACAAAGCATTATAATGTATTCTACCCATTAGCAACAATTCTGCTGTCTGAAGCAGCAATTCTGCAAGATCAGAGTCTTGCAGAAAAAAAATTTAAAATTTTATTAAGAAGTTTATTCAGAATTCTGTCTCACTCAGAAGAAGTGCAACTTCTTCATTTGGCAACAAAAGATAATTTTGCACTTTTAAAACACTGACTCTGTTGCTTTTAACGTTGGAGCAGTTCTGCCCACAGGATCAAAATAAAGAAAGTACTCCTCAACTGGTGACTGTGGATATACATGTAAGTAGAGACAACCCTTTGAACCTCAGCTGCATGCAAGAAAGATGTCCTGCCCTCTCACACCATCTAGGTCATGTTGCCTCACCTTGTCTTAGCAGCCACGTTGATTTTGCAGAGAACGCCATAACTCAGGCCCTGTGCACATTCTTTTAATCTACTTCACAGAGAAGATGTGCAATTCTGTCTGCATCTGCAGCTTAACTGCTGCAAGAATTTTTCTCTACCTGCTAACATTCTCTTCCAAGCAGCACAGCCGAAGTGAAACACTGCAGAATGGAGGAGGTAGGATTTGCAGGTCTCACTCCTGGTTTTCCATTAATAGCATTGGGTATTTCATATCGGTCTATTCTTCCTGTTTTAAAAAGCATTTAAAGTTTACATAGGGTTCTGCTCCTTGTCACGCTGAACTACTGCTCAGATGGTAAAAAGCAAGACCTCTATTTCAGCATTTCAGGCTTGGACACGTGTAATGCTGCATCAGACAGCTTGGAATTACCCTCAGCAAGCATTCCTATTCACAGTCCTGGAGTCTGCGCTCTGTACAGCCCACAGCTACCTACAAGCTAACAGCTTCCCTGAAACACTGAATAAAACTGGGAAGATACTGTGGAAATAATGAAAACTGACAGACAAAGAGGCCTCAGCTACAATTGCAGACCACTGTGAGACATCTCAATTTCATCTGGGAGAGTAGAAAAGAAGTAAAAAATAAAAAAAAAATAATAAAAAAAATCACTCTAATACCACAGTGTTTTAATTATCTCCCTTAAAGAAATGTATTGTCTCAACAAATACCATAGTGCTCTGTAGGTAAAATGATGGAGAACTGTGCCCCATGACCATCAAGCAAAACTCAGTGGCCTAGACAATGGTTAAGCTAGGTCATACAGCAGTAAGTATCCTATTCTCAGGAATACAAAGGTTTATGCGTTGTTGTGAGCTCAGTTAACAATTTTGAAAGGAAAAGAGGTCACCTAGTGACCAACTGCTCTGTCCAGTTAATGAGCTCAGCCACTTCACTTCAGCAAAAGCTCCTGTTATTTAATAGCAGTAGATGTGGAGGACAAAATTAATAAAGCCTGGCTTTGCAGAGATTTGTCTCCTAGGAATAATTGATTTCCATACTAATGTAATACATGTTTCAGTTGATGATATTTCTAAATACTTGTTCTTGTGGCTGCTTTGTTGTTTCATGTGCAAATGTCTTCTGCTGAACTAGAAACTAAATAGCCTACTTCCAGAAGTTTTGGAGATCTGTAAATGCTGAACTATTTGACCTGGTGCGTGCACTTTGTGGGAGAGGAAGGAACAGACAGCATGGTTACCAATTTTGCTTCCATAGGAAATCAGAAAAAGATTTATGTTTAAAGTTGTAAAAGTAAAAAAGGTTCAAGAATACTGTAGGTGCATATATATGTTTACAGGAAGTGTGAATTCAAACATTTTCAAACAAAATGTTTTAAATCCTGTGTTGTTTTCATAAATGATGGGATGCCCAAGTACACCTTGCATTCAGACTCAGCGTAGGTTTCCTAAGCAGCACTTCAAAATGCATACAAGGGCCATTACACCAGCAGAGGTAAAACCTGAAGGAACCTACAGACACTTTATTTTTGGCTTTAAAGCTCGACTGAGGTGCTTTAAAAACCACTAGAGACAAGTAAAGAGTCTACACCAAAGCTAAAAACATACGATATGTATGCAATGTCAAGTGTTGAAGATTTCATCAGAAGGGCTTTCTTACACCTTGTGTTGATTTTGTTTCATACCCAATCACAGCCAAAAATTAAGGGCAAACCAAGCAGTAAATCTTTCCAAGTGGGGTGTAAAAAGCACAGAAATTGATAAAGATGGAGATGCTTCACAAACATGGTGGCACAGCCTGCTGGAACAGCACAAAGAGATACGGATGGCACAGAGGATGAGCAGGACATGTCCATGAGCGCAATACGATGCCTACATGGAGCTAAGAACTAGTGAGCATGCTGTATAAAAGATGCAAGGTCAAGCAATCTGAGAAAAACGAAACAAAACAATCGCAGCCTGGAAACTTATCTGTCAGAAATGGTCGTGAAAACAACTTCAGGCAGTTAACTGATTAGGTGACAGAACTGTTTAAGGTGATGCAGCAGAAAAGGAGCCCAATGAGATCACTGCATGCATCATCCAGAAACACATTAGTTTGGGGCTCTTATCCTTGGCTCCAGAAGAGATTTTCCCTGAAAGACTGCACACATTCCCAGCTGCATGTTTTCAATAATAAAGGTGAACTTAAAGTCACACATTTGAAGAGATGCAAAGAACTACCAAAATTACCACAGGAAGTAGTTTGAGAAGGTGTATGAAGCACCTTTTAGCACGAGCTGAGAAAGCATATTATCACTACCAAGAAATAGGAAGGACAAAAACAGCATTTACAGTAAAAATTCAATACAAGTGCAAAAACTAACGAGCAAAAAGTTGAAAGAAAGTTGTTGCCTAGCAAAACACAGATTCTCAAAACCACGCTCGACAGGAGCTGGGGTAGAGAAGGTTTCAAACTGATGCTGGAGAAAGTCCTGAGCGTGCTGTGCAACCCACTGCACAATAGCAGTGACCCAGAAAATCCCTTCCAGATCCACGTCCTTCGTCCGAGCAGAAAAAGCAGCGGCCAGCTTGGTTTTGCTCACTTCCACTGAGAAACAGACTAACCAAAGGAGGAAAAACTCACAAGAGGCAACATGATTAATGCTGTATTTTAGATTTCAACTACTTGCAGTTTCTTAGTAAAGACGTATTCTCTAAACTTGCTAGGAAAAATACACAAATGAGCAAAGAACCACTAAAACTTTTTAATAAGAATATTATGCTTGTAGTATTTTCTAAAGGTAGAGCAGAAATCTGTATTCCCAGAGTTGTATTTTGGAGATTCCAACTTGTATAAAGTGAGTGTTCCTAAACAATGACTGGAAACAAAATTTTACAAATTGCTTGAAAGAATGAGAGGCAAATAATTTTGCTTTAAAAAATGAGGATGCTCTTACTTGAAGATTTTTAAAAGAAAGGTTACTGTAGAACATATGAAAGTAAGAAGAGAATCCCTTTGAGATTAATGTGCAGAAAGTAAGAAGGTTTCATATTTGCACTGTGAAATTAGTACATGTAATGTCTCAAGGTTTTTCTGATAGGGTAAAAATAGCACAGCAGCTAGACGACTCAGATCATTTTTAAATAAGCTTCTCTCTTTCTGCATGGTTAATGCTGCAAAATCCTAACATGATGTTTTTACCTTACCGTTGGTTTTTAATGCTACGCCAAGCTACTGGCAAATAGCTTTATTACTTATTTTTATCATTTTGAAATTGTAACAGTACTTATGCTATGGCAGTATAATGACAGACAATGTTGCAGTAATACTTGCAGCTTTATTGCCCACGCTTTGCTTGTGCTTTCCTTCCAATGGTACCCAAAGAAAATAATGAAAATGCTTCACACGAACATTTAGGACTGTGGATGGTAACATGCAATCCTAATACCCCTCTAGAGTTTCTGTTCTTTAAGCACAGAACAAGATTTAAAGTTCTTTAAATAACTGTGACTATTTGATTTAAATGGACAAAAGCCCTCCTTGTGTGTGATCATACAGAAGGAGGAAAAACAACCTGTTTTTCTTCCTTTTGGAGAATCTCTAGGTAAGTGTTCCACTAAATTCAGGATCCCTGTGCAGAGACACACAAGTTTGTTTATGCAACTCAATACAGACTCTTCTTTACATTAACAGTACATCCACTGAATTCTGAATCAACCTGCTGGTTTTCTTTACAGCCAAAGTGTTATTCAATATACTAATATCAAATGCTAAGTTCAACTAGCCCAGCCTTGTCATAACCTAACGTTTCCAAATACCCACAAGAACACATTCACAACATAATGGTTTCCCAATAGTCTTTATCAATGCAGCTAAAAGGAACTATGTGCTGCCTGCTAAAACCAGAACCTCTTTAGAGCAAGGAAATAGTCAACTGAAGGATCGTGTTCGTCTGCATAAAATGCTGACATTCAGATGTGGCTTCCAGAAATGTATTTGTGTCTGTACAGCAATGCACACAAACTTTAAATCAGCTCTTGTACTCCTTTCTTAGGAAAACAGTATTCTAATAAATAAATAATATCAATCCGTGTAGCAACATATATTCATCTGATACCACAAACAATTTCAGTGATGCCTATTTAGGAAGAGACATTTTAGATTGCCAAACTGTAGTAAAAAAATAGTAAATACAGAAATAAATTAGAAATTTGAGAGAAATGCATTTAGAATCATAGAATCACCAACGCTGGAAGATATCTACAAGATCATCCAGTCCAACTGTCCACCTACCACCAGTATTTTCCCACTAAGCCACATTAGTAAATTTAATCCTTTTTTTCTCCCACTGAGCAGAAGATTAGCTACAGAGACCTACAATGTGTGCATGCACATCCCTCGTTTCCTTAGGTCACCTTGTGATAACGAGAGAATTTGAGAGCCAAATTCCAACCACTGATTTCTGACAGTATCCAAATGGCCTTGGCTAAGTAATAGATCTTTTAGTCGTTTACTATATTAACCGTGTTATCTTTGCATGCTTAAGTGATAAAATGCCAGCTCCGCTCAAAAAACCATCATATTACTCTAACAAAGGAATTCATAAATTTAGTTTTCCCTGAGTACCATCCTCACAGAAGTAATAATAACACATAATAATAATGGAAGTGTCAGGTGTAGGAGTGACATTTATCTGTGTAAATAACCTCTTCCTTCAGCAGGAAGAGACAGATCAGTAGATTTTCTGTATACTACTGCTGACATGCATGCCACTGTTCATCAAACTAATGCTTTAGTATCCATTTATTTAGGAATACCAGCTGTATTCGGGAATCTTGGAAACTACTAAAGGAATTATCTGAAATCCTTTTCTGTGGGGTGCGAGAAATCTCCCATAAAACTAGGAAGTAAAAATATTTGTTAGCAATTAAAAGAACCTATTCTTTGGAATCGAGCAAGACCAAACAGAATAGAAACCCCTGAAGACAGACAACAAAAAACATTTGCAGAAGTTATAGACCAGCAGGTGTATACACACAGTATACAGACTTCTACAGTAATTAGCAGAAACAAATAGTTTTCACTTTAGTTTGTGTTTTGTTCAGCTCCAACACTTACGTTTTAGTTAAATATATATATTCTTCACTGTTGCCAGGAAAAAAAAAGCAGTGGGACACCATTTCCAGACACAGAGTTAATTATTCAAATTACACATTACAAAGGCTCTTAAGTCATTAAATGCATTCGTTTTCCTTTTCCTCATGGTTCCCCTGCAGTAAGGATTTGAGGGGAAAGAAAAAACAAACGATCTTTATGTAAGAATCTTTCAAATAAGAACTTCTCTATATTCAACTTCTTCAAAGGCCAAAAACCCCAGCTAACAATCCACTAGCAATGTGGGTCAAAACTGAAAATACAGACACACCAGGAAGGCATCTGGCTCTTTCCTGAGCAACGTAGAATAGAAGACAGGCTAATGCCTGCCAAGTATTTGAAAGATTTTTTCCCCCCTAGCTTGCTATCAGGAATAAATTAAGATTTAGAGGTCAAGCTGTATCTTTATCAGGGAAGGCAGACACCGTACAATGCAAGTCCTGAAGTACTTCTAGCTGCTTATTTGTAGTTTGAAGGAAAATAATAAAAGTCATGAGAACAAAAACTGTAGTTGGGTCAACTGAAAAATAGCTTCCCCAGTTTGGTTTACTTTTCCCAAAATCTAGTCTGATTATTACTTTTGATCACAGCTGAATGCATCCAGGTTTCAAGCATGATGTTCTCCATTACCCCACTCCCAAGCCATCAATCCCACTACCAAGATTAAATTTAGGTTCCAGTACCACAGCCACATTCCCTCCTCCTGCTGTGCCCCTGCAGAAAATCTCCCATCAGACCTTTCTGACACTCGTGCAATTCCTACTGCATTCAGAAGTTGGCAGGCATGCAGCAGCAGATAGGAATTTAGGAAACAATGCCATGGGTGGAGTCCTAAGAACACAATCCAGCTCCCATTCTCTTGACTCGGCAGGAATAACAGCCACATAATACAGTGAAAGCCTATTTTTAACTATAAAGCAAGCCAACATGACTAAATGCACAAAGGGAGCAGACCTACAAAACAGCACAATGTCATTTCTATGAAATCATTCTTCATAGAAGGAAAAAAAAGGCTCTTATCTATTTTTCTTACTTGCAAAAATCACAGTTTGGAGTTGGGCTATAAACTAAAAAATCCCACCCTAATTGACATCCAAATGATCTAGTGCACAGCACCTGTGCTAGTAAGAAAGCAAGCTGACAGACTCCACTTTCACAGGGTAAAAGAGACCGCAGACTAAGGAACAAGAGCACTGCTTATGGTCTGGGTCGCCATGATGGCCCTTCCCAGGCTGCCCATAAACTTCTGAGGACCAGGTAGCTGTAGTTATCAGATGATGCACTGCTGCAACCAAACATCAGCAATGGGCTCACCTCGACACCAGTACTAAATTATCTACAGATCAGAAATTACAAGTGCCATATGGAGCTTCACTTTATGACTGCAATAACATTAACTTATTAACTTATTAAATGCAGCTATGATAGGATGCAAACAAGTGCAGAGCTTTACAACTCATGAGCTTGTTTTTTCTTTGAGTCAGAAAAGAAATTGACTCCTGAATCAAGCCAAGAAACCTGGGCTGAAGAGAGTGTTAAACCAGTTTTCATGCTCCCACTCCAAAGGAGAAGCATCATGTCCATTTTAAGCTATAAAATCCATGGAAGTATTTATATACTTGAGCACAGAGAGACATCTTCCCATTAAAGCAAAATGTTTGCAATTTGTCAAATAGTTCAAAGATTTCTGTAGTCACTATAGCACCTAACTAAACTCGCATCGTACACTATGTAAAGAAAATTCAGAATAACATCACCAACTCAAGGAGGGACATTCATCCTCCCATTCCCCCCCTCCCCAGGGGCCACAACACATTTCTTAACTTTGGAAAAGACCAAATTTTTTTGCACCTTTCTAAGGTACTCCAGTCTGGCTTTGAGAGGAATGGCATCTTACAGGAGACAACAATTTGACCGCCTATGACACAGGACTCAAGAACAGCTAGAATAGTATCCAATCCAAGCTGCTAGACTTAGCAGCCCACTCCCCATTTAGAAAAACCCTCCAGTGGTTGTGATGGAGACCTCAGATCACAAAAAGACTACTGCCCTTATTTCAGTTTTTTCACTGTGTTAAGGTTTAGACCAAGCAGATGATGCTAAGTTAATTAAGTACAGTCAAGTCAGTTCACGGTGTCAAGATGCATACTGGTGATGAGAGCAACCCAAAATACAGGACGCCTTTCGACCAGAGGCTGAGTGCCCATTCTTGTGCAGTACCACCTAAGTAGCTGCATACCACAAGCACAAAATACAAACTACATCTACCCAAAATTTTCTCCTATCATCCAGTTATTTCACCAAATATACTGGTTATGATGCTTAGCTTCTCCAATTAAAAAAAAAAAAAAAAATCAGACAAAACTCTTAGTTATATTAAGGGTTATACATCAGCATCATTTGGGTCAGGTAATTTGTTAATACAAGGCTATTTACCTTCAACATCATCTACATAAAAGCTTTGCAATCTGTTGTCCTTCATCTACCCTCCTCATATCCCCATAAAACAGATTTAGGAAGGAATGACAAACACTATTATAAATTCCAGCTCCTGGGCATAGGATCAGCTTTCACAAACAACTCACTGAGCAATGCTCAGGTAACCCTTCAGTACAGTTTATTCTTCCCGTGGTTCTCTGCTGAATCATCAGCATTTCAAAATGAACAGCAAAAAATAAACAACTACTGGCAAGGTAACAAAATGGGAAGAACAGCCAACCATCGATTGCTGGGGTAGTGTACAAGAGTCGGTTACTTTTCAGGGACGGACTGACAGGTTAAGCACACTAACGGTTAGAACCCTAAAGAGCCCGCAGACCTGCACAAGTCAACCCACACTTCTTTTTTTTCTTTCTTTTTTTGTGCTACAGACCCTGATGAATACAACACTGAAAATGAAATGTATTAGGTACAAGACCCTTTGGTCAAGGGCAAATCTTGAGACATCTTTCTCATTTTTCTCAAATCCTTCACATTGACTATACTCATCATGTGGGGTCATCACAGTCAGTTGTGCTTGTCGCCCACTGACAACAAAAAATACTGGAAACATTGCTTAAGGATTAGTCCGCATGAACTCTTGAAATACCCTACTGTCATGATTTTTTTTCCTTTAGTACTCTTCTATTCATTATTAAATTCAGAGAATGCTAACAAGAAAGCATCAATAGTAGGAACTGAAGAGGAGTCTAACTACATATAAACTGTTGCAACTAGGATATCAGAAAATTAGTATCAGATTTGAATAAAAATATCCCGAAACCTTGAAAATCTTGTATTTATTTCAGATAACAATCACAGAACTGTGTATTTCTGAGAAAGATAGTAAAATTAGTACAGCTTCTCAAACATCAAGGATGTTGTTAAAGCCTAATTTGTAGTAATTTAAAGCCCAGAACACAACAAGAAAACCAAACTAGATAAAAATTGTTTTGCAGCACAAGCATCTTTCATTATCCCAGAGCACTGATGGCCAGAACATGGTTTATATGTTGATCCAATTCCAGTTACAAAACTGAGCATTAGGGAACTGTGATTTCTAATTGCTAAATCACGCGCTGTTGTCTTTTGACACAGATAATTCTGCAATTCTCCAATTCTGCAGACCTGTAATACTATCACATACGGAAGAATTTTTCAGATAAGCTCCAGGTCACCTTAGCAGCAGAGTACAGACCATGAGACACACTTCCCCCTCACTACTGCATACTGGAGTAGTACCAGTGGCAATCGTAACTGATAGAACAAGCAACACTACCAACAGCAGTTTCTAATCTTCTTATAAACCAAGTATTTTTTTACATATCACTATTTGAGATGCCCTGCCTTAGGTAATTAAAAATGGAGCCTCCAAAAATCTAACTTACTCCATCTTGCCAGAATATTTTTATAGGTCCATTTACTAAACTGTTAAATTTACAGACTACATCAACCGGAAAGAAGTCCAAGCACAAGTACCATGCCACCATTTGAAAACTCTTAATCAAGAATTCTGCAAGGCAGTGCAAATATTTTTCAGGTGGAAGATGCTTGAGATACTGAGGCACAGGATTTCCTTAGCTGAATATGCAGCTTCAAGTAATGATGGGACTTCATGCCACTCTATTTGCATACTGATAATTCCCTACCCTACTCAGCACAGCATTCTAATATCCTCTATGTTTTAGAGCTTCTATTATTCCTCTGACTTTTAACTTGTAGTTTCAGAAGCAAATCAATGGTACCTTGAGGGCTTTAAGGACTTCTTGTTTTCTTTCTTTAGAGGTTTGGATTCATTTATTTATTTATTTTTATTGCTGGGTATCAGCAGCTCTCAGTATTAGCTGGATTTTCAACTTGCCTGAAGACAAGGCAGAAGTATCTACAACTCAGTAATAATATATGTTATTAGTCAGTTGGTCTAAAATAGCATTTCAGAATAAACTCAGATTCCATTTTAGGTTCACTTCTATATTTTGGCTATATTCCGGTTTCAGTGTATACCACAATAAAGATGACTTTGTAAGCACTTTAATAACACCATTAGGATTGATCACTTGGGAATATAAAAGAGTACTGGTAATACTGGTAGTGCTAGTGTCCCAATGCTCACTGTGAACTTTTTCTACTTTATACATGCCAGAGAAGCTGTGGGTGGCACCCCCATCCCTGAAGGTGTTCAATGCCAAGGTTGGATTGGGCCCTGGGTAACCTGATATAGTTAGAGGCATCACTGCCCACTGTAGGGGACTAGAACTGGATAGGCTTTAATGTCCCTTCCTAACCAAACCATTTGATCATTCTCCGATTCTAAATTCTTTCCAAATTTCTTTTTGATGTCAACTATCTATTCTGACCTGAAAAAATCTGCCTATTTCTCAAGAAGGTAGAGAAAGCCAATTATTTGCCTTTTTTAATGCTCATAAACATCTATACAAACATGTGTACATACATAATCTGCTTTTGCACTACCTTTTTAAGAAGTAGATTGTATATATTTTTTAAATATATATTTCCACTATATACAACACACACACACACAAAAACGTGTATGTTGCACAGTCTCCAGGCCTTGGTACAGTAACAGAAAAATGGCATGACATCTACTATGTGCCGAAGACATTTTCATTGCCATCTCTATGGGTCACTAATGCCATTCATATGAGATGACCCACATTATGCCAATGATAAGCTTTTGAGAAAATTTGCCATTCAGTGTTGTCCTGGAGAATAAGAATTTATCCAGACTCTACTACAGATCGCTGGTATGGTGCCAAGCAAGCCACTTAAAATTAATCTTTCAGAAAATCATTAGACCATGGGTGCCTGATCTGTGCCAAAATTCAGAAAATTCAGAAAAAGTCCATACTTTGAGCACTTACTGAAGTCAACCTAGACTGTAATAAGCATGTGAAGCTTTCAGAACTCTGTTCTTAGATTTTGCCAAAGATTTGCTTCATTAGAACTATCTGAAAAATGAAGATAATGCCACTCTGCGCCACATCTATGAATCACATTAACACCATAGTTACAAACTCCATAAAAAGCCAGAGAAGGAAAAAATAATACTTTTGTCTTCAGAATAGGACTTGAATAGTATGCCATAAGCTTAGCCTGGCCATTTAAGAAGCGAACCTAACACAAAATATCAAATATAAACCGAAGCTTATCCATCTTGAGATGAATCTTATGGAAAAAATTGCATGTGACCACGCACAGCTAAAGACAATACTAAAATGCACATCTGAAATAGTGAAATAACTACTCCTAATCATCTAAAAAAATCCACAACTACATTACTAGTCAGCAGAGAGAACCTTTTTCAAAATACACTAATGAAATGGAAAGGAATAATCTGAAGGGAATAAAACAGAAATCTTGTTTGTCAACAAGCAACAAAAATAGATGTCCCTTAAAAAACAACCCCATCAAGTCCCAGTGTAGTGCACTTCACTAAGACAAACAAAATCAAAATCATCAGCAGCTAAAGCTGACAGCAGATTACTACCAAGTTGGAGGTAGGCTTTTTCATATATATGTTTGTTCATATAACTTTTTCCTTGTGTGTGTTTGTGTGTGTGTGTGTACATATGTTCATAAGCGTGCGTGCGTACACACACACACACACACACGTATGGTCAAGTCATCTTGGATTGTTCAGCTTATCAAGCATAGCTTATGCTTTTCTTCCCTGTAGCGTGTGATGCTTTCCCAAAAGGGCAAGTAACTATCCCTGGTCACATTTATTTTCTGAGCTCTAAAACAGTACTGATTATCCCTTCCAGAAAGAGACAATTATGCTTCTGCTGTAACGTTTCATATTTCTTAGGAAAGCATCCCACAATCAACACCCTTACTACACACCAAATTCAAATAGCCATATTTGCATAGTTACAACTCAAGACTCTTCCTCAAAATATCATTCACTTCCTCCTCATTGTTGGGAGTGAGGGGGCCCACAGCACGGAATCACAAATCTTTGTGAACTACAACACAGCGAGAGCAAGCCAAAGACTTACTGCTTTCAATATCTTTCAGTAATTCAAGACAGGTCAAGAACATCAAAAGGCTGAAGTGTCTACGTGAGCGCTGAAGGAGAGTCACTGGGTTTCCAGTGAAACACATCCTTTATTTGAGTACTTAATTTCTGTAGTACCCAAAGTAAAAATCTAACTTTTCTTACAGACGTTCATAAGTGACGGCAAGGTACTGGGCAATTCATGAGCTGTTAATCATTACACATTCACAGAAGAGCTATGCATCTCAAGTCACATCTTTAAAAGTTGTTTGGTTTTGTTTTGTTTTTTTTTTTTAAATATTCATCTTAGTAATGCCAAGTAAAGTTTCCACAAACAACATGTAGAAGAGAAAAGGAGGAATGAGATAGCTGCTGGGCAGCTGATAGTAATTCAAGGAACATCATCCACACAGCACCCAGCACACACAGGCAGCTGCAGCACTGCCTCAATCACTTCCAATTTATGAAAGATATATAAGACCTGTACTCTTCATGGATGCTACTGATCTTTAATTTCTTACATTAATTAACCTAGGAAATGTAACAGTTTTTCACTTCACCTCCCTCCAGTCCAACCATCATGAACATAATGGTCATTTTGCACAACATTTTTCACAGAACAGTAAACTTATTGCCTATTAAACTAGTGTTAAATTAGGAACTTAACAGCATTAAGCACAATTAGTTTACAGAATTTTGTGAAACCTAGCACAAGAGATTTTTGCACTCATTTCCAGCTTGTCTCAGCAAATCAAGCTGCAAGACTGCAGGTGGGGATGCCACAGAAGTAATTAAGGTTCTTTTCTTGAAGTCAGGTCCATCAGACATCAATAAAAGATTTAGGATTCTGGAAACATACAAACATGAAAATAACTTCTCCTCAAAAACGATTAATTCAGTCAGTTTTCCTTTTTGGTAAAGCAATGCAAAGTCTGTATATCTTAAAACTCTGAACGTGCCTTCCTTCCCTACAATAACTCAGATCTTTGAACTCTATTTTCCAAGCAAAAAGCCTCTACCTGGAGAACAAGCATGGAAAGTTTCACTGCCAAAGTAGTGCTTGACTCTGAGCTACACGTGTCCTAACAGTTTCATTTTGAACTGTACAAGCCCTTATCTACGGATTTTGTTAGTGCAAAATCTGCAATTGCATGCCAGCCCTATGTCAAAAATATGATTTTTTTTTCATTTATATGTCAACATTTCTTACATCAAACTAATTTCCTAATACGACAATTATTATCTCTTACTTTTCATCATTCTGGTATTTTGGTCCATAGAGTGAAAATTATCTCTGTGATTTAATTAATTCAGAATAATGCATTTAAAACGTGTCAGACTTTAGAATGTAAGGTCTCTAAGCTACTGAGTTATTTTTTCCCTCATCTATAAGCTATTATTTTACATTAGACTTGCTGCGTTACAAGAATCCATCCAGAAACTTTCGTTAACCTTCTCTGGAGAGCAAAAAGAATACACATGCATCTGTCTCATTTTATTTCAATTTGCAAATTCAGGGTATCCTATTCTATTTCAGATTCTTCAGTACTTGAGTTTCAGGAGAAATGGAGTTGTGGTGGGGTTTTTCCTTAGATTAAGTTCTAAATATTTCATGAACACCAACGATTTGGTAACATGAACTCCTTCATACTTGGAATGTAATTAAGAAGAGAAAGGAACAAAACAGTCTACAATAAGAAACTGTGATATGTCTGCTGCATGCATAAAAATAAATTCACTAGACATGTTCTGAAATGTTTATAGATTGGTTTCTGTGCTTCTACGCAAAATTAAAGCTGAATTTGTGATGAAAATATTCTTCCTTTAAGAAGTTCCTGTTACCACATTTTCCCCACTATTTATGATTTAGTTGTATACCCTGAACATACTGTACGCATTCCCATGCAGACTCTAGTACATACAGTAAGCACAGAATGTAGAGGTTTTCAAGAAAGAAATGGTGAAATTAAAAGTTACATCAAACCATATAAAATCTACCATGAAGATATTAATGTCAGCAATGTGATAAGAATCTATTTCTATCATCTTTTTATACTGTCAAGCCTAAATTTCTAGTTTCTGACACCTGAGGCCTTGTTAAATCATGTTTGCTGTTCTGCTTATGAATGCATTTATAACAAACAATAAACACAGGCAGCCCATGGGATTAAAGCCTGACAAAGGTGTAGCTGACTCATGGGATCAATTATAAAACATCAGTACTTATGCCTTTTGTTCATGCCGTGTTTTACTAACAGTTTCTGCATTTTCAGTGCAAGTCTACCACAGATGTTCAATGCCATGTTACAAGGCAACAGCACGCCCGTACCACACATTACACAGAATAAATCTATTCTTATCACCAGCTACAATTAAACCACTTGTTATAAAGCTCAAATACCTCTTTAAAGTTTTAACAAATGCACAGTCGTTTTAACTGAATGCTCATAGCTTTGTGACCAAAGAAAGTATGTCAATATTTTCCGAGTACACTTCTAACCTTCAAAAAACCGACAGAGTTGCCTTTTCCAAGCTAAAAAACAACCTTAAGCACAGACAGATTCTAACACCACCTCAGGTACAGCTTTCCCTGAAAAACCCGCTATTAAATTCCCAAATCAGGAGAAGTACGCAAGGAAGACGACAAGCAGTTCCAATTTCCATGCAGCTCGCCTGTGACAGGTTATTGATAGAACAAACAGAATTTGCAATACTTACTGAATGTTTCTCCTGCTGGCCCATAACTCCATGGTTAGCTGGGATTGCAAGTGGTTTCATAATGAAGAAACAGAAGCTGAACTGAATTTACACATCATGTACCAATTTCTTATGGATGGCAAGTCACCCTCTACAGCATTAAATTAAAACGAGGAGGAGGGGGGGAAGCAAGCTGGAACTAAAAGTGTCACTACGGGTAAGCTCAAAAAACCCCTCACACTTGTAGTGCAGAGAAGCAATCCAAACGACAGCGTTAGTCTCCATTTTTGTAACACAGAAAGTCTAACCATGTCAGGATGCAAAGAGCCTGATGAAACCCTACATATCCAGTGCTCATCCAGGGGAACAAAACCATTCCCTGAGACAGAGGAATGGGAAGAAAAAAAAAGGAGGAAAAAAGCTAAAATGGCTGACTGCACAGAGACTCCCTCAAAAAGGCTTAATAGAGTATTATGTTAGTCAGGGTGCAGGAACCAGCCCCAGCACCCAGCCAAGCATTGTTAATACTCCTGTTTCATTTGCAACCGCACACGCTCACACACACAGCCCCCCCGCCACCACCCTCCACTCCCCCAAAATCAGGGCAGAGCATGCGAGCAGGGACCTCCTCCCCCGGCTGCCAGCGCTACCGGCAGTAGTGACCGGTGATCCGTGCGCCACTCAGCTAACCAAGTTTGCACAATTAATCTCGGCAGCGTGACACTGATGGACATTGGATTTTATGACGCCTGCTCCTCACAATCGAGACGAGCACATCTACCAGCAGGAGAGTCAGCAACAGAAATACAACACAGTAACACACACAAAAACCCAGAGAATCATGAGTCTGAATGCAATACGCCAATATAATTACGTTATTGTGCTTACTTTGGAAGACCATGGCTGCAGGCAGTTGGCATAGCAACGCACAAGGAAAGCCATTTCCTGGGCAGAAAGAATGCTTCCTTTTCTAAATAAAAAATTCCTCTTAGGATACAAACGGCATTGCTGCTTCCTGCAGAAAGCAAAGAGACTGTAGTCTGTCTCTTAACCTGCAAAGGCACACTCAATGCGGTCCTAGTGATGTAAGTGCATTTCTCACTCACTCTCTCCCTCCCTCTCCCTTTATCCACTGAAATATTTGAGTCAAATGGAAGACACATTCCTTGAGGCTCGTCCCCTCCAACACTTAACCATTTCACTCATTAAAGTAGAGGTGGACAATGCAGAGAAAACGAGCAGCTCTTGCCTGTATGATGTCAGCCCCTGAAGATGAAGGCAACCCCAAGGGGAGGGATGTGCTCACAGCTGCTCCTGAGGGCGCTGCCAGAGTAAGGACCAGCATGTACCTCCACCAGCCCTGCACCAAGTGGGACTTCTCAGGAAGATGAAGGCAAAGCAGGTTTGACATCACCTCCCTTTTTCCCCCACCCAAAAGAGTGCTGCTGCAGAGCTGTAAACGCTGTTATCAAGTATTTATAAACAGAGCAGTTGACAAGTTCTTGCAGATTTTCAGCTGTTTCACTGTTAGGCAGGCCACAGACATCCACGGCCTGTAGCCCGTGAACGCCAAGATCCTTTTAAAATGCAATTGAGGCTTTCTGAATATAGATCTTTCTTCTCTGTGCACACTGTATACACAAATCCCCCAGAAAACAAAAGGGGATGCAAGATCTGAAAGAGACTGACATACATACGGCTTTTATAATCCCCCTCTCTGACCGTAATTGCATCTTAAACTGGGAAATCTCCCGCTGCCTCCCCTGGCAGGGCTGTGCCGCTGGTCGCACACTGCCAGCACCAGGCCGCAGAGGCCAGGCTGCAGCAGCAAGCCAGTGGGCAGCCCTCACCACAGAGCCCAGATCCATGGCACCTGGCAGTGGAGACCCACACAGGGCCAACGGGATTGTGCCACCTGCCTAGCAAGCCTCAGCCTTCTCGGGGCATGTTTACAGCATATTCTGTCAAATCGGAGACCATCTGTGCTTAAAGCCACTTCAAAGTCTTTTTTATTTCCTTAAACAATAGGAGGGAAAAGGATTTAACAGTTGTTACAAAGGCGTAAATACACAGGAAGAAATGAATGCTGCAGAGCACTACATAACCTAATCTGCAGCTGCCTTCCACCAAAATACATGTCCACTGATAATTACGTAGCGATTTCTTTCTGTGCAGACAATGATTGCTAGGAAATGAGGCTATAAATTTAGTGAAAACCAATCTGATCTTTATTTTTCATAGTTACTCTATGGACACCACTTCATACGCAGCATATTTGAAACTGAATCTATTTACATTTATGAAAGTTTACGACACTCATGCCCTTGGTTTTCTAGTATATGCTAAAAACTTTCTGTCAAAGAGAAGTTACTCTTTAAAATGACTGAATTATAAAAATAAGTTTTTTAAAGTCTTTGTGATGTGCCAATGATGACCTTAAAGTGTTAAATCACGCCTGAGCCCTGTAAAACTGTGAAATGCTTAGCACCACTTTTCTGATGAAGTTCTGAACAGAAATAGGAAAAGATATTCACTTTGGGAAGTTCCAAAAAAAACCCACCTAGTACAAAATCAAAAACTACCACTTGTTGACAAAGCAAACAAAAATTTCTGAATTCAGTGACCTAGCGTATAACAGCACAACCAGAATCTGAGTTTGATGCTATAAGCTCATATCAGAAAAAAGAAAAAAGGATTTCTGCCAAGACAGAAATTACTCAGCAGCGTAGGAAGGAAACACAACACTTTCTGGACTGTTATGTACTTAACTGAGCTACTGCTTATGCAGGGGGGAATAGTTTAAACTAAAAGAGAGGAGATTTAGATTAGGCATTAAGAGGAAATTCTTTATTCAGAGGGCGGTGAGGCCCAGAGAGCTGTGGGTGCCCCATCCCTGGAGGTGCTCAAGGCCAGGCTGGATGGGGCCCTGGGCAGCCTGAGCTGGTGGGAGTAGTCCTGCCCATGGCAGAGGCTTGGGACTGGATGGCCTTTGAGGTCCTTTCCAACCCAAACCATCCTGTGACTCAACTGCCATCACTTCCATAACTTCCCAGGTACAGTGGAGCAATGTAAACACATACTTTCTATTATCACTTCAGAAAAAATGAAGACTGCTCCAAAAGTAATGCCTCTTTTTTTTTTTTTTAATCATGTTGGCCTATGACATCAGAGCTGGATCTTGGCGATGTGGCAGCAGAGGTAGAACCTTCCCACCAATGCTCCGTTACATTTTGTTTCCAAACGACAGATGGCAGCAGAGGGGCAGTCTGACAAAACAGCATCTGACATGGAAATGAATATGAAGCAAAAAGGCATGTCATGGAACTATTCCATGCAGAAAAAAAATGCCACTCACTGACATTCATCAATGCTTGCTGAATGTTTCTGGAGACCAAAGAGTGGATGTGAGCAAAGTGAGGTGGAGTGTGGTGCATTTCAGCAGTAGTGACAGCAACAGTGGGTCACCTCCCAGGGTGCAGATTTTTACAAGCTTGGCATGCAAGCTCTTGTTCATCACTGGCGAAAAATGCATAGCTAATGGTGGTACCTACATTGTAAAATGATGTTTTGTAGCTGAGAATTTGCTTTACCAAGTGTTACTGTGCTCTTTGCATCTGCTGTGGTATCCACAGAAATAAGAAGCATTACTTTCAGAGCTACTCACGTAATCACATAAGTTACACTTCATAAAAATTAAATAAAGAAGTTCAACTAATTTTTGCATCTTCCAGTAAAGAATGAAGGGTATTTAAATTAGTTATAGACACTAGAGAAATATATCCTGGAAAGTTCCTATCATAAACAAGTATGAAGCCACTATAACACCTAAACACAACTTTGCATTCATGTGTATTTCAAAGCTCATTTACAAACTCCTAGTTTAGACTTAAAGTTTGACAAAAGTAAAAGGTTTTTTTGCAAATGCTTTTGTAGGTGGTTGAAGTGAGATGCTAATGAACCTGATCTGCAATAATTGGACACGATGAGTTATCCCGAACAGCTTTCAAAGTATCATATGAATAAGAAAGCTGGCATCTCTCCCCAAGCCTCTTAAAAAAATGTAAAAAATTCCTAATAAATGTAACTACAGATGTTAGCACATCCTTGGATGGAATTCAGAATTCATAAACAGTAGTTCTGAATTTAAGGTAGAAACTGGTACAGATCTCAGCAGCACGCACCATCTAAATAATGCCTCTAAACTATTTTACAGTCCAGAATATCATCCCACAGACATTCTCCTAAATGGTGCCAATATTGCTTGGACTATTTAATCTTTTTAGGTTAATGACTAATGCTGCAACAACAGATTACCTCAAATCTTCAATTTCAAGCAATCATTTTAACTCACAACTATTTGCAGGAGTATTTAAAATTTGATACAGACTACATACATGCGAAGTGTATGTAGTTATCTCATAGACAGAAATTATCAGCATTTTTTACCCTTTCCTTTGAGCACTGTATAAAGAACCATTTCCTTCTTGTTCAAAATCTAAGTCAAAAGACATCAAAATTCTCTACATTCACCAAATTTACTGTCACTTTATGACTCCAGTAAGACAGAAAAATGAAAAAAGAAGTGATCTAGAAAAGAAGACTAAGTAATAAGGCACAAACTCCACAATCATTACGTGCCCTCAAAACACTCACAGCAAAGGGGCAATTACTCAGGCATTACACATGGCTGTAGGAGAAGGCAACAGCATTTGTCAAACTAATGTTTTAGTTGATACAACGTCACCATCATTACACTGACATTCACTGCACTGCTGGCAACACCAAAGTCCCGTTTAAATGGAACAACCTGTACTGCTTTGATAGCATGTTTATTGATGGTACAGACCATTTGAACAAATGCCCTTCTGCTGAGCTGCTGCTGCAGATGAACCTGTAATCCTGATCTTTAAGGGAACGATGAGCCTGGAGCTGGCAGGCTGGTGCCCAAGCAGGGCGGTGTACAGCAGCTGCCAATCTTCCCTGTGACCACAGGCTGATTTATCACCTCCAGCACAGCTCTGGCACAAAAAGCAAGCTTCCAGCATGTGGGCCAGCCAGCTCAAAGTGGAGCAAGTTATAACCTTCCTCTAAAACACTTGCCATCAAATTCTTTTATGACAGATGACTTTTTTTATGCTAGAACAGACATAATGACTACTCATCCCAAACGTGGCAGTGTCCCATCTTCAGAGCATCCAAATCTCCAAAATCTACTTGAGCAAAGATAACCACAGTAAAAGCACAGAGAAACTTATCCATGCTCTGTATTTAACTATGCTTTAAATCTATTTTTTTTCTTCAAAAACATATGTAATGCATCCTTTGTGTTCCTGCAGCATATATTGCAGTTGTACTTGTTAAATCTTATCTGCATGGTGAGAAGAATTTTGATTATGCATGCTTGCAAAGTCACTTTACAACGTAATGCTTTACTGATTTACTTGTTGACTATTGGTTACATAAGCCTCAAGTTTTATGCCATTAACAAGGCTTTAAAAGTATACATTATCATTATTTAATGCTAAGAACTGGACATCAAAATAGAAGATATTAATTATTTCAACTAGCAGAACGGTCACAGATGAGTTTCCTTAACTGTTTCAGTACTTTAGGAGTGGAAAATGCATTCTGGCAAAATACTTGAAGTTCTTCCAATGTTCATAAAGTTTTCTCCCCTCCTTGGTGTAAGGACAAGAGTTTAAAATAATATTAATCAAATCAGAGAACAAGAGAATGTGTCTTTTGCTTTTAAATTGTGAAAAAAAGTACACAAGCAAAAAAGCAAATGTTTTCTCCAAGGTCAAGAATTGATGGCATGCACAATTAGCAAGGCTCCTTTGCCAGATCTAAACGGTGCCTTGCCATCCATACCTGCTTGGGCAAAGGTTTGCTGCTAAGACACAAATCTCCTTACTAGCTTGGGGCAAAACCAAAACAAATATAAATTGTATCATTGTGTTCCTAACAAATTCACAGCAGGAATTTCAGGGACACAGGTTCTTCATTTATGCAAGGTGCCCCCACATTTCATACTCTTACTACATGCTAAAGCAGGAAAAGTTTACTGCTGCTGGATAATGGAATACCTCTTTTAGGTGCGTCCTACTGCTACATGATTGAAAGGTAAGAACAAAAATCAGGGATTTTTTTTAAGGTCAGTTAACCACGCAAGTTGTTCTCCACCAGCCTCCCTGAATCCTGTAACTGCTGTTTGCAACAAGCTGACACATTTAAACTGCAAACGATTCCTGTTATGGCACAGAATTCAATGCACAATCCTGACCAACAGGGCAGGAGTTCCAATATTAAATGCTAATGGATTAAAAAACTAACAAGAGCCACTCGATTTTTTTCCTAATCTCATCTAAACACTAGCTGCTTTTTCTGTTATTTTGTTTGCTTGTTCATTGGTTTGTCACTCGTGAGATTTTGGCAGTAGTGGAAGGATATTTTTGCTTTAAGAAAATTTGAGATGCTTTCTAGCACTTTTCCTTGAACTTATTTAGAAGCTTTAAGAGAGATTGTGAAATTCCCATCGTTGTCTTCTCAAGGTGCAAACAGACAGCAAACTGGCAATAAACCTCTACCTTCCACTAGGTTTCTGGATTCCTCCCATACTGATGGAAGTTGTTGTTTTTCTACCATATGTGATATTGATTGCTTTCTGTCTGTCCTCTTGACTTTATTTGGACATCTCCTGTGGTAGGTATCTAAGTACTGCTGTTATTTTAAGGAATTTTAACTTTGGTAGTGCTGGGTTCTATTAGAGAGGCTTTTCATTCACTTCAGTTATCTGTTGGAAGGAAATAACTTTTGTTTTTGTCTTCAGACACAGTTTTATCCAGGGAGATTCTCCCTGGAGCCTACTCCAGGGGTTCCCAATTAAAACCAATACTAAGCATACTTTAGCAGCATAAGATCATTTTCTTTTTGGAGAACTCTCTCCTCAAGTTCCTGCAATTTCTCCCTTGTGTAATATACAGCATGCACTATCATACCCTGAGAGCCTTGTGTTCTAGCAACTGTACGGAAATATTTATCCAGATCTTTTGCTTACATCAGTAACAATTACATACAACCTCAAATATTTCTTACTTTTGAAAAATAATTATCAAAGTGACCCATTTTTAAAGAGTCTAAAAACAGTATTACATCTTTCAGAGACCTTAAAATGAAATTCTAAGAACCCTTTCTCTCACGCCTTTCACGTGAATATTAAGTAAATCAGGGAGCCAACTACCATCCATCGACAGAGGTCCTATTTTGCAAATTTAACACTATATTTTTCCCTTGCAATTTTAATATCAGTTATGTGGATATACGATAAAATTAGGTGCATCTACCAAATTGTATCTCTCTCATTTGATTCTACATTTGTATTGGAAGATTAGAAGATTCTTATCTGAAAACATCAGCATGCTTAGTATTAGGATCATCTTTCGTGTCCCAGGAACATTTGCAGACTTTAAAAACCAGTTAGCTGCACTGCATGCCTTTATACACAAATTACAGCATTCAAGAGAAGAATGAACCGCTGGTGGCGAG
Organism: Pavo muticus; assembly: GCA_016647715.1. Taxonomy (NCBI): domain Eukaryota; kingdom Metazoa; phylum Chordata; class Aves; order Galliformes; family Phasianidae; genus Pavo; species Pavo muticus. The sequence continues at coordinate 357,122 of JACDJE010000491.1, read as the reverse complement.
TATAATGGAGTCAAATGAAAAGACAAGGTAAAATATGGTAAATTTTAGCATGTGAATATACACACATGTATATACAAATGAAGCAAAACAGCACAGGAGCATTGTCTGTGCAGTTTTTATGCCATGCATATCAATAATACACATTACACTGCCAGATGTTCCAGGTGCGTATCAAAACTTTACTGTCTTTGAATTGCCAGATAATTAAGGCTAACTGCTAAAGAATAAAGTCCCAAAACTCATTACAAGCATGCAACATAATACTAACACGCTAATTAGATCTTACATAAAAAAAAAACAGATTATTTTTTTTTTCTGTTATACCAAATATCCTTCCATCACAGTTGTGTAGATTCCAGGAATTAAAAAAAAGTTCTCAAATTTGTTCTAAAAAGACTTAGTTCCTCAGTGACCAGAGTATGGCCACAGAAGCACATTACTAGAATGGTAAGGAAAAGGGAAGAATTTTACACGCAAGCCTTGTAGCAAATTCAAAGCAACTATTTCATTTTATTTAGCAGTTAGCTCCCCAAAACTGGGCTGTCACGTAAGATGAAGTACAAGCAAAGAAAACTGTGCCACAACTTGTCAAGACGAGACAAGGCACTGATATAAACATCTGCTGAACAAAGTAGTTGCTCAGGATATTTAAGATGTTTTCATAAGTTCAAAATTTACTTAAAATGATCATTTTAAATGATTTTAATTCAGAAACAGAACCTTTAGTGGACAGATTGATGCCAAGCGCTAGTAATTTTATCTTTAAGTCACTATGTCAAGCACAGCTCGCATAACAGTGGCTCAGATGCTTGGGAAAATGAGCTGGCCATGCTTTTAGAGGGCTAATACTATCACTTCTGATGTCCATCTCTGCAGAGATGCAAATATCATATGCTTAACACAAATACGATCTATATCTAGCTCCCATTTCCATATACACATTTGATATGCAACCATCATTCCTAAAACAACTTTATGCTAATTAAGATAACAAATGTAAGAAATATTTTAAAACATGTAGGGTTTTGTATTTAAATTTTCCTCAACTCTAATCAAGTTTAAGTAGCAGAAATTCCATATCTGTAATTAGTTATATTATGCAATGATCAACTTAGGAAAGAGTTATGAAAAAATTAATTTTCTGCTACATGAACAACATTCCATTTTAATGATCAGCATCAGGTTTAGTTAGGTTTTAGTCCTATACTCCACACCTCAGAAAAGCAGTATCATGTATGACATTAAAAAAGAACGCCGCAACTCAGTAACAACAGAAAAATCTCATGCTGTACTGGAAAATCTTTGCTGTTATTAACCAAAGTATCGTGTGTGTGTTCATAAACTATTGTCAACCTCTACAATCTGTAAACAAGACCCAGTGTCAGTAATGTATCTAAACAATGGAACTGTCGGTAAGATTACTGACACCCCAGTTGCATAAAATACTACATAACTTGAAGTATGTTGCTCTTTGAATTTCCAAATCCAATCACAATTACAAATCCAGTTACAACATCAGTGTAAGCCCTTCTAAAGGGAAGGAAAGAACAGTAAATCCCAATGGATACATGAGTTCTTCAGCAGGGATGATGTAATACACAAAAATAGACATGCTTTGACAGAAGCTGCTATTTGAGTAAATAACACGCTGCATGTCATTAATTTTGCATTAGTTTGCCAGTAGATATTTCTAAAAGGAGGAAGATCTAACAATTTTGGTTTGCTGCAGGTCCTACACAAAATAAAAACAACAGCATTGCTCGTATATTAACAGATTCCTTGCAAAATAAATGAAGGAAGGAAGCTGTGTGGTTACGAGGTTGCATTTTGCCACATAGGGACAGGAAATACAAATTGTCATTACACCATTATCTGTGGATATAGAATACAATGTTACTTTATAGTAAGGCATATCACAATAACAGTTATAGTAAAATATTTGAGCAGCATATAATGTGATTGCAAAATAGCATCAGGAAAAAAGAGGCTACTTTGCCAACAGAATCATAGAATCCTGAGAGTTGGAAGGGACCTTTAAAGGTCACCTAGTCCAACTCCCCCACAATAAACAGGGGCAGCACAGCTAGATTAGGTTGCCTAGGGCCTTATCTCCAGACTCACCTTGAAAAGTCTCCAGGGATGGGGCATCCACATCTTTGGGAAACCCTTTCCAGCACACCTCACCACCCTCACTGTGAAAGACTTCTTCCTTATATCTAAGTTAAATCTACTCTTTTTAAGCTTGAAACCATTTCCCCTTGTTCTGTCACCACAGACCCTGCTAAAGGGTCTGTCTCCTTTCCTGTAGCTCCCCTTTGGATACCAAAAGGCTGCTATCAGGTCACCTCGCATCCTCCTCTCCTCCAGGCTGAGCAGCCCCAGCTCCCTCAGCTTGTCCTCATAGGAGAGGTGTTCCATCCCTTGGATGATTTTTGTGGCCCTCCTCTAGATACACTCCAACAGGTCCATGTCTCTCCTGTACTAAGGACTCTACATCTGGACACAGTACTCCAGGTGAGGCCCCACCAGTGTAGAGCAGAGGGGCAGGATCACCTCCCTCACCCTGTAGGCCATACTTCTTTTGATGCAACCCAGGATACTGTTGGCTTTCTGGGCTGCAAGGGCACACTGCTGGCTCATGTCCAGTTCCCCATCCACCACTACCCCCAGGCCTTTTTTGTTAGGGCTGCACTCAATCCTTTCATTCCCCAGCTTGTATTGGTAGCAGATGTTGCCTCAACCCAGGTGCAAGACCTTGCACTTGGATTTGTTGAACCTCACAAGGTTCATCTGGGCCTACTGCTCAAGCCTGCCTGGGTCCCTCTGGATGGCAGCCCACCCCCTCTGGTGTGTTGACCACACCCCACAGCTTGGTATCATCAGCAAACTTTCTGAGAGTACACACAATCCCATTGTCAATGTAATTGAAGATACTAAAAGGTCCTGGCACTGACCCCTGGGGGACACCATTTGTCACTGATCTCCATCCAGGCACGGAGACACTGACCACTACTCTCTGGACTCGATCCTGCAGCCAGTTCTTCGTCCATTGAACAGTCCACCCACCAAATCCATATCTTTCCAATTTGGAGAGAAGGATGTTGTGGGGTACCGTGTCAAACGCCGTACTGAAGTCGAGACAGATGACATCAGTGGCTCTTCCCTTGCCCGCTGATGCAGTGACACCATCATAAAAGGCCACCAGGTTGGTCAAGCAGGATTTGACCTCGATGAAACTACTCTGGTTCTCCCTTACCAGCTCCCTGCGTTCCATACGCCTTAGCATAGCTTCCAGGAGAATCTGCTCCATGATCTTTATCTGCACAGAGGTGAGACTGACAGGTTGGTAGTTCCCAGGGTCATCCAATCATTTGAAGTAAATTTTAATTGCAAGAGGAATTAGGGACAGGGAAGCAAGGTCCCTACAATTTTTTCATTTGCTCCTGACTTTTAAAATGAGCAAGTTCTAATACTTAAAGAAGTCAAAAAACGCCACCTTATTTTCACATACTCTTTTCAGGAGAGCCACGACTACCAATGAGACTCCGCCAGATCAAAAGGTTTCATTTCCAGCCCTCCTCATTCAAATTTTCAGTCACTCCATTCAAAAAAATCCCAAAGGACAATACTTGTCTGCCCGTAACGCTATCAGTGGGATGAACGGCTCCAAAGCACACAGCATGTGAGGATGAAATTATTATTTTTGTAATAATACAAAAATAATTGTAACCTGAGGGAAAAGCAGAGGTTATCATTGGGCTCACACCCACTGCTCTTTTCCTTCCAACATTCATGGGATAAGTAGATTGCCTCTGGTGAACCTCAAGCTGAGTAGGATAAGAAAGCCTCCTGAAGGCAGCAGGAATCGTGCTGGGCTTCAGCAGGCAGCTTTAACAAGTCTGGCTGAGAATGCACCAGCAGCAATTTTCATAAAGATGTTAAATAACCCAAACCCTCTCAGATTATCATGGAGAGGAAAAAAACACATGCTATGGGTTTGGTTCAGGGCTGGTGCTTCAGCATTTTACCTATGGGTCTACCTATACTTCTTCTACTACTCTATTTTGAAGTTTCAAAACAAAAAAAATCAGTATAAAGCAGGAAAGTGGAACAGTCTCTTAGGAGGTAGAGCCCACATTCTTTTCAGTCAAGTCACACACAACAAAGGCTAATAACCAAGTTAAATCATTTTCAGGATAGATGCAAGCAAAAGACAATTTCTAAGTCAGGAGGTATTAATCCAGTTAAAGACAGTTTCAGACCCCACAAGAACAAGTAAAAATTATTTTCTTTAAAAAATTCCGTATAAGATTTCCCAAAATCAAGTAAAAGTAGCTCAGCCTCACCTTATCAGAACAAATTCATCTTACTGAACTAAAACTGGTGGAGAAAAGGATGCCATTTTATTTTCACATGTTTTTGTTGTTGTTTTTACCCTAGAAACCACGTTCCAAAATTAACACGCCTTTGTACAGTATTCAACGTTAGATATTATTTCAAATGGTCCTTAAAGAATTAGCGTAAGTTATCAAAACATTGTGAAGTATTCAAAATTCATATCATAACTTGAGGATCAACTATCACTCTTTGTCATAATATTTTATTATCATACGTAACCCAGGATTCACAAACCCACTAAAAAATTGGTGAGCACTGTTCTCCAGATAAAAAAGCTAGCTTCCTGGAAAGAAAGGCATCGTACTTACTGAAGAAAGAATTTCAGCACACAAGTCAATTGCGTCTGACAATGGAACTGTATTGAAATTTGAACCCTTTGAAGTTGTTTAAATGATTCGTTGAGCAATGTGGTATGGACAAAACTTGAAATAAAGACCTTTTATGATAAAATTTTGGAAGAATTGATCAAAGCAATAACTGAAGGCAGGGAAGAATTCTGAAGATAAAATAGTTTTGTTTTCAGCTCTATCACAAGAGATTTCTCACATGTAATAGTGGATACACTGAACAGTTTGATGAGACCCGTTCTTAGCAAATACTGGATTTGCTGGATGCTCTCTATTTGCTTACTTTGACACTGGCAAATGCAACTCATCTGCCAAAGGCAGCACTCAGGTCTTCAAATTACTATGTCTGCATTTGAGATCTGACGTCAGCCAAAACTTCTTTATTTTTGGTGTCATTCTGTGATACCTGACTCACTTGGGCAAACTTTCCTCCCTACCTGGCCTTCAGCCTTTCAAATAATGGCCACGCACACATCTCACAAAACCTACAAAAAAAAAACACCAAACCCACAAAATCCAACTGCTTTTTACAAGATCAGTGCACATCACCAGGAAAGAAGACGTGCAAAAGGCACTCTTGCAAGTGCTTATCTTTGCTCCTCGTCTTGTCATATCCACTTCACTCTTCTAGTGATGAAGATAGAAAACAACTACAAGGGTCCTTATTTTTGGAATCAAGAATCAAAGATTCAGGCCCGTGTGACAGAAAAGATACATGAGTAAAATCTCTGTCAATAACTAAATATTTTATTTTTTCCCCTTTGATTTATCAATCTGTTTTCTCTAAATCACAAGACATGAGAGCAATGAAGAAAGGTCAGTCAGGCTGGGCAAGAGTCATCAAACTACATATTCACCATTAGTATTTTGAATGTTATAGCGAGACTGTTCAAGTGTCAGAGCAAAGGCTAGGAGGCACTTTCAGTTAGAACACTGCATCAGCATTATCACATCACACTGCAAACCCACAAGTACATCAGTAGTGGACTATACACAGTAAGTTACAATACCTGAGGTTTAGTGCATTCCTGTGAGCCAAAATGAAATGAATGCCATATAGGAGGAAAGGAAAAGATGAACATTATCAGACATGCCATAGTACATTCCACAACTATGAAGATAATGTTAAAATTATGTTTATGAGGGTCCACTCTCCCCTGCATTTTGGCTTCATGTGCAGAAAGTCATGCCACAACTAAGAGCACTGCATTTAAGTCCGTGAAGAGCACAGCCATGCATTTAAGATAGCTTCATATTTCCCTTTACATTTCCATAAAACTTTCCTCAGAAAATAGTTTGGACATTCTGAAGAAAAGTATTGGAAACACAGCATTAATGATTTATCAGCCAAAATTCATACTACATGATAAGTAAGAATTTGGATTAAGAGAAAAAATAAGCAAATAATACATTTAGTAACGATTTTGAGGATGCTATCAAAGCAGCTCTATTATTTTAAACATCATGCATCTAACACCTAAACAAGAATCTATCCACAATGAAGAGCAAATTTCAAAACAAATCCATTGTATTCACTCATTTTCAATGCCTTTAACATCATTTACTGCAGTATCTGTACATCTATTTACTTTAAACGCTGCTCACTGTTCATTCCTAAGTGGAACCAAAGATGAGACCCTGACAAATGCTGACTAATAAGCCCTTAAGGTCTGTGCTACAATATGCTTTGAATTCCTGTCTTGTTGTTTTTTAATCCATGCTTTCTTTAGTTTTAATTTTTCAAGAAATTAAGACTAAAAAATATGACCTCAGGGAATAGAAAACAGGAAGGGAGAAGAGACAGTGCAGTCTTTAAGACGTGTGGTTGAAGCAATAGAAAAGGTATTGGCAAGAGAAGAGAATGGGAGAGCATGTGTACAAGATCACCAAATGCTGTAAAAATGGGAAGGAATTAGTCAACATGGAGAGAGAGCCTTCACTACATTGTAAAAGTCAAATATTTGAGTTTTGTTTGGCTCAGTATTTGCTTTGTGAAAAATAAAGTCAGTCATACACATCATATCACTTTTTAAAGCAACATTTTACTGCAATTATTGCAGATTTTACAGTTTATTTGGCAATCTCTTCCAACTCAAAAAGAAATCCCTCTTGCAATGAATTTACCAACACATACACAAAATCATTATGAACACAAAAAAAACAGTACAGAATGGGCTTTAGCTCTTACTGCCAAAATTAAACTTAGAAAAACTCATTATATATACCTAAAGTGTAACATAAAAACAGGCATAGACCTATGAATGCAAATGGGATTGTATATTATCTAAATATTATCCTACGTATTAAATAGAAATCATACCAGAATGGTTTGCTAAGCTCAATGTAAACATCAATATCAACAGGAAAAATTCTTCCTGCGCTCGTAAGTCCTATGAAGTACAATTCTGCATTTTTATTTCTCAAAAATAAAATCAGTAAACTGCTTTATCTTCAAATCAAGTGAACTGGTTCAATTCATATTAAATTTAGAGGCAATTAATAAAACCATTAAAAGCTGCTGTATAAACAAGAAACAAATTGTTGGCATAAGTAATTATTCATTTTATGAGTAAAAGCCTGTATAATTAACAGGAGATGTAATCAAACATCTACGCACTTAGAGACACACAGTGAATATACAGGGAACGGCCAAAGAAATCGATGAATAAGGATAAAGGAAAAAACAGAAGAAGCCTACAACTCTGCACTGGACCAAAGATGGTATTCTAAAAGCTAAAGCCGTAATCTTGCACATGTATAATCACGCAGTTTACACTGTGCAAAACTCAGCCAAATGAACTCACCAAGACTGAATATGCACAAAGTTATTTGCATCCATGCCTTTATGGTTTTTGCAGATTTGGAGACTTAAGCAACCAAGTGCAAGCCAAAGACAAACGGCTTTTCCAGTATTTTGTTTACAGTTGAAATCAATACAAACATTAATCTCAGAGAGCTTCCCCCAGTTTAAAAGACACGTAACAAAACCTTTTGTAGAATACAATTTCATTAATATTTTGATCCCAGGAGAAAGACCATAAACTTTCAACATATAAGATTACCCAATAAAACGAAATCAAGTAAAACGACCAAATGATCTCCCTAATGAAGGGCAGAATACATATCTCACTGAAACCCACGTATGTGAAGGGCTCGATGCAGATACCAATAAAGATTAATTTGACATCTAAGCTCTAGATTCCAAGAAGAAACAACAGAATTAAGCCAAGAATCTGGCCTACTACAATGCAGTACAGTCTTTTTTCTGCAACAGCAGTTATCATGTATGTGAATGAGTGCCTCACCAAGTTACCAAGAGCACTGTACACTAAACCCCTTGTACAGTGATTTAATATCACACAGAAATTAGAACAGGTTTTTTCCCACAACTTAAAGTAGTAATGGCTCAAACACTAAGAAATAATAGGTGACATTCACAGTCAGAAACCATACTTTCAACTATGAACTAAAAGGGAAGTTGCACACACTCACCTACTGATAGAAGCAAATTCACTGTATTTTAAGGGGAAACTCCTCCCCTGCAGAAACACGCATTTTAAAGATACCGACACATTTAGATATTTTGATTTTTATATTCAGTAGTTTTCCTGTTTATGTTGTTGTGAAACAAATACAGATAGCTTACCGTATGGTAGCCTCTAGGCAGAGGTGGCTTCCCCACAGGATAAGGATCAACAGTATCAATAATTGTTTGTCGCTCCCCTTTTTGGTTTATTTTCCTAAACCTCCTTCGAGATTGCCTGTGAGAAGCTTGACGCTGAAAATATTCTTCATTTTCATCCATATAATCAACCTATAATAGATTCAAGGAAGCATCATTTCCCATAAGAAATAAAAATGCTTTTGCATGTTAGAAATATAACTAATTCTATTTCAAAAACAGCAGTTAGCTGTGAATTTCCTGCATTTTCAGCACTACAAAGAGTGAAGTCATTACCAAAAACAAAATCAAATGCCCTGAGAGATAATAAAAAAGGCAAATATAGCTATGAACAGAAGAACCAAGTATCAATACTTCTTTCAAAAATGCTGTCTCCTTCCCCTCTCAGTTCTTTTTCTTGCACCGAAACAAATTCTTTACTGCTAAAAACACTATTAAAAAAACTTGCATAGGAGAGTACTTGGTAGTTTTCCTACTGACTTCTCTTCGACACTGCAGATCTTTCCTAACCAACCTATGGCAAAAGCTTTGCCTTTCAATAAGCAGCACTGTTTGTTATTATTTACTTCTATATTTTGAAGAGCATAAAACACATTTTCTAACAGGTTGGATTAATATAAAAACAAATTCAAAATAATAGCAGGGAGAATAAAGATACCTATTAGGTATATCCTAACAAGAAGCTAAAGTAAAGCTCGGTTTCAGATCCTTCATAGTCCTAAATTACTAAACAACAGCACACAGCAAAGAAAAATATTTCAACTAAGAATTCTGGCTTTCCTGAAAGAACATTCTTTTTATAGTAATTTGGCTAAGAGTCAACATCCCTTCTGTGTTCTCCCTATCAACAGAAACACTGCTCCACACTAACAGGGCAACAAAAGAAAGCTTTTCATTGCTGGCCACACATGGGGATTCAGTTAATCCATTCTTCAGTTGAGTTGAACCTGCCAGGGATAAAAGCAGAGGTGCAGAGAAGGGATTACCAGGCACCTAGCAAGGGTCCTCTGTATTTTTCAGTAAGAAAAATAAATATTAGACAAATACTCCCAAGAATTTGCAGCAAATCAGTCAGAAGTGTCACGGACTAGCCAGCTCACATCACTGAACGTAACTTTCAGTGTACCAATACAAGGGCGTGAGCATAGTTTACCTGGTTTGCCAGCTGGTAACCCTGTCTGTCCAGAAGCTTATTTCTGTCTTGCCTCAACTTATTTCTCTATACCTATATTTCAATCGCTTCCCAAATACTTATCACAGTAGAAATGGACAAGACAGACAGACGCTCACATAACTATATCCCTGCAGAGAACAACCTTGGGACCACGCATCCTGAACTTGTGGTCAGACATCAGCGACACAAACTGGCAAGATAAATCATGGGGCTGGCACCGGGCATTAGCAGTGGGCTGCTGCTGAGGAGCTGCTTCGAAATATGGGAGTATTACAGAGAGCTTTAGAGCTAAAGCAATTAGCATTTCTTACACGTGCCTTTTGTTTCTCTTTCTGTACCAAATTAAATTCATAAGGCAGGTTTCTCGAGTAGAAATGGAAGAAGAGAGGTGACCATTTGTTCAGACGATGCACCCTCATGTGACGACTAAAAATTTGTGTGTCTATGAACCCTAAAAAATGATGTTGTTCTGCCCCTAGACTACAGCAGACACCACCGACAGGACAACTTGCACACAGAAAAGCTGGTAGTACTTCAAAATTTTCAAACTGGTTCTTAAAGCCTGATAAGTGAAAATACATTTCATTTAATCAAACAATTACTTAAACAAGCCTAAGATTAATACTTTAAAGTACTTATGCTTTAAGTAAAGCAGCTTTTAAATACATATATGTATTCTGCTATTCTGCTAACACAAGCAAAATCTGTAGGGTTACAAGGAAACTGCAACAGTATAAAAAGATGCCTCTCACTTAAGCGTGATACGCAAGAAAAGACAAGAAAGTTGTACATGACATCTTGCATTTATAAAAGCTCACATGCAAACAGATCTCAACACGTTTTATTGAAAACTCAAGTGTTTATCAAGGCTGGTCTGTAAAATGGAGTTCTTTTCTGAAAATAAATTAAAGAAATTGCATGAAGGTGTTCTTACCACAATCATTTCAGATGGCTCTAAAACAATGCATTCACAGCCACGCCTGAAGCTTCCTGCAGAACGCTTGCCAAAACTGAAGAACAAAAATATGTCCATCAGATCCATAACAAAATCCATAAGCATGTTTACATTCTATCCAGATATTATAAAGTATAGGAACATATATGCATACCTATTCACAACATAACAGTTTCACACATATGCCCTCCTACACATAGCTGCTACCCAGGGACACCAGGAGCGGTGTATTCTTGATTCACATAGTTTACTGAGATTAACTGCTAAATAATTCCATTAGCACTAAAACAAATGTCAATCAAGCACAGGGTACTTAAGATGCATGGCTGATTCTGAACTACATTAGAGTTTGATCTAGTATCTTCTTCTGGCATTACAGTATTAAGTTACTTAAACCGTCTGCATTTCCATAAAGAAAGCTAAGTAGCATGTAAGTGAAAGAATAAAAAGACTGATCAACTTCAATTAGCTTTTTTGTTTGGGTTTGGTTTTTAACTCAAAATAAATTAAGGAAGTAAGTACTCTGAATGTAAGAGTATTCCCAAACTGAACAGATAAGGGAAAAAGCTTGTTCTGCCTTCCATTACAGAATCACAGAATCGTAGGGGTTGGAAGGGACCTCCAGAGATCATCGAGTCCAACCCCCCTGCCAAAGCAGGTTCCCTACACCAGGTCGCACAGGTGGGCGTCCAGGCGGGTCTTGAATATCTCCAGAGAAGGAGACTCCACAACCTCCCTGGGCAGCCTGTTCCAGTGCTCCATCACCCATACTCCCACATTAGTGCAACAATTAAGCAGGATAATATTTTTGCTTCCTATAGGATAAAATAGCAATTCTAGTTTCTATTTCTGAAGTGCTTGCCTGTATTAAATAAGTGTGTTTCTGCAGGCTCAAGTGCAAAGAATCAGGGAAATGCAGCAGCAGAGGTGCAGCATAGAGACCCAGTACATAATTCAGTGAAATACAATACATGCCCTCCTATGATTAGATATGCAGTCAAGGTGGAAGAAAAAAACAGCTGAAGATTGTTTCTGAGGTGTGTGCCAACCCCTACCCATCTTGTTAGCTCCTATTTAGACTTGACAGGTCAATGCCAGACCTTTCCTGTTGCAATGGAACAATGGGAGACGTGGTAATTCTGGTCTCACCTCGCAGCCTGTTCTAACAAGCCTGCTCTAACATCTATCTCCCACAAGCTGATGTAATCGTTTGGCCTTTTTGTTACTGCAGTATTGGGCTCAAGAAAGCATGGAAAGCCTTCCCTTGACCTTATCTCTATGCACCCAAGCTATTTGCAAGGCACTGAGCTTCCCAATGTTCCTCGGACTTTTCAAAAGACATCTTTGTTTCCTCAAATTCTCTCATATCCAGCATGGAAAAGAATATGGATACGTGCACGTATACACACAATTTTTCATGCAAAAATAAATGAGAATGCAAAAATAAAAGGCACAGGAAAAGGGGTTGAAGAACTTCAGAAGGCCACTATTAAGGAAGCTTAATAAAAACAAACCGGACCAAAAAAGATTGTAAGCTCTAAATTTTAAGCAATTAAGTAATATGTAGGCACAGTGACAGAGTTGGTGAAAAGTAACTTTTTAAAAAGCATTTCATCATAAGCAAACTTCAGAAGCTCATACACCAATCTGAACTGCATGTCTAGCCAGTTTATATCTGCTCTCCTGTCCTGCCTGGCGATTAGTGGAAATGAACAATTTAACTTGCTACCCCAAAGGCTAATCTCTTAACAACAGCACGTTATAGCTCCAAAAGAAGGCAGTCACTTATTGAAAAGAAATGCCAGCTGTGCTTATTCATCAAAAAAATAATCGTGTTTAATGGTACACGGGACTTCTACAATAGAAAAAATTTTCCAGAATACTAAGCCTCTTGAAAAGAAACATGCAATAAAGAAGCCTCTCAACAAAATGCATATTTTCCTACAGGCAAACACATGCTTCCTTCTACAGTCCCGCAACAAACCAGAGGGTGCTTTACTCTGCAGTGCCCTCCTGAACTTTTATAGAATTTCAACTCTTAAAGGTACAAGGAAATGAAGCCATGTCTTGATTCGTCAGACCACTGAAGAAGCGACAAACTTATTTTCTTGGCCATTAATCTGATGTAAGGCGCAGTGCTCCCTTAAAATCTCACTGGAGAGTGAGGAAAGAGCAAAGAGAAAGGAGATGGTAAATGAAATCGCTGACTGAAAAACACAACAGCGCAAAAATGGAGCTTGGGCAGTAATTTTTTTGATATTCTAACTAAAGCAACAAAAGTATTCCTTTTTTTTTCCTGCAGATCCTCAATCCCCTCTTTGCTTGCAGCCATTGGTTTCAGCCTGGAAAACATTTTCTAGCCTTACAGAAAACACCAATTTCAACTGAAAATGCACATACACTTCCCTCCTGAAAGTTTCCTCTTCTTATTGCTGCCTGTAAGCATCAACTTCTTCACTTTGCTAATCACTGCCACCATACAAAAGTTCTGGGCAAGCGTAGCAGAAAGAAAAAGCAGTGTTTTGGGACACGCTCTTCTACAATTCCAAATGATTTGTTTGGATTTTAACCTTCAGCACAATGTAACAGGAAGCCAACAGATTAATACAAAAGGCATACACTGAATAACTGCAAATAAAATTCTGGGTTTCCACTCTCAGTAGCACACCAAGTCTTGCATCAAAAAACCATATTGTGGTTGTTTTATTCCTACGACAGCACATTTATCAGAGCACACGTAATCCCTGAACAAAGACCACAAGTCACTTCAGGTTGTAAACAAATTGTAAACTTTATTAAATATTGCATTTATGACTGCAAGTAAATCAAGGCCAAAAATGACATTTCAAGTGTTGCAGCACTCTCATCAGACGTGCCATTGCAACTGAACCTCCTGATCTCCAATCTGCTACTGAAAGCATGTTATCAGCAAGGAGCACAAGTGATCAGTGAGAAGGGGGAGCCCACTGCTTCTACACATACTCAACTATGACCAGCTCTGATGGTGGTGCAACATTCAGGGCAGTGTTTGCATGCTACGTGTACCGGAACCACATTTGATTAACTACACATAGTCATACAAATGTATGTTGGCATGCAACCGAGAAACAACTGGAATCTTAGGGCACTGCCAATCCTAATGATTCAATTCAGAAGACTGACACCAAAATCAAAAAGTTTTCTTTTTTAAATCAAAATTAATTTATCAGAGCTTGACACAAGAGCAAAAAGTAAAGACCAAAAAAGGACGCTCTTCTCTGCTCCAAATCCTCTGCTAAAGTAACCAGCCATCAGGTAGAGGAAAACACCAAACAAACTCAATTTAATTGAACAAAAATAAGTTGTTTAAAATATTAGTAAGAACCAGAAAGAACCAAATAACCAACATATAAAACAGCCTATTCACCAAACTAATTAAGAAGTGCAAGCCGTACAGCCTTCTATAATATACCAGAGGAATGTTATCATAGAATGGTTTGAGTTGGAAGGGACCTGTAAGGTCATCTAGATCCAACCCCCCTGCTATAGGCAGGGACACCTCTGTCTAGACCAGGTTGCTTGCAGCCCCATCCAGCCTTGCCTTGAATGCTTTCAGGGAGGGGGCATCAACAGCCTCACTGGTCCAGTGTTTCACCACCCTCACAGGAAAGAATTTCTTCCCTATATCTAGTCTAAATCTACCCTCTTCCAGTTTAAAACCATTTCTGGTAGGACCATCCTGTCGCTACCTGCCCTTTTAAAAAGTCCCTCCCCAGCTTTCCTGTAGCCTCTCATCAGGTACTGGAAGGCCACTACAAGGTCTCCCTAGAGCCTTCCCCTCTCCAGGCTGAAGAGCCCCAACTCTCCAGCCTGTCCTCGTGTGGGAGAGTGCCATCCCTGGGATCACACTCAAGGTCTAATGAGTTTCTTAAAAACCCAAAGGTTTTCCTCCTAGCACAGAACTCCGCCTGCAGAGTCAAATGTTGAGGCCTTCAGGGGAAGGACTGACATTACCTTCAGAACAGCAGCCCTGATCTAGTAACTTTTGCTCAATACTGTTTTTCCCAGATTTTGATGCTAGACCTGACTTAGATAAAATGAGTTTGACTACCCAGATTTATCACAAAATATGCAGCCTACAGGAGCACTGGCTGGGTAATGTAAAATGTAGAAAGCCCTTACTAGCTGATTTCCAAGGACTAGGGATTTGACAAATTTATTCCTTTCCTTACTGTAGTGTGAAATAAGGTTATGGATATTTGATTTCACCAGGGATCTTCAGATTAAACCACATTTTTATGTTTAAAATGCAGTAGATAATTTTGCATCATATGCACATTACATTTGGTTCTATCACTCCTTAGGCATTTCATTCTAAAGTGCCTAGTTGCATAAAGATAAAATCTTCTTTTCCTACCTAACCCTTATTAATTACAGCTCCTAAAAATAACCTGTTTGCAGCTAAGACCACAATGCACCTGAGAGAATCCCAGCTTTGCAGCTATTTTCTCTCTATCAGTGATGTGCATGAGAATTACTCCCAGGCTAAGGCAGTTTAAAGCTATCTTTGTGCTGTCACTGGGGGATGCAGAGGTTAACAGTAATGTAGACAGCCAAGAGGCTGTTGGGTTAGGATGTTGCTGCCCCACCTATATTCCCCAAAGAACCTTGTTTTGCAGCAGTTCTTCCAACACTTCTTTCGTGCTACCAGATAAGTTCTGACTTGAAGCCTCTTGAGTGTTAAACCTCACAGATGCTCTCCTCAGTACCTGTCCTGGAGGCAATTTTGCTTCTGAAGTCCTTTTATATCACAGTTCCTTTTATTTCCCATAAAGCTACTGGATGCATGATGTGAATATAAATCTACATTTAAAAAAAAAAAAGCCCTTAAAGATATACCAAACTATTTTATTTGCAGGAATACACTTTATAGTAAGTCTTGGCATAACAATTTTGAAATCAGATGATAAAAAAATATATAAATTCTTCCCAAGCAACAGTCCCTAACTATAATATTTCCCAAAACAACTGGTGAAGAAGAGAACAATTAGTGAACAACTAGTGACCAAGAGAACTCTGATTTTCTGCTTGACTATTCAAAAGCATCACCTCCAAATGAATTCGCTGTTACAAACATTTTGCTCGCTATATATATACTAAAAAGCAGGTGTTCTAATCCATAGATTTACAACTTTATTTCCATTATCATGAATCCTGAAATTGAGCTCACACTGTGGATGATAGTTCCCTTCTCCATAAGTATACTTTAATACATATATATCTCAACTATTTATATTTAACTCATATACACACACACAAGGGCCTGATGTACTGCAGTTTACAATGTTCTGGTTAACAGAAGAAACCTTTTAAGTGAAAGCCAAGAGTTTCTACATTTCCCAAGTTGTTTTTTTTTGTTATTGTTTTTTTTAATGAAAATTGAAAATGTAAAGTCCTTATGATAACTAAATTACAGTTAATGCAAATATGCCAGTGACTAAAAGCAAAATGAGAATAACTCGAGGTTAAAAAAATTGAATTAAATTAAAAAATTAACAATAAAAATTACCTTCAATCAAGTGAAACATCCAATGCTAAGCATACCCCATTAATTTTTATAAGCACTTACACGTACAAACAGCCAAAAAGTCACAGGTGGGGATGGAAGGTGACTTGTTCTGCCTGTCCTTTGTACCACTACCATGACAGCGGGGGACAAAGCAGCGTTCTTCAGGCCTGACCACCCCATTCCCCCAGGACCTCAGACACCCCTGCACAAGCTGAAGCATTTCGGAGATGGTTGCAGCCACTCCACGGGGCACGTTCCCAAGCAGTTGGTCAGCACTGCCCCTTCACCCCATGCCTCAGAGTTTCTCATTTCACATCAGCCCAGCTCCCACACAGAAAGTTATTTCTTGGCACTGGCAAGTAAACACATAAAGCAAAGCCCAAGAGAAGTCCACTGACTATGAATACCAAGAGATAGACTCTAAGTTACAAGCCCTTTTCCCTTCCTTTTGAACATCAAAGCTCGATCACAGAAAATCCAATTTCACTAGTGACAACTAGTTTTGAAAAAGAACATACAAAACTGTAGTTTTCCCCTTTTTATTGAAGCTTAATTTTCTGTTACATTTACCACCCTGCATTAGCTTAAAGTAATTAATTCATGTATGAACTACAAGTGGTAGCGAGATGACATTTAAGTCTTACAAAGAAAGCTCCACAAAACATGGGCAGTTAGATGCATCTGTAAATGCAATATTCAGAGCCAAGCTGCTGCTTTAGAATAAACTCTAATTAATTGGCATTTCCTCTAATCCAGAAAGCGTATTCCATTCAGACATGTTCCAACACAATGAAAAACACAGGCAGCACTTCCTTGTGTCTAGAGTTCACCAAAATTTCTGTGGTAGTTTCATGCAAGCAATTATGTGCCATATACATTGTTTGGCTTTTTTTCTTTACCTAGATATACAAGATATTAGAACTAGAAGCACAGTCAGTAATGTCTGCCAAAACTTTAGCAATCAAACTTTAGCAATATTCAAACACCTCATTTCTTCCCAAGTTTTCAAACACGACACACAAACATGCCTATGGTATCAGATCACTGCTTTGCAGTATTTACCAGCGCAGGCTATCTCAGTGTGGAGATTAAAATAAATGCCTTCCCTCCCCCACCTTCCCTGAAACTAATCCTTCTCTCTTCCAGACTGCACCTGAATAGATCTGTACACATCAGGCAAAATGCATAGCGTGGTTCGGTTTCCCACGCTTTTAACATCGGCATCATACAAACACCTCTAGGTACATCAAGTCAGTACCTCCCAACTATTTTTGAGAAAATCACACTGCTCACTTGACGTCTAGATTGAGGAGAATCACAGAAAACCACCCCAATGAAATACACGAGGATCGTGCTAAGTATCTTTAGAATATGGACTAGACAGAAAAAACAACTGGGACTCAATTTTCTATCTCTCTTAGGGAGGAGGCAATAAGGGATACAGTCAAGTTCTCCCACTTCTTCCTTTCCCCTCCCTTCCCCCCAAACACCATTTCTTGTTTTGGTATGTCCAGATTAAAAAAAAAAAAAGTCCTCTTTTAATGGCTCTTTCTAATCTTGCTAGGTTTAGCTTTGTTTCACATCAACATGCTGGATGACATGAAACTCAGACCACTCCTTCACCCAAGTCTCGCTTGACAGGGATGAAGGGCAAAAAGAAGTTACTGCTAGGAAGGGCACGTACACACGCCAGCCATCCCTAGGGAAACACTTAAGCATTCTGAAGAAAACTAAATTTGGCGTGGCCAGCTTCTGACCCCTTGGATAAAAGGCAGAGCCCTTCATGCATGCAGAGCAGCTCTAATGCGAGCAGCGCTGGGGAGGATGCACGGGGGGAAGGTAGCAGCAGGCTTCCTGGGCTAAAGCTGCACGCTGAAAACCATGAAAGCATGGATTTGTCCACTGAAAGTCAGAGGCTTGTTATCACAGAATTTGAACTGTACAATATAGGCTGACATCTCTGATTCTCATTACAATTAATGCCTTGCAAGTATGCAAGTGAAGCCCCAAGATGCTCTGCCTTGTGTTAAATATTACTTTAAATTAAAATGTGATAGTCATCTGCACATCAAAATCATCAAGAGATTTTTTTTTAACCTCTGCAACTCTCACATTATATTTATGACTGTTTTCAGCAAAAGCAAACAGCTTCTTTAAAGATTCGCTTTCCAGGTGAAAGGAAAATTGAGATGTTGGCAACTGGAATGAATTGAAAAGGCATTTGCAGACCTGTCACTCCCTTGAAATTCTGAGACATGAGCTCACTAAACACCACGGATAAGGATGATTAGGCTTACCCAGTGTCATATGATAGCTTAGGTGTTTACACTCTCAGATACAACAGCTCCAGTATCGGGGAAAGAACTTGCTTGCAACACCACAGCTAAGCATATGCCATTTGGTGGGTGGGGGGGGAGCTCAAAAGGAAAAGCTTAAAACCACGTCACTGCAGCCCCCTGCTCGACTTGCAACCCAAATCACCATCTGTGGGCTAATAAGAATGATGGCATCCAGGTCAGTAACCCTACCGCAGCAGGGGGATGTCAAGCAGGGATGAATCCAGCAAGTCCTACAGAGAACGCCGAACAACAGCCAGGCTGCATGAAGGATATTAATATCACAAGGGCATACGCTTAGGGCATATTAATGCTTTAACTAATTCCCACTGAAACTGCGTTGAAATTGATGTGGAAGAACTGAAAGCTGTACCAGGTTTCTTCAGTATTTTGAATACATTTGGTCAGCATCTTTACAGATGACAGACCATAGTATTTTACCTTCGTAATTACAAGCACTTATTTCTTATGCACATACAACCCAGATCAAGTTAAGATTAATCTAGTAACATACAGCTAACTACCATGTGCACTTCAAAAGAAGTTCCTGAAAACTCACAGAGAATAATTTGAAGTTAGCTAGATTCTGGAGGTTTCCTTCCAGAGAAAGGCCATTCAGCCAGTCCTGAAAATACACGTCTTGGGTTTGTTTTTCTTTTAGAAAATGTTAATATTTTTAAAGTGTGTCTAATTTTTAAATTCCACCGAGTTATTAGGCTGAACATGGCTGTGAGTTTGACTACTTTATTTCAC
Source organism: Pavo muticus (assembly GCA_016647715.1). Lineage (NCBI taxonomy): Eukaryota > Metazoa > Chordata > Aves > Galliformes > Phasianidae > Pavo > Pavo muticus. The sequence goes on along the minus strand of JACDJE010000491.1, from coordinate 337,929 downwards.
GTATTCAAATATTCAAAAAATTACATGAAGTTTCAGATTTGTAGCTTTTCACTTTAACTTTCTAAAATGTTATCTCAGAGCTAAAGTTAAGCTGAAAAATGGTCAAAAAGCCAATCTGAAATTCCCTGAAGTGTTGCAAAGAATCTTCTATCATTTCACAAGCATACTGCAGATGATGGTAGATGTTCGGGGCCCTTATAGCAGCAGGTAATGCCAAATATGTCTCAGACTGGAATACCACTTAAGAATTCTTTATGACCATTTCAGATATACTAACAACAGAAATCAGCTTATAAGATTTCTCTGTGATTTTCACTGTCTGCATTTAGACTGTACATACACAAATATATAAATAAAACTGGAAAGAAGCAGTAATGAAAACAAATGGAGCTTGTTGCAGCTTTGAAGTATAACTCTGCAGCATCTGTAGTATAGAAAGCTAGAAGGCAGGTACATCAGAAGTTAACAGGAAAGATCTTTCTTAGGAATAAATCAATAGAAGGCCTCAATAATTTATGTTGGGAAATACTCAAAGACAAGAGCTTTCTTTTTTAAACCTGATTATTTTGCAATAAAAAAATATATTTTAATGAATGGTTTGAACAAAGTCAGCTTTGCTTATGTTTTGTCTTAATGACGTCTGCATTGCCACGAACATTACTGTGAAATCATGAGATCTGTATAATAGTCTCAAGGAAGGAGAAGTCATAGGAAAACATTACTTCAGAGGCAAGACCTTGTCTGAATAGTCTAATTAACATTCATGAAATTCATTACAACAGAGAAGTATTTTTCCAGCCTTTAGATGTTCCATCCTTTTCTTACACTGAAAAATAGCCGGTAAGCTTCTTAACTTCCCTTACAGATTTTCATAATGAAGTTACCAGAAAACATCAACTTTTTGAACTTTTTGAAAAAATATAAAATGAGTAACTTGATGTCATCTGAGTCTTCAGCAGTAAAATAAAACCATACATAGTGGCACTTTCCACCCTCGCTGATGTGCCCAGTTCATTCAGTACAAGCTATTCATTGACATGGAGGGCTAAACACATGGCCTCACTAAATCAGTTTCCATAAATCTTAGTAAAATGCATTCAACATAACTTTGTAATAGATGCCCCATAACTGTAAATGAATAAACAAAATAAAGTAATGGTGAGAGCTGTGTTTTACTTACTTAGATTATCATTTGCAAATTAATTATCCCTCATTTAGCATGCTGTACTATGTCAAGTGTAACTGGATTTATTTTTTCTGAAATATTTGAAACTTTTAGCCTTATCTGAAGGAAAACTCTCAGGCATTTTAAAGTTCTCTACTGTACTGAGTACCCTTTTTTAAAAACACTATTTGTTGAAGAAATATGGTAGCATAACCATGCTAATCATCTAAATACTCCTACTGATTCCTTCCAACTCTCTTAAAGTCTTACAAATACGTAAGTAAATGAGTCATTACTTCAGCTTAACAAGTTCATCCTTCACCAAAGGAAGCCTATGGAATTGTAGATCACCTGTGTTCCAAATGAGGAGAAAATGCTTTTCCCCACTTAAACCCCAACCCCCAGTGCAGTCATAGCCATTCTGTAACAGATTCATACCAGACTTCCATCAAGAGTTTTCACAGAATCACAGAATGGCGTGGGTTGAAAAGGACCACAATGCTCATCTAGTTTCAACCTCCCTGCTATCTGCAGGGTTGCCAACCACTAGACCAGGCTGCCCAGAGCCACATCCAGCCTGGCCTTGAATGCTCCAGGGATGGGGCATCTACAATCTCTCTGGGCAAGCTGTTTCGGTGCATCACCACCCTCTGTGTGAAAACCTTCCTCCTAATATCTAACCTAAATCTCCTGCATCTTAGTTTAAAACCATTCCCCTTTCTCCTATCACTACCAACCATTGTAAACAGTTGTACCCGCTCCTGTTTCATAGAATCATAGAATCACTCAGGTTGGAGAAGACCTTAAAGATCATCAAGTCCATCCGCGACCTAACCATACTACCCTAACTCTAACAACCCTCCACTAAATCATGTCCCTGAGCACCACACCCAAACAGTTTTTAAACACATTCACGGATGGTGACTCAACCACCTCCCTGGGGAGCCTATTCCAGTGCTTAACCACCCTTTCTGTAATGAAGTTTTTCCTGATATCCAACCTAAACTTACCCTGGTGCAACTGGATGTCATTTCCCCTTGTCCTGTCACCTGTCACCAGTGAGAAGAGACCACTGTTGCTGTAAGCAGCTTTCAGATATTGGAAGAGAGCAATAAGGTCTCCCCTCAGCCTCCTTTTCCCCAGACTAAACAGCCCCAGTTCCTTCCATCACTCCTCATGGGTCATATTCTCCAAGCCCTTCACAAGCCTTGTTGTTCTTCTTTGGACCTGCTCCAGCATCTCCATGTCCTTTCTGTATTGAAGTGCCCAAAACTGAATACAGTACTCGAGGTGAGGCCTCACCAGTGCTGAGTACAGGGGCAGGATGACTTCCCTAGTCCTGCTCACCACACCATTCCTGATCCAAGCCAGGATGCCATTGGCCTTCTTGGCCACCTAGGCACACTGCTAGCTCATATTCAGCCGACTTGTCCATCAGTACACCAAGTTTCCTTTCTGTCAGGCAGCTTTCCAGCCACTCCTCCCCAAGCCTGTAGGGTTGCCTGGGGTTTATACGCTCCCTTCAAGTACTGGAAGGCCACAATGAGGTATCACCGGAGCCTTCTCTTCTCCAACCTAAACAAGCCCAGTTCCCTCAACCTTTCTTCATAGGAGAGGTGCTCCAGCCCTCTGATCATCTTTGTGGCCCTCCTCTGGACTCGTTCCACGAGTTATGCATCTTTCTTGTGCTGGGGACCCCAGGCCTGGACACAGTACTCCAGATGGAACCTCACAAGAGCTGAGTAGAGGGGGACAATCACCTCCCTCTCCCTGCTGGCCACCCCTTTTTTAATGCAGTCCAGAACGCAGTTGGCCTTCTGGGCTGCAAGCATACACTGCTGGCTCATGTCCAGATTCTCATCCACCAGGACCCCTAAGTCCTTCTCCACAGGACTGCTCTCAAGGAGTTCTTCACCCAGCCTGTATAAACACCGGGGATTGCCCCGGCCCAAGTGCAACACCTTGCACTTGGCCTTGTTGAACCTCATTGAGTTCACATGGGCACAGTTCACCAGCCTGTCCAGGTCCCTCTGGATCACTTCCCTTCCCTCCAATGTATCGACTGCACTGCTCAGCTTGGCGTCATCTGCAAACTTGCTGAGGTAGATGAACATCATCTATGTCATTGATGAAGATGTTGAAGAGCACCAGTCCCAAGACCGACCCCTGAGGGACACCGCTTGTGATCAGACCCACCCTGACACAGAACCATTGATCGCAACCCTTTGGCTGCGACCAGCCAACCAGTTCTTACTCCACTGATCCATCCATCTTTCAAATCCATACCTCTCCAATTTAGAGGAGAGGTCTGGAATTTAGTTTTCTTGGATGGAGTTAAGGAATCTGGTTTTCTTGGATGTTTCATCATATATTATACACAGATATGCAAATGAATATATACGAGAAATAGGCATCTAAATATGTCTACATATATCTTGAATATATATCTATATACATTTAATTTGCAAGACTTGCACTTGTAAGCACAAGAGGTGTTGTATAGTGGAGTATACAAATTCTGATGAGCGTGGTATTTATATTATTATATACTTTACTTCTATACTCCATAATACAAACTATTAAGCATAATTTTATTATTGAAATTACTTCATTTGATTTCATTTAATGTCTCAGCTCTGCCCAGGGGTAAAGCTGGAGCTGGCTCTGATGTGACATGCAGCAGTGCTGGCACTGCTCACAGAGACCACCCCTGCAGCCCCTCACTATGAAAACACTGCCACATAAACCCAATACAGCCATCATTAATGAATGGCGTGTCTCCTATATAAGCATATGAAGTTGTTCTGATCACTCCAACAAGGCACCTGAACACCAGCACCATGATCCAGAACCTCTCTCAAGGCCATCATCAGGTCTTTTGTAAAGACAAAAATCTCCATCTCTAGGATGTAAAGCCAGAAATCAGTAGGAATCCAGCATTTGTCGTCTCATGAAGAATTCTCCATTTTGTTTCTTTCCTAGTAGTTGGGCTCCCCTGAAAGTTATTCAGGTCATTTGTCTGCTTCCGTTTCTGTTACCTTCTCATCTCCTTATTAGAAACTTGGAAGAAAGCCTGGCAGCACTAACCCCACTACACTAGGCTTCTATTTTTATTTTCAAAGGATGCCAGCCTAATAGATTAAGTCCCTTAGCATTTTTTCAGTTGTGCAAGAACAAAATTCCAGTAGCACTGAAATAATTGTTTTGACAGGAACAAGGCCAGACACCACCCAATCTCATCAGTTAGGAACCTTGTCCTCTCTCATTTCCCAACACCTCAGATTCTGGTCATCTTCCAATGTGCTGCCAATTTCAAACCTCAATGAACTCTAAATTATTCAGCAGAACAGGAGATGGGTGCAATAAAGCAAAATGTATGTAATACCAAATTCATTTAGCTGTAAAAAAACATTTTCTTTTAAAGTACTGACCTTTTTTTTTTTTTTTAAATTTCTGTGAACAAGGATGGTTTACGATGACATTGGTGGTAGAAGTAGCATGTGCCCTGCGTCATGAACTTTGCTGCAACAACATATGGCAAGGACTGGTTACGTTTATGGCTCAGCTAATTCAGATATGGCCAAGAGTTGAGTGTAGAATTGGTCAAAGTGAGGATGCCAGATTCAGATCGTTAGAAACATAGCCTTTTACTATGGTAAAAGATGATACAAAGCAGTTTGGGTTACTTTCAGTATCTAAAATCCATTGTGAATAATTCACAATAGGCGTACACAATCATAAAGAGACAAACATCTCCACTTCTTCCAAATTTTCTTCAACTTCTTAAGTCAGTCTTCACTAGGTTAAAATCTAAGATCATTCTCTTTCACGCCCCAGCTTCAGACAATGGAGTGAAATGCTGAACTAAGTCACTCAAGCCAGCCAGCAGACATACAGCACCAGCCATCAGCCCACACCAGTGACATAGTCAACACCTCCCCATTGGTTCTCCTGATACACCACAAGAGCAGCTTTGAAACGGCATTAGGTACGTACAGAAACAGTAAAGCAAGAGGTCATGGCTAAAACCTAGCAGCAGCAACTAGCAGCATAAAAAATATATTTAATATTAAAGAACAAGCTATAACAAAATCACATTTTTAAGTAATTTCTTAAATAGATTTGAAAGCATGACCTGGGATGCCATCTTTATAACATTCTAGCATATCTCTTCATGTTTCTGTCATGGTGAAAATCCTTAACCATTAGCAAAACTCAGAAATAGCAAAAAGCTCAACAAGCTCAGCAAAGCACTCAATCTGCTCCCCATGTAGCTAAATTACTGAAACAGCAGCTCTGAGCACCCCTCAAATCCTTCATTTTTTTTTGCCTCCTTTAAAAATTGTTTCCTGCTCAGAGCAAAAAATCTCCTTTGAGCCAAATTCAAAATGTGTAATGGTTTAAACATTTGCTTATACTGATCGCTATCTTTCAGACAAATTACCAGTTGGATTCTAAGATCTCAGAAATTTCGGCCAGTAACAGCCATTATTAATAAACACTCTGTTGCAAATATGTTAGTACAAATGTACTACAGATATGTCAATCTTTATGATTTGGTCAAGAGTATTTAAACAATTAAAATGAGCTCTTTCCTATTAATTTCTTCCATTTGAAAAATGGCCAAAGATAAAAGAGAAAACTGTAAAACCACTTCATAATTCTTGGATGAACAACAAGAAAGTAAAATTTAAATTATATTCTCTACATCAGAAAGTAGAGATGCAGACAAAAAAACCCCACACCACTGGAATGGAAAAAAAAAATTCCAGGTTCATGCCTTTTTAGTAGTCAAGTAAGATTTACAGATACTATTTGTTAATTAAGCTATTAAACAATCACGAGGCCCATATTAGAGCTCTTTACAAATGTATCAAATGCAGTAAATAGAAAAACAAGTTTCACTATTGCCAGCCTGAGATAGAAGAGGAAAGCAAACATCTGACAAAAAGCATTCATAACATAAAGCAAGATACACTTCTGCACTGATTTTATTATTGCTTTAAACGGATTCAAAGCAAGTCCATAATTTCTTCATTGGTTCTCCAGTACACTGATGATTTAGCCCACCAGTCTTTTCTATAGCAAAACAAGTCAAAAATGGAATAGAATATCCAATTCCATTTTTACTTGATTTGCTATAGAAGACTAGAGGGCTAAATCATCAATATTTAAACAGATGTAATTTTGGAGAGAGAAAAAGCAGACGTTCTCTCAACTTCAAAAGTTCATCTTTTAATTAGAGGAAAAGGCTTAAATTGTTGCTCTCCTATGTAGGTCTTGTAAACTGGCCTGAAGGAGTGCAGCTTCTCATTGCCTTACGTTAAATGGTGAGAGGACAACGGCGTAGCTATGGCAGTAAGGAAGGACAAGATGCTACAGGAACTAAATAGTGCAGGTAACTAAACAAAGACACTGGGACAACCAGGTATGCACATAGCAAGTCAGCATTACATGTGTCTGAGCAGCACAGCAAGCGCTGCTCAGTCCATCTTTGAAAATCTTCAAGAGGCAGAAAAAAAGTACAAGCACCATAACCTACCTATCTGAGAAAAATCTTTCAAGCAATTCCGTATCCTGTTGCTGATAAAGGTCAGCTGCGTCCTCCAGTTGTGGAGGCCATGGGCAAGCATGAAGCTAGAGCTGTGGGAGATCTGGAGATGTTTTTGTAGTGCAGCTCCAAGTCAAATAAGATGAAGGACGATGGTAAAATTCCCATTAGAAACAAGTCCTGGAACAAAGACTACGCAGGAAGTCTGAGCAGCTGAGCAAATGCAATGAGAGCACAGACCTGACCCAGCGATGCTGGAGGCAATTCCAAAGATATTTTGAGGGCCTGTCACATTACTGCCAACAGTGACCACGTGAAGATGCAGGAGAGCCAAGACAACCTTCAGGGAATTGTAACTTCTGCTCATCTATTTTCTAGACTTAATACGTAAACCTCACTCTATCTACCACATGAACCGCTTCAGGGCACAGAAGCTCAAGGGAAGTGGTGAGGGAAATAAGTGCTAATTTGCACTAGTTTGGTGGTCGTTGTGGGAGGAAGAAGTTGAAAAGTGTTTGACTGTAATATTTGCTTGAAATGTTTAAATTAAGGGAAAAAAGTATGAAAAATGTAATAATAAAATATGGGAGGCAAGTCTTCCTTGCACTAAGCTGCCAGAATAAAATTCATTGCTTCAACTTAAAAACATTGAATAGGAGAGCAAGATTAATCTTTACCTTCTTTAACCACAAATATGGCAGCTTAATTCATGTTTAAATTCTTTAAAAACTCTGAATTGCAAGTTTTCCCAAAATAATAAATCAACTGAATAGAATTAAGCCCTTTGGGGCAATATTGGCTAAGCAATGGCTTGACTTTTTTTTTTTTTTTTTTAAACAAATACAGCTTAAGCTATATTGTAATAGGCAAATAAAGTGATTTACTCATAACCATTTTCACAATAAAGACATCCTTAAGAAACAAAAATTCCCAAAACAAATTACTCAATTCAGGACTTTGTGTATTCTGTCTTGAACATTTTTATCTTAAAACCTTTAAATTAAAGACTTGTCAAGAAGTTAGGTGCAAGTATGTTTTAGTCACACAGTAAATTATATAACTTTGGCAAAATCAGCAGCTGTGCCTCTCTTTAGAAAGTATTTCAATTAGTGGCTGTTTGAACCGTATGAAGTGCGCTACATAACTGCTTATTTTTGGAGTGCTGTACTATTACTTACTTGTGGTTTGAATGGGAAAACAGAAGGGTGGTAATTTCCTAGGATTTTTGATTACTTGAATTTTTATTTATTTTTAAAAATTCTTATTCTCAGCTATATATTATTACTGTGTCCAGTTCTGGGCCCCCCAGTACAAAAAAGACAGGGATCTCTTGGAAAGAGTCCAGTGGAGGGCCACAAAGATGGTGAAGGGCCTGGAACATCTCCCCTATGAAGAAAGGCTAAGTGAACTGGGTCTGTTTAGCCTTGAGAAAAGAAGACTGAGAGGGGACCTGATCCAGGTCTATACATATCTAAGGTGTGGGGGGCAAAGTGGCGAGGCCAGACTCTTTTCAGCAGTGTGTGGAGACAGGACAAGGGGAAACGGCCAGAAACTGGAGCATAGGAAGTTCCGCACCAATGTGCGCAAGAACTTCTTTACGGTGAGGTGACAGAGCACTGGAACAGGCTGCCCAGGGAGGTTGTGGAGTCTCCTTCTCTGGAGATATTCAAGACTCGCCTGGACGCCCACCTGTGCGACCTGGTGTAGGGAACCTGCTTTGGCAGGGGGGTTGGACTCGATGATCTCTGGAGGTCCCTTCCAACCCCTACAATTCTGTGATTCTGTGATTATCGGTCTGCAAGCTGTAGTCATCTCTTCCTCTCCTCAAATAATCTTAAGTGCTATTTGTACTAGACTTGGGAACGATATTTTGGAAGAAAAAAACAAGGTTATTTGACATAATATGCACAAAAAATATATGAAACAGCACTTTTGGTGTTATCCACCAACCAGCTTCAGGATACTAATGCAGCCTAATACTAATGCAGTTAAATTAGCTAATAAGGGTCCCAGATGTAAATAATACACTAAACAAATGCAGTCAAACACACTAAACTATTTCCAACAAACAAAGCATGGAACATTCACTCAATATTCTTCGAAAGGAACTTGGACAAAGGGATTCGTGTACGTGTGGCACACCGGACTAAGCTTAAAAGACGAGAGGATACTTCTGAAGAAGAAAATCATGAGGTGTTATGGATGTTGAGAGGTCTGGGGATAGAAGTGGCTGGACAATAGGGCAATCTGAGCTCTGGGAAAAATTAGGGAAAGAGGGCTTTCTGAGTCACTCAGATGTAGCGGAGAGGAACGTCCTTGCTGCTCCTACGCACTCTTCTCAGCTCCATCCTCCTCTCTTACTCACAGTTGCACATGTTGCAGAATTATTTCCTAGCAACTTTCTAGACTGACAAAGATGAAATGGATGGAACTTGAAAAACACTAATCTAAATATGAATTTACAGTAAGCTTGTTCAAATTGCATTGCTTTGGCCAAACAACAAGATCAAAATTAGATGATCTCCACCTAGTAATACTTAAGTCTCTTCGTATTAAAGTCAGTTATTCATGAGAACGTTCTTGATTTACCAAAATGTAACAAATTCCTCTGTTTTGATGGTACTACTTCTGTGGGAGGTTTTTTGTTTTGTTTTCTTTGAAGCAGTGGAAAGACATCGAGATTCCCAAATTACACAATGATCCAAAGGGCTCTTGAAAAGTCATTCCTCTTTATGCGCAAAAGGCCAATTTAAGCTAATTGTTACCCAGTAACCTCCTTTTGACTAATTTGAGTTTACTCTTTACATTTTCAAATACCTCCTCCTACCAGTTCTTTCTCATTACCAGCCTTTTGGGAAGGTTTCATCCTTTTTTTACTGAGCACCATAAAGTTTGACTTTAGCCCCTTCAGATGTATCCAGATCCCTCCAGTTCATCTTATACACCAGCACTGCTTTGACAACTACTTCTATACTCATGAGACACAAGTTTTCTGAATCATTATTAATAAATCTCCTATACACAGTCCCAATATAGGAGCAGCTTACTACTTCCTTGAGAGGACTCCACTGACAACATAAGTAAAGCTGAACAACTTAGTTTTATTCACAAAAGCAAGAAAAAACCCACACTACTGAAAATCACTTATTACCCACCAGTATTCCAAATCTAGAATTTAACTTGATTTAAGCCCTCTCTCATTTTCCTCAAATTTCTTGTTCATGGATGAGTCAAAGGCCCAGATATTCCACCTTACTCCTTTACAAAGTAGAAATCCTGACAAGCTCTGTCCTAAATTTAAATGAAGTCCTTATCTATCCTCTTATTAACTGCAACTCCTCTGCTGAGCAAAACCTCTTACTAGAATGAATGTTTTTGCTCTTTAGTCATACCTTATCTCACATCATTACGTTGAAGATTCTAAATTTTACTTTTATGGACTTGTTATGCTATCTTTGTTAATTAACAAATCATCTCTCTCAGATCTGCTTCCAAAGATATCAGCTTTGGCAGCCACTCGACTCCATCCACAGTTCTGAAGCCTTGTAACACCACATTCCACATGCCATTTCTGCATTAGTCTGGGTGAGCAATCCTTGAATGCTGAAAAGGCAAGCAGGCAAGACCTAGCCATCTACCAGTAAGATTCACAAGCTCATCGTTTATATTATTAGATCTCACCTTTTATAGAGCATCAAAAAATGCCTGAAGCACAAGTATTGCTGTATTTCAAAAGAATAGAGGATTCTTGCCACAGACGACATGCAACCACTCTACATTAATTCAGATATCATCTATCCCTTCTCCTGGCATCTAAAGGTAGCACTTTCCGCCAGCTTTTTTTCTGGCATTGCCTTTTCAGGGATGACATATGGGACAATTTTCTTCCATCTGCTGGCAGCAGGGATCCTATAATTTGTTGTTGTGCTACTTTTTACAATAAGCAATTTTGCACCTTTATCACATACTGTATGGTTTGATGGCACATCAAATATGCCTTTTCATCAGCAGTGCCTGTCTTCTTAAATACGCAAGAGATTTGCTTACGCCAAAAACGTACACCATCATAAATGGAAGTCCCAAGACCAGCATCCCCCTCTCACCGAAAGGCAGATCTGGATATTTAATTGTCCGTACAGCAACCAATGATAGCTTACAATTGACTTCCCACCGTTCAAAGCTGTAAGGAAGTTTCTCGTTCTTTTATTCTCATCAAACCATACAGAGAAGGGTCATTCCTTCATTCTGCCTTTCACGGATTTTGTAACATGTTATTTACTTCAAAGGAACCTTTTTTAGTAGTTTGAATGAATATGCATATAACCAGCACTTTAAAGTGAATCTGTTCTACTTCCACTAAAATCCTTGCAGTATTTGCATTTTTTCCATAGCTCAAAATAATTTGGTTTTGTTTGTTGGTTTTTTTTCTTTTAGTATTACAAATTTGACAGTCTCACACTCAAAGTTAAATTTTTCCCATCTAAAATATCATTTTTATTGCAAATTCACTTACATGAAGGATAACCTTAAAAAGAGGTAACAGAACTGGCAGTAACATGACATAAGCGTATGCCAAAACAAGCACTGAGGACTTGTGCAAAGTCTCAGGAAAGCATCATAAAAGCTCTAGTACCTCCTATGATTTAACATTTGATTACTCATAGGAACAGTCTACTCAGTACCTCATTCTATTTGTTGAGTTGAAGGAGGATATTTTTAAATTGTCAGTCTTTTCATGACAGTTTTGGTGCTTGTACAGTGCGCATAATGATGGACTTTCAAGTCTAGCTGCAGGCATCAAATAAATGCGCCAGTTAGTAAAGGAAGGAAAAGCGTGTTTGTGTGTGTGCTTCTGCACTTTTGTTAAGAATCAAACTTAATTAAGAATTAAAAGGCAACTAACTCGTCAGCTGTGCTTAAATGTAGTGTATCCACAGTTGACATACCTGCTCCTTGGAAGAAACATAGATTCTTTAATGAAGACTGAGCCAGACAGCAGGATATACCAACAGGTACCAATATCATCAGGGCTGCAATAAAAAAGAGGACAGACAGTAAGACACTTTGGTGAAGAAACTCTTACCACTACCAAATTTCCAGTAGAAAAGAATATCAAAAAGAGCCAGAAATGCTCAAAATTCCAGAAGAAAGCCACAGTTCAGTCAATTACAAACCAATTCCAGTTTCCACCTGAAAACACATATGTTATTAGAATGTCTGATACCACTTACTTCATTTAAAAAAAAGCATAACTATCCATTCGGGAACATCACAAAAATCCAATGAAATACATCTGAAAGTTATCAAAAGGAAGCCAAGTTATAGCAAATATACGGTATTATATTCTGTTGAATCCGTTCTTTCCTCTAGCTGAAGAGAACCATAGCATCTTCCTCTCTATAAATAAGGCCTCCTTTCTCAGTTATAGAAATCTTCTTTTCCCTTACTTCAAGGCAGAAATTCGCTCCTTGGCATTATTCTGCCTTTCCACACAGTAAGAGAGCACTGGACAAACTTGCAGATATAACCCTTCATGAGATCTGTAGTCAACATTATCTGCTGCTAAACTCACTCCCTTTTGTGCTTATTCACAGTACGAGAATAAATTCCTAATAAAAGTGACAAAGTTTACTTTCCCTCCTCTTACCTATTATAAGGGACCAAATTAAGATTTTGTGATCCAGTTCCAGTTCATTCTACTGCAGATTCAGATCTTGCTCCTTGAGTAATATACATTCTTTCTCATAGGCTGAAATTCTTCTTGGGTAAGTTCAAGTAATGCTTAGAGGAAAACAACGTAGTTTCCTAAAGTTACTTGAAACAGCTGCAGCAGAAATCTTGTGCCATTTCATCATTCTATACTGAAAATATCTTTACCTCTCTTGAGTCTTTACCACTCCTACTGCTTCTTCCAAAGCAGCTCATAACAGCATACTTGAATTCAATTAGCAACTGCGCTAGCATTCTTAGCTGCAAACTATGTCTCTAGTGACACTCCAAGAGATGCAGATTACTTAATTAATCCATAGCACCTTCATTTTTTAAAAATTATACGTCTCAAGTCTTTAGCAACAATTAGTTCTAACTTCAAGCAAGAACAGCCCACATCCTTTAATAGTGATGACAGCATAGTATTAAAATCCAGCCTCAAATCTAAGTAGGTTATGTGCAGTTAGCAGCATGTTTTTCATTTGAGGAAACAAGATTTTTAAAAGCACCTGCATGACAGGGTCTCTTAAAGAGCAGTACTATTTCCTCAGCACTCTTCCAAGGGAAAGATGAAGTTACAAGGGCTGCTCTGATTACATCAGCCCACAACGTCAGAGGCAGCTGTTGGTGGTACGGCAGAAGAGGTTGAACCTTCTCACCAACATTCCGTTCCACGTTGTTGCCGTGTAAGAGATGGAAGCAGAGGGACAGTCTGGCAGAATGGCATCTGACATGGAAGAGTGCATGAAGCAAAGATGTGTCACCGAATTCCTCCATGCGGAAAAAATTGCACCCACTGACATTCATCAGTGCTCAGAGACCAAACAGTATCATTTTTTATGAGCATGGCATACAGACTCTTGTTCAGTGCTGGGAAAAATCCAGAGCTAATGGTGATGACTGCCTTGAAAAATAGTGCTTTGTCACTGAGAATTTGCTCTATCAAATAGTGTGATTGTGCTCTATCTGCTGTATTTTCCAAGCAAATAAATAGGAGGTATTACTTCCAGAGCAAGCTATGTAGAGAGAGAGAGGGAGCTGGCCTAAAAGATCTGAGATCAAAACACTGAACTATACAATTTAGGAAATTGCTCTGTTCTTATTTTACACTGTGTGCTACAACCTCGAGAAAAAGGACAAGCATCAGAAATGTGAAGAATTAACAGTAGAAATTGAGGATGTTATCTATGACCAAAAACTCAGGAACTGACCAAGATGTTGAAGCCTGTGTTTCTTTTTCTCTCATCTGATGACTAAACTGAACACAGGTATACAACAAGATTTCTGTGGATGTTTTCTACAGTTTTTGTGCTACTCTAAACTGAAGTGAAATAGTTGTCAGTCTTAACTGCAGTTAAACTCACCTCCTCTTTCTTGCTCTACTTTTCACCTATGCTTGCTTTAGATATAGCTGAATTCTGCTGATGTCATGTGGTCAAAATTCAGTTAAATGTTACTGCAGTTACAGACTAGGGAATGACATGATATTCAAGTGTGCAAGTACTCATGGCTCAGAGAGTTTAGTTTCTAAGACAGCCGACATCACCAACGTAGCCCATGTACCTTCACTACTCTTGATAGCCTCCAACTTTGTGTTAAGGGTAGAAGTTAATCTAAATACAAGAATTTGAGAACATTAATCAAATGCTGGAGGTAGAATTTAATTTTTTTATATGAAGTAGTTACGGTTGATGTTGAAAATACAAGCATGCATAAGCTCACTAGAGAAAACTGTCTCATACAGCTCCATGATACTACAAGAAATGACTGCAAGCATAATCAAACTTGAAAGCTTTTGGCAACTGAACCTACACCAGTGCTCCTCTACACACCCCGTGCATACCACTCATGAACCTCCCTAGGAATACAACTACATATTCCTCCCTGGGTTTGTCCACAAGTACCTAAACAGCATTCAGTTGTATTCATTCATTCGACGTACAAGATTCATCAAACATTAAAAGCCTGTTCCACAGGCCAGTCAAAAACAAGCAGGTAAAACATCTCAGGTGACAACTTCTATGAACCACTCCTAAACAAAGCTAAATATTCAATGATGAAATGCAATGTAAACTCTGCTAATTATCTAATTCTGCAAAGTATGCAAGTATCATAGCAAGTCATAGAAGATAATTGCCTCCAATGTAGCAGTACCTTGTTCCATATCAATTCACAGCTAACCAGTTTATTTATTTATTTATTTATTTATTAAAGAAAAACAGGCATAAAAGCTCCCTGGAAGGCAGTGTTTTGTTGCTGAATTCACGTGTCCTGCTGTCAAACACATCAGTCCAAAAAAATCAATATTGCACATGGATGACCAGATTAATACTGAGAAAACCACCACTCCAAAGAGACAGTCATTCTCAAAAGCATAAACACGCACCTTAGTTAAGTCACACCTTCAAACACACATTCCCTCGCAGAAGTTCTAAGTTGGCAGATTTATAGCCAGCACTGCTGCTCAAGTCTAAGTCTGCTGTGGTGTTGCCATTTTTTATAGATATTCTAAATTCTAACAATCTGCAATAATTAGCATGGTTGAAAGCTGCTAAAAAATAGTCATTTTCAGCAATGGCTGTTAGACTGATTTCCCAAGATGCTGGGAAGCAAATCTGTGAGGGATTTCAATGACAATTTCCATGCTCATACTGCAATGTTTATATTATCACTGAAATTGTTGCTGGTGGGATTTTTCAGCTCCTTTTCCTAAAAATTGGCAGTATAACTAAGTATAAATATGTAGTCAGACAAAAAAAAAAAAAAAAATACAACCTCTGCTGGGATCTCTCTATAGACAGCTGAGAAGGATAAGATCATTCAAGTTTGATTTTTATTACCTGACTGGTTTTGTTTTCCTTTTGCTTCATCTGTACTTTGGTAACTATTTTTACAGTAACGTTTGAGAACCTCAAAGTTCTCCTAAGGCACTTCTCAGGATTTTTCTGCCTACAAGCATCTACAGGGGGAACTATAAAGGAAAAGATGGTGCAAGCAATTTATCCTGCAGGGAATCAGAACAAAATCAACTCAAAACTCAAATCCCAAGGGTCAGCAAGAAGACAAAATTAATGCACACAGTCATTCTGTCCTAGCTTTTTAAAAGCCAACAAGGACCCCCAGTGAAACCTCGGGGAGTCCCATTCAAGATTTACAGAATCACCAGAACTATGGGCAGCATCCCAGTCACACTAGAATTATCGCTTGTGTTACCACTTGCACACTAGGACTAAACTACTGCTCACTCATCTACAGCCATTGAAAGCACTCAACTGTGGTGCAGAGGAAAGCCTAGAACTCAAAAGCAAGAAATCATCTACCAGAAGACAGGATTTTTCTTCTGTGAAGGCAACAAAAGGATTCAGCTACCAAAACATAATGATCTTTCTTCAAAAACTGGACACTCAGAAGTCCATGTGGGCAGATGGATTGCATCCTAGACTGCTGAAGGAGTTGGTGGTTGTGGTTGCCAAGCCACTCACCAGCATCCCTCAAGAGTCCTGGCTAACCAGGGATGTCCCAGTGGACTGGAAACTAGCAAATGTGATGCTCATTTTCAAAAAGGGACGGAAAGATGATCCTGGTAGCTACAGACCTACCGGTCTCACCTCACTGCCAGGGAAGGTCAGGGAATGAACAATCTCAGAAGCCATCATGGATGAATTAAAGGTCAGCCAGGAGATCGGGCCCAGTCAGCATGGGTTTATGAATGGCAGATCCTGTTTGACAAACCTGATTTCATTCTATGACAAGGTGATCCACTTAGTGGATGATGGTAAGGCTGTCAATGTGGACTTCAGTAAAGCCTTTGATGCTGTCCCCCACAACATTCTCATGGAGAAGCTGGCTACCCAGTTTGGATGGGCATATGCTCTGCTGGGTGAAACACTGGCTGGATGGCCAGGCCCAAGGAGCTGTTGTCAATGGAGTTAAGTCCAGTTAGCAGCCAGTCACGAGTGGTGTCCCCTCAGGCTCGGTACTGGGGCCATTCCTATTCAACATCTTTACCAATGATCTTGATGAGGGGATTGAGTGCACCCTCAGTAAATTTGCAGACAACACCAAGTTGGGAAGGAGTGTTGATCTGACAGAGGGGAGAAAGGCACTACAGAAGGACCTAGATAGTCTGGATCAATGGGCCAAGGTAAACTGCATGAGTTTCAATAGGGCCAAGTGTCAGGTCTGCATTTTGGTCACAACAACCCCAAGCAACCCTACAGGCTTGGGGAGGAGTGGCTGAAAAGCTGCCTGACGGAAAGGGAACTTGGTGTACTAATGGACAGTCAGCTGAATATGAGCCAGCAGTATGCCCAGGTGGCCAAGAAGGCCAATGGCATCCTGGCTTGGATCAGGAATGGTGTGGTGAGCAGGACTAGGGAAGTCATCCTGCCCCTGTACTCAGCACTGGTGAGGCCTCACCTCGAGTACTGTATTCAGTTTTGGGCACTTCAATACAGAAAGGACATGGAGATGCTGGAGCAGGTCCAAAGAAGAACAACAAGGCTTGTGAAGGGCTTGGAGAATATGACCCATGAGGAGTGATGGAAGGAACTGGGGCTGTTTAGTCTGGGAAAAAGGAGGCTGAGGGGAGACCTTATTGCTCTCTTCCAATATCTGAAAGCTGCTTACAGCGAGAGTGGGGCTGGTCTCTTCTCACTGGTGACAGGTGACAGGACAAGGGGAAATGGCCTCAAGTTGTGCCAGGAGAGGTTTAGGTTGGATATCAGGAAAAACTTCTTTACAGAAAGGCTTGTTAAGCACTGGAGTAGGCTCCCCAGGGAGGTGGTTGAGTCACCATCCCTAAATGTGTTTAAAATCCATTTGGAAGTGGTGCTCAAGGACATGATTTAGTGGAGGGTTGTTAGAGTTAGGGTAGTATGGTTAGGTCGCAGTTGGACTTGATGATCTTTAAGGTCTTCTCCAACCTGAGCAATTCTATGATTCTACGATTCTAAATTCTATGACATACCAATACAGTTTTTGGAATACTCAAATTCTAGCAGTAATCTGAAAATGGTGCAAAACAAAGCCAATAGCAAAATAGTTGCCAATATGAAGAGTTCATTCCTAGTCTCTACTTAAGTTAGTAGACAATTTAAATCAAGCTACTTTAAACTCAACTCTAATATCACAGCCCTTGTGAGAGTAGAGGATTTCCTGAGGAATCTATATTTAATTTCCCAGAATGAAAAGAAGCGTTATTTACAGGAATTCAGGAGCTGGAAAAGGAAACCAAGAGACTCGTTCGTAATATCTTTCCATTACATTTGACTCCTCAGCTTCCTTGACGTATTCCTTTTCACGCAACTACAGTCTGAAGCCAAACAGCACTTACCAACTATCAAAGTGACAGATACTGCCATGTAAATTCATAGTTGTTACTCAAACTGTTCTGTTTGAACAGTTCTGGTTCACAGTTCACAATTATTGAGGTCTTTGAAGGCCTCAAAATGCTGTCACACCACTGGTGAGGTTGGAAAGTATTTTAAGACTTTGTCTTCACATTTTTCTAACATACAACTTGTTTGAGATATCAGAGGTACTACAAGTTTAAGAAGTGCTTATAATGCACCAGAGTGTTAATCTCTAAAAAATTCGTAGGCTCTCTCAGCCTCTAGCACTTGTAGCAAGTTCTTCATGCTGTCATCTACTTATTCTACTTGAAACTGCAGCTTATTTCCCAGCCTCCCAACTAGCTACTCCTCAACAATGAAGGTTTTCTCCTAATTGTATGTATTTTTATTAAAAACAATCTGTGCCACTAGTACACCAGGTTTGAAACTAGAAACCTGGATCAACATTAACGGGATATAAAAAAAGGCATGCACAAAAAGTACATGCTTCACATGTAGTGATTCTGAAGGACATTATTCTAAGCAGGAGAGTTCTTCCAATGTTAACTTCCAGATTTTCTGATCACAGTATACTGAAAAGCATTCCAAAGTACTCATGTAAAATGAAGATTCAACTCAACCTGCTGAAAGACTCAATAAATACCAATAGCCACAATCTCTCTAGTAAATCCTTCACTACCCTAACAAAACCTGATGTGTGACTTATTTAAAATTTCTTTAGTAACAGCTAAATTTTAAGGCCATAGCAATCCATTTAGTTCTCTTCAAGTTGCGACATAGCATGCTAGAAGCTCTGTAACAGATCGTATTCAGTTTATGCCTCCTTGCATACACAGTTTCACTAGGACCATGAATGTCATACAAATGTATAGGTCTTTAGTGATGACTACTGTCAAACATACTTCAATTCTGTCAAAAGAGACAACTTCAGTGGTAATGTTTAGCATCTGGACTTGAAAGCATGTGGTAAACAAAAGTCTTTGCTGCTTTGACTACACCACATTCCTCAGCTAACCCCTTTAAAACAGCAAGAAAAGTTAAGCAGGTTTCAGTGGAAGCAAGCGTGGAAACTGATTCCATACAATTACCACTTTTATTCCTTTTATAGCACGTCCTTATCCTGAGCACCAGAACGTGTTCTCCCTTCAACACTGGATATTCAATCCAGGATCCAGCAACACCAGAAGGACCACTAAATCAAACAGCAGCACCCAAAGTTATTTTCTAATTCAGAAGTATGCTTCTATCTTT
Source organism: Pavo muticus (assembly GCA_016647715.1). Classification (NCBI taxonomy): domain Eukaryota; kingdom Metazoa; phylum Chordata; class Aves; order Galliformes; family Phasianidae; genus Pavo; species Pavo muticus. Next base: position 318,899 of record JACDJE010000491.1, on the reverse strand, counting down.
TTCTTCGCAAAATGAAAAAACGACAAAACACCATGGGATTGGTAAGATCATTTCCTTGTTGTAGAAGATCTACTTTGAATTGTTCTCCTTATGGATCATTAAAGTTTAAACCACTAGAGGATTCAAGACTTGTATTTAAACAGTACATGGCAGTACTCCTAGAGCTATGATTTATGTAGTTATTTTGATAAAAGAAATGATATCTCAAACCAAGATGTAACTAGCAGATCATATTTTTATGATTTCATACTCGGTATGAAAGCTGAATGTATTTCAGAATGCAAACACAGTAATTCAGAAGAGATACTGTTCATACTCCCAAGTACCCACTTGAGGAACAAAGGAAATTTGACTTGTCAGAACTGGGACCTTCTTCAGGCATTTAAGTGCTACATAAGAAGAAATTAGGAAGAACTCTGTTCTGCAGGCTTATGCTCCATAGCATATTGTTTCAGCAGATTACTCTGTCTGTTTCTCTTTGCTCATTTGGACTATTCTCTGTATGCTGAAAGCTATATGTAGTGAAGCATTTGTTTAATTTAATAACTGCTGCCGCCGTTAGACATTGGCCCTGGAGTGGTTTGGGACATCAAACATGCCTTCAAGTTTAACAGCCTACCTGAGAGAACATCTCCTTGCCCATAGGGCCTGCCCACTAGCACTTTTTCATTGCAATACTCAAGATAATCAGAAAATCATTTACTCATTGTCAGCACTGTCTATAATCTTCCTTAATAAGCTAGCTAAGGAGTTATCTGCTATCTGTCACATTATTTTAGATATGCTTAATGACATTAAGAGGCATATCCCAAATACAGAAGTAAAACAGCTTTGGTACTGAACGCATCAGCTCCACAACATTTCTAAATACACTTTTTTTTTTTAAATGAACACATTAAAGCTATGTTTATTCTTACTCCTTATTTTTACTCTAAACATCAGAAATAAGGCAAAACATTTCCAGAGACATAACTGTTAAGTCAAATTAGAGCTAATTTTCACTGAATAAGCATCTTAAAGTGAATATTTCAACTCATATAAAATGTTATCTTTTATTAATGGACACTAGATGAAAACTGGATTCTTGTCTCATGGTAGCTAGAGTGGGAAACAAAGAATAAACGAAGCATTCAGTCACAGGAAACAATTCCTCAGTGTATATTAAAACAAATAATGAGGAGCATGGTTTTCTTTAGAATATTTCCTTTATTTGTAATCTTTCTTTTTCTTTTTTTTTTTTGAATAGAGTATCAGTGAAATGAAACAAAATTCAGTCAAATCAGATATTATTGTAGCGTCATTAGCGAGTGCCAGTTTTATAGAGTTAGCTGATTAAACAGGCAGCCACTAAATACATGAAGACACTGCGTATGTATGCTATTTAATTGGTATATTGTCACTGTAGTCTTGGTGCCAAACTCATACAGTGAATTATCCCTTGATACCAGAGAAGAGAAACTCAGTACAAAAAAATTATAGTCTCTTAAATCATAAAGAAAATGATGGCAGTAGTAGTAAAATAGTATGATCTTGTATCCAAAACATTTTGTGGTCATTCTAGCCAGACAATCCTTCTTTTGAACTTTATGTTTGCATTATTTAAAAAAAAAAACACCTGAAGGTTCTTAATCTCAGAAGTCCAGCAAATATAAAAACTCAGTAGCCCTTAGTAAAACATACAGTATGGAAGCTGAAAATTAAAGTCTCTTTGAAAACCTTAGTTTAGTCTTAATGAAGGCTCAAAAATCAGGTCAAACATTAACACAAATTCAGAACTGACTATGCAAAGCCAACAGACTAACATCTATCACTGGCACTATTAAGGCTGTGTACAGAACATACAAGCACACCTCTCCAACACAAACATGTGTCAACGGACAATTTCAGTGAGGTGGTCTCCACCGAGCTGTTCTAATTAAAGACCATGTACCAATAGCTAAAGAACAAGCTTTTAGCTCATCCTTCCATACTTTAATGCACAATTAAGCTAGGCTCTGCATAGTTGTACAGTCACTTTGGCATTTTTTGGCTCATCATCAGGTTTTTTTGTAGGATTGGAAGACTGGGAACCTTAAAGAATCCTCACAGATCCATTCCTCATATGACCTTGAACAGAGCAGAGCAGAGAGTGTCACAATTACATAGACCTACAGCTGCAAAGAAAACTGCAGTTTAGCAGTTTGACTAGAACATACCGAGGCACGTTACAAACTGTGTCCAAGGTCCTCCCTCATGTGTGTGTGCCATGCCTGAGCGGTGCTGAGGAAGCTCTGTCAGGTGCCCACCAGTCACTGCTAAGAGCACAAAAACATGCTGTGCTACACCATGGCAATTCAGAAACACAGAGGGTTTTGTTATTGAGTGACTTCAGGTCATCAAAACTTAAATGCTTTTTTGCCCATCAGATATCTTTAGGGAAGAAAATAAGTGAAGCTTAAAGACATACAAGTCTTTCTTACAGAAGGAATAAGCCAAACACCACTCATCTAGATAAAGAGCATCTATGCTATGGCATTGATATAGTCAGTCTAGTCCTCTTGTAATATATACTGGAAAATTTTGCACAATTTCAAAACACATCTTTAGGTATGGCAATGATTACGTTTCATCTAAAACAGAAGCTTATTATTACAAGCTATTTTTTAAATGGTCATGATTTTTAATTATAGCACTAAATTGCAGGAACAAGACAATTGTCATGGAGGACTTGTGAGGATGCTCAAGCAAATGAGATACTGCCAAATACATACAGAAATACTGAACAGCACAACTGTATACCAAATCCAGCCACTGTATGACTAATGAGAGAGAAAAAAAACGGTGCTTATCCTACTAGAAGCATATTAATTAGAAGCTTACATGCAAAACACTTATTGCCAAAGATTCCTCTCTACTGTCATAGCAGACATTTCAATTTTAACCCCCCAAAAATGTGTTTAACTGTCACGAGGTATAAGCACTACCTATGGATCTGATAAAATCCTGGTTTCCAAACAGAATATTAATTAGAATCTTACTTAAGGAAATGACAGGTGTGACTATTATGCAGCTTTGAAACAACTTTTTTCTTCCAACTACATATAATGTGTGAGGTGGCCAAACTAAACGGATCTGTTAAATGTTTAAATGGATCTTTAAGTAGATTTGAATAAAGAAAGCAGGTAAGAAAGCCAGGTACGAGTGTCAAGTAAAATCTCAATTCCGCAATCTTGCCTTGAAGGTTTTAAGTCCTTTTATCGTTAACTCCCAATCAAATGAAAGTAGCAGAATGACTGGCAAATGGAGAATAAGTCAAGCTGAACTGCCACTTTTAATAACCCAGTTTCCATTTAAACAGTGATATGGCCGCAGGGTTTGAGAATTTGTCACTACCATGCACTCCCACTGATAGTAAAGTAAATGCAGATAAGCCAATTTTAAACAATGTGCTTTGTTTTATCCCTTTGGCCATTTAAAAAAGAGAAAAAAAAGGAGGATAAAAAGTTAACTGTATTTATACTGAATGCGGATAATTATTTTCAGCATTGCATATATGCAACACATTTATCTTTCTACAAATGCAGCTGACAACACAAACAGAATTTCAACAACGAATGAAATTTGATCAAATAAACAGAGCAACAGTATTAATGCACTCAGGGATAAGGCTTTAGCTTCTTCTTGCTGAGACACTTAAGTTGTGCCTCAGGGAGGTCACGCACACAGGTCAATTAACAGCTACAATTGCAGCTACTTTAATAGATTTTTCTAATGAATGCAGAAGATTAGCACCCAGTTTCAAATTTTAATGCAAATCATATAATTGCTAGGAAAGAAAAAGCTATCAGATTTCAAATTTAATCAAGGAAAACAAAAACAACAACAAAGTTGGCCTCCATGACCAAAATAAGAACTCTGAGTAAAGAGTTCCAGCCTGTTCAATGCAAATGACCGGGTTGTGTGCTCCAAGTCCATTTCCTAGAGCTTATAACCAAGTGCACTGACTCTAACATCTACCATATCATATTGCTCACCTCCTGCAGTACTCCAAGAATTTTTTAAAACATGTACATTATAAAATTGGAATTCTGCTTAGAAGAATGTATCTCCCTGTATGTAAGTTGAATTTATGAAGCAAAAACGTATTCCTCCACGTTTATTATGCTAAAACAATATATTGAAACTCAATTGCAAGTTCCAAGTTACTTCCCCCACTAAATAGATCTCAAATTGCCCATTAAAATAAAATACAGAACAACTCAGATGACACTAGGTATACACACACACGCTTGTACAAGTATGCATAAATACACACACAACTTCAAAACCTTGAAGAATTTTGATAAAATCTTTCAGTCTTATCTATCAGGTTTAGACAATTAAACAAAAAATCAGTGATGTGAAATACTAGAGAGTAAGCATGCTTCACATTAGCATCTATATCCAGAAACTGCAAAACTGCCAATTAAATCTACTGAATAAATCATGGGGAAACAAATGTCAAGAAGTGAGTAAATAGGAACGACAGGCAAAAAAAAAACCAACAAAGTGAAGAAGTCATACAAAAGCAGTGACAAGGTAAATCAGTGCAAAAGAATGGCAAAAAGCACTTCAAGTTATCCCAGATTTCATGGTTTTCAGTTTGCAGATTACATTTTCTTAGACATATATTTCCTTGTTACTTTTTCCTGCTTTGATTTAAGTAGCAGCCCTGATTAATCATGCAATTCAAATTTAAACCAACAGCTAGAATTAGCCAAGACACTGAGTCTGAACACTTCACAACATGTAACAGACACAAAACCCAACTGCCTACACAAGGACAAAGCAACCAGTACAATGGTCTCTACCAAATTAATTTGTAAAATTAGTTACAAAGATTATATTGGTCTGATTACAGAATAATTTACCCACCAATGGATTCTGACCTTGAGCATTTTCCATACATAACCAATTAATGTGTTTCAGTTGATTCAACCTTGCAGAACAGCTACGGCTCAGCATTAAAACTTGTTCAATCAACTTTACTTCACAGTGGTCAATGTAGGAAAAAAATATATATGCATAAAAGAAGGCATACAGGTACATTTCTTTGCACACACAAACGTTCAAAAGATATCAGACAACCCAGCAAATCTTCATTTAGAGCCTAGATTAGCTACACTGAGTCAAAATCTGATAAAATTATTGTTTCAGTAAGCTGCTTGTGTAAATAAAGAAACTGCAGCTCTCAGATATATATTGTAAATCTGATATGACATTAGATCACATCCCTGCTAATTATAAACCATGTTAGATTTATTGATTTGGCATCTCTGGCACAAAAAGCTAGTCGCTACTACCTCAACAAAACTGATGTGAAACCAAATGACATCTTATTCTAATAAAATGGCATCCCATATCCCTTAAGATATATAATCTCATTGCTTACAAAAATTAATGTAATATATTTCACCAAGCAAGAGTCAGTATTAGCACTCTCCCTATTACAAGTAAATTTCTAAACTGTTTGATCAAAATGAAGTGGCCTATTTATGTTTACAGACTCTACTCTGGGTGAGGCAGCTGGCATTAAACACTGTCCTTAACGCACTCTAGAATGAATTAATATACAATGTTAATATAATATATATATTCTAGTTATATAGAATATAATTAGAACTAACATCATACAAAAGGAAGAAGAAACACTTACTAGTACAGAACTTCATTTGCTTCATGCCTTTCATATCGAACAGTTTCACACATCAGTCTGAAAGACAAAGAAGTCATTTTTAATTACAATTTATATCAGCACCACAGGACTTCACTTTCTGAAATTAGTCAGCATTTTCATATTTGCCTCCAGCCCTTACAGAAGCTAACCATCAATTTAAAGCTAAGCCAATTTTTAATTTAGGAAAGTAAGTTGTTATTGAGTCTATGCATTGAAGTTATTAGTTTATCCAAGATCAGATCTGACTTAGGACATGACACGTAATTGCTGCCATGAAAAAAATCTGTACAATGATGGTGATCTCGTTCTTTAAGGCTATTTGATAAAAGTAAGTTGCTTTATGAAGAAACAATTCAGAATTCTAGTAGTTGGTAGAAATCTACAATACGTAACACTCAGAGATACCATGACATAAAAACTGTTTGGGTTTTTTGTTGTTGCTGTTTGTTTGTTTGTTTTGTTTTTGTTGTGGGTTTCTTTGTTTTGTTTTGTTTTTTAACTGAAAATCACATTTCTCATTACCGTCCAGGAGATAATATGAGAATTAATACTGAATGGTAAATTGCTGCTTCTCTTTTGCTGGAATTCAGCAACTTAAGTTAAAAATTACCAGGAGATTTTAATGCTGAAATCCCAGAGGGCTCAACATGAAGAGAATTTCCTGCAGGAAAATCCCCCGTCTAGAAAGGAGGATTAAAACACTTCTACCACATTTGTCAGGCAGAGCGAACGTGTAACAGACAGCAACCATAACAGAACTTAACACATGTTAGGAAACACAGTGTTAACTTAGTGGAGGGGGGAGGGATGGAAATGAACATACCATTTCTGTCTATTGTCTGAAGGAAATGGGTTCAGCAAATCATTGCAGGTGGGAAGGAAATAAAACCCACCACCTCCCTTCAACATCCTGGGCACTGAAATAAACTACAAACACCCAGATGGTTTGACAGATCATCATATAGAGATTTGCTTAAGAGGCTCATGTGAAAATTCAAATGAAGGACTATATTTAGGTTTGGGGAAGAAATTCCTTAAGAATCTCAGCATACCAATGACCAGCTACTGTGCACAGCTCATGGCTTCTTGTTCAGGCGAGAAGTCTCAAAGAAGTTGATCTGAGGCTTTGAAGAGTTGTTTTGGGTTTGGTGTGACATTTGAAAACTCCTTATTATCATTTCTCATAACTTGTTAATTTCTTCATTTCAATAGCCAATAGATTACTAAAAGTTACTTTCACCCTCATCTCTTTCAAGATTTTACTCATTAGATCAGCTCAGTAAGAAATAATGCTTTTTCTGTACATAAATGGCAGGCTTATAGAGGTACCTTGACATTCAAACTTTTCATATAGAAGAACTAGGAACTTAATTCTGTTTGCTCAAAATTTGAGTTTTATTATTATGACCCTTTACCCAGAGATCTTTGAAACTTTACTTATTTATAAACAATGCATAAATTGTTTGCAAGCCTTGTGTAATGTATACAAATTTCTGCTAAAGAAAATAACTTCTGTCTTCCTTGCATAGCAAGAAGCTTCTAAACCACAGGGCTTCCTCTTTTTCAAACACCAGTTCCCACCCTAGAATGAAGTCTTGCCGAAACCATTCAGACACCAAATTGCTACTGTCTGCTTCCACCACTGGGTCCATCGCTTTCTCTCTTGGGTCCCATGCTTTGAGAGGGACATTAAGAACAGACACGAGGTTAGAGCGTTGATAAGATAGCAGAAGAAAATAAATGGAAAATCATTGCTAGCTATCAGATTTTAAAATGAGAATGCTGCTTAAGGAACATGCTAACTACTGGCCTGAAAAGATTGTGGGCAACAGGCCATTCAAGAGTAGGAGTTACAGGAAACAGAATCCCTTTAACACGCAAGTTTTGTTCCCATATGAATTTGAAGGAAAGGAAGTACATTCTTGACAAAGTCACGCAAGTTCATGACTGGCTCTCTGAGTTTCACAGCCCTTTGGTACCATTATTATGATGGCAATGCGGAAGATAGACAAGTGCTTAAATTCTTGTGCTAAACTGAAATAATTACACTTACAGAATATTAAAACCTAGACTATTTCCTCAAATATTTTAAAAAATGTACTTAGATCTTGTCTATGCTGGTGTTTAATTTTCACTCAAATGTGTTCTAGTCCAATTCCTGAACATACTTAATAAATCCAAGATGAGATCATCAGAAAGCTATTCGCTACTAAAGGCTATATTTAATACCAATGTTTTAATGCATCTCAAGTTTCTGTGGTATTCCACAGCTGCAATAAATGCTGAATCTTAAAGGATGCTATAAAAGTTTTTTGTCCCACATGTGCAGAGATTCCAGCCTTTGCCATGTATGGAACTATAAACAGAAGCTCTCTTCTAGGAATGTACTGTGCTGGGAGAGCTAGCTCAAGTTCCACACATTCCTAAGCAAGAACCTCATTCGGCACAGGAAGCCAAAAAGCACAAATCAACACACCATGCAACCATATGTGAACACTTTGATCTCTATAAACAAGTTAACATCACTTCAACTCCAGGTCTGCAAAACTTGATATTCTAGAAGACTTGCATATAATAGCAAAACACAAAAACTTTACTGAATGTGATTGTGGAATGCTTCCAAAGTAGAAGTAATTACACATCTACTTTGAAGTCAACATCCACATTACAAAATGCAGATTGGGAGAAAGAAAATCCCACTTCTGTTTTCTCACAATTACAGAACACTGGCTTGGGAATGCAGACTCTGACAGAATGATGAAGGAAACCAGATATTATAACAGCATTAATCAGTTCAAAGTTGCTTCAGCATCTTCAGGTGTGGCAAATGTTGGCAAGCCTCATGATGCAATACAGTGATTTAACCTCTTTCCTTCTAGAACATACAGGAGATATGCTGGTTGCTTTTTTTTTTTTTTTTTTTTTTTTTTTTTTCCACCAGCTGCAAATTGATGTTGTTCATGTGAAGACAACTGGAACAATGACTTAAAATCAAATAAACAAGTCTTTTAAAAATAAAAAGTTTATCTGGGAGTTTTTATTACTTTATTAATATGCTTTATGAGGCAAAGAAATCCAATTACATTTATTAGTAGTTTATGTCTAAGTATCATTTGCATAGCACAACTTGCCTAAAAGTTCAGCACAAAAGCAAGCACAAACTGAAACAGAACCCAAATAACAAGCTGCTTTGGTGATTATTACACTATAGAAATGGTTTGGACTATGTACTGACTTTTGTTTTTACTTCCAGCCTGAAAGTTTAAAAAAGAAAAACAAGAAAAACATACCCATAACTTAAACCAAAAGGAGCATGTAGGTATATAAACAATAACACCTACAAGAAGAAATTGCTAAGACAAAAAACGGAATAAATATAGGCAGCAAGCTTTTGAATGCAAGGTATGGTACGCAACAGTCATGTATAGTTAATAAACATTCTATTTATTCATTAGTGCATTAATATATGTTATTTTAATACCTTAAATATTTCAGAAATAATGAAATAAAATTGATTATATATTAAAAAAAGCTGTTACTTCAGTTATGGCATATAACTTCAAATCTTCACTTCTTTTCTTGAGAGTTTAATAGCTTTTCCTAGATGAAACTTAATTTTATGGCCAAAGAAAAAAAGCAATATCCTTATACTTGTTTTAATCAAACTTTTAATTTCTAAATAACATTGCTGCATTTGCCATCGTGACATGCATTCATGCAACACCTTACTGTAAAGTACACAACTTTACATTTAATCCTCAATGAAAACAAATAGATTGTTAAATGCTTTCCTTTAAATAAGTAACAATGAAGATTATGCTCTAAATTGTGTGTCATCTGCGTGTGAAATAGAGAAAAAGTGTAAGAACTATTCCTAGAGCAGTAGAAAAATTCAGTTTACTGGTAACAGGAAAACCAAAGCAAATTGCACTTGTCTTCAGCCCAGTTCTACTCTTTCCATTGCAGGGAGAAGACTAGCCTCTTTACTCTGCAGTACCTCTCCCCTTACACCCTTCAAGACTATTATATCCCTCTCCTTTATTTGCTTCTCTATTGGTAATTTTCCAGTATGAAATCTCATTAAGAAACAAGGATAACCACAGCAGCAAGTCTGTCAAAAAAACTGTCTAAGCAGAGCGCATGTCTCCAGTCCAAATTGCTCGCTGTCCAGACACTCAAGATGACATAAGATTTAGAGACTGAAGTACATAATGGATTTCAGTAGACCTTTTTATTATTCAGTAGAGAGCAGAGAAGAAGGAGTAGCACAACACTCCATGCTCAGAAGCAGTCCAAAATTATTTCTAATTGGCCTCTCTGAATGCGTTCAGGGCTGGGCTCATACCCAGGATAAGAAGTAGTTTCAGACAGAAGAGTTCAAAACATAGACAAATCTATAATTAGCTGAAAATGTTCTCAAGTAGAACAGTATAACTTTCTTGACAATATTTAACTTTGATGATACCTCTTCCTATGCAAGTTCAAAACTTGTGTAAAAATAAAGTGATAAAAGTTATGAACTCCTTCATATAAAGCATGAAATTCTGTTTTGATAAAATATATGCATAATAAAAATGTTGGCCGCAACACTTCTTCAGCAACAAACTTCTTGGCCTTCTTTTGATGCGAGGTCAAATGCAAGTGACAATTAAAATATTATTTCTCTGCTTCACATCAAAAATACTTTTAATAGAAGATTATCACGTCTGTAAGAAATGCAGATTTTTACAAAATTGTGTAAACCTTTTCTCCACACACAAACAGTAGTATTTATACAGCATCATACCTTAGCTGATGTTCTCTCAGATTAGACAAGGCTTCCATTCCATGTAAATACGAATACACAATCTCCAAATCCTACAAACACATGGAAAACACAATTAGGATTCTCAATTTGGCATAAGCTGTTAAAATACTGCTTTTATAATTCATCCAAAGCTCTCCTATTCCAGGCCACAGGAATATTGGAAATAACATGTTTACAGGCAACTAAGGGCAAGCTTCATGAAAACCTTTGATTCCTCTCTGGAAACTGACACAGGAAAGTATTATAATATGCCCACATCATAAAATTCAAACACAGAAAAATCTTTATGCTTTTGCTGTTATTCTTTATGCTCAGTAAGGAAGCCTGGTCCAGAATTCTATGGAGCTACTTTGCAACTGTCCTGCTTCTCAATGGCAGCGCACCCAAAACCCTTCGCTTATTCCATAAAGGAATCTCACAGGAAAAAAAGTCCTTCATATGCAGTGGAAAAAAGCTACAAAACAGTGAGCCAAAATTACCCAATGTAAATAAAGGTTTATAAAATATCTTCAAATGGAAACTAAACCATGAGCTTAAGTGAGAAAAAAGGTGAAGCAAACAGAAAACTATTGTCATGAAATAACAACAAAAAAAAAAAAACATGTTCAAACAAAAAGCTAGTTATATAATAAATTTTAAATTCAACCTACAGTTAACCATCACAGACCTCTGACAACCAGCACAAAAGCCAACACCCAAGACTAAAGCTTCCCAAGATACAGCTATGGAAACACTAACATCAGTCTAAAAGCACTGCTAATGCTTTACCTCCACAGCACTTCAGAAAATTTCAGTTCAACCCACAATCCCTAGGATAATTTAGAATCACAGAATGGCCTGGGTTCAAAAGGACCACATGGTCATCTAGTTTCAACCTCTCTGCTATGTGCAGGGTTGCCAACCACTAGACCAGGCTGCCCAGAGCCACATCCAGCCTGGCCTTGAATGCCAGCAGGGATGGGGCATGCACAACCTCCTTGGGCAACCTGTTCCAGTGTGTCACCACCCTCTGTGTGAAAACCTTCCTCCTAATCTCTAACCTAAACCTCCCCTGTCTTAGTTTAAAACCATTCCCCCTTGTCCTACCACTATCCACCCTCGTAAACAGCCGTTCCCCTTCCTGCTTATATGCTCCCTTCAAGTACTGGAAGGCCACAATGAGGTATCACCGGAGCCTTCTCTTCTCCAACCTAAACAAGCCCAGTTCCCTCAACTTTTCTTCATAGGAGAGCTGCTCCAGCCCTCTGACCATCTACCAGGACCCCCAAGTCCTCCTCTGCAGGGCTGCTCTCTAGGAGATCTTCCCCCAGTCTGTATAAATACCTGGGATTACCCTGACCCAAGTGCAGCACCTTGCACTTGGCCTTGCTGAGCCTCATTAGGTTCACATGGGCCCACTTCTGCAGCCTGTCCAGGTCCCTCTGGATGGCTTCCCCTCCCTCAAAATGTATCGACTGCACCGCTCAGCTTGGTGTCATCTGCAAACTTGCTGAGGGTGCACTTGATGCCATCATCTGTGTCACTGATGAAGATGTTGAAGAGCAGCGGTCCCAAGACCGACCCCTCAGGAATAATTAAAATTATAATAATTAATGATAATTAATTATTAATTATTAATAATTTGTTCATTAACAATTAATAATTAAATTAATAATTCTTAAATATTAATAATTAAGAATTTCACCTTGGCCGGTGGATTTGATACTGTTTCACCATCCATTTTTTTTTAGCTTGCTGGCTAAGAGACAACACATTATCTACAATTCATTGTAAATCAAAGGAATTGCCTACAGCCACTATCTGAAGCAGACAGAAAGCTGAGAATGAACTAACACCAATACCATCATAACTCACTGTCAGATTATGTTTCCAAGTAATAGAATCCATTAAAGGCATTAACTTTTAAAAAATTTAGGGAAATGGGAAAGTGCCGGAAAAACAGGAAATCTTTATTTAAAATTGAATGTGAAATACAGTTTATAGATGTAATGAAAGAATACGGTGTTTGGAGAGAGATGGTAATTGGAGAGAGACTTTAGTACTGAAGCCTCAAAGAGAAGTTAAAGTGAGAAAAGTTAACATTATCACAGAATCACAGAATTGTAGGGGTTGGAAGAGACCTCTAGAGATATCTAGTCCAACCCCACAAGTTTTTCTAGTTCAATACATTATTGCACAAGTGTAATTGTACTTAAATCACACTACAGATCAGAAAAGATGTGAGGAGGTGCAGTGAGTGATTGAGACTAAATAAATGTATCTAAAAGAAAGTCTTTGGCCCCACACACTGAAAAAAATAAAAAGAGTAAATAGTTTGACAAAGTGGAAGAAACACACAAGTCAGAATTTTGATTTTGCTTCTGTTCTGGTCCTTCTGTTCCTTGCTCTCTGGAGGCTTTGGTCCTCCTGTGAGCAGCAGAGGATGTATGAGTCGGAACGGAGCGACCTTGCTCATACAGCTTTGAGAAGAAAATATAGCAGTCACTTGCAGGGTTTTTTTCTTTTTATACTAATGAAAGGATGTAAAAGCTCATGTCTGCTGCTCACTTGCAGACAGGCTTGGGGTGAAGCAGAGGTTCCTTAGGGGCCCGCATTCACTGTGGGGAGCTGAGAGAAGATCACATCTCCACATAACCCATCGCCATGGGCAAGAGCCTGGTCAGAAGGCTTTAATTCTGAATTGCCTGTCATTTTCAGCAGCAACGGGCAGGCACAGTTCTTCTCTAACTCTCTGCCATCAGGGCTGGCACTGTGGTTTCCCTCAGCATGGATTTAACATCCAGGGAATGATTCATAGACTAACTGAAGAACCACTAGAGACTCTGACTTAGGGGAATCCACAGATCTCAAGTGGAAGCACGTGGTCAAAGGGGTCCACGGACATCTTGCTTTCTTGTCAAAGCACACTGGCATTATCGCACTGCAGCTGATGTGCAGCAGCGCCAGATCAGCTGCTTCTGACAAATGCTGCAGTCTCTCTCCAGAGGGTGCTCGACAGCAAACAGCTCCCTCTAGCACCACGAGTGGAGCACTGAAACTTGAGTAACTAATACCAGTATCAATCCAGTCACTAAATTCCCCCTAACTGCAAGATAAAAACAAAAACAAACAAACAAAAAAACCCACAACAGAGCCAGCCAAGAACACTGACTGTATTTTCATACATGAACAGTAGGTACTCTACTCTCCCATTTAGTCTGCAGCATTAACAAGTAGGAAAGCTATTTGAAAGCTATCTGAATACCAGTATATTGAAAAGGTACCACTGTTTGTCACCTCCATTTTCTATTTATCTCTGGAAAGCTGTGCTTCGCTCACTTAGCAAACACGGATGTTTAACTGTTGTTTGAACTTCTTAGTTAAAAGTGAGTTAATGGAATGTAAGAGTCCCTCAAAAACATTTGTACCAAGCCTTGTCAAACCCCAGGTGGAGTCAGAATGCTTGAAACAGTGACAAAATAACAGCCATCTTACCCACCTGCCATCCCCACTCTTCTCCAAAGCCCCCTCACCTTCATACATACCAACTTAGGCTGAACGTTTTCAGCTTTGACAGCGTAGACAAACCAGCAGAAAGCTGAAGACTCAAAGTTCTTAGGAAAAGGATTTTGTTTCAACAACATGACTTTAAATTTATGCAGAATCATTGAGCAAAACCTTAAAAGCAGCAATTAAATTACACATATGCTGTGTGATGTACTTTCTGCTCCTGCAATAGATGTACCTAAATTACCACACGGTGGCAGCCTGAGCCATCAAAAGCTCTAAGGCTGCAATTCTTTACACAATTCCTCCTCTTATCTTAGAAAGTAATCGATACTTTATAACAGCTTATAAAGTCCTAGGCTAGCTGTAACTGATGTAAGTGGTTAAACACCCTGCTGCAAACCACTGAGAAACCAACAACCTTCTGCTTTCTAACTTTATCCATAGGAAAAAGATGACTGCAACAGCAACGCAAAGATTGAGCAGATCTTACTACAAGAATTACAGTCTACATAAAGGTCTTAACAATGGTTAGAAAAAAATGTCAATGGCAACTCTAAAAACAGAGATTATGTTAATGCAGAGAACAAATCAGCAGAGCTTTTAAAGCATTTTTCTTATTTAAATGAAGAAACAGGATAAAAGAGAAAACTAATCTGTACTTCAATTTGTGGTACAGACAAAGTTGTATGCTTAGTTGCTGTATGTGGAGCAGACTGAAATTTAATTCACTGATATTTCTTAATTTGTTTCAGTGGTGTTAGCTGGCTCACATTAATTTTCTGACTGGGCTATGGAAGAAAACAGGAAGACTTGAGATTTAATACAGCTCGGTTTCATTTAGAACTGTAAAAAAACATCTGCAACCCTACCTTTGCTCTCACTTCTAATAAAAATCTACAGATATTTACACACAGATAGTGCCAATACGCTTGAAACAAATGCAACGTCAGTTACACAAGCCAAAACCAAAGTGCTGACCCCAAATTCACTCTAGCTTTAAAAATGTTCACTTCAGTGAATTGACATATACACCTCAAAATTCACTAGTTGTGGCTTAAAAAGCATGCCACCCTATACATTTTGAACTTTTGCTAGTTTCAGTCCTGCTTTGCATTAAGACGTTAAACTACCAGCTTAACTCAACTACCCCTACAGTCAAGAGGCAAAACTGCTCCAAGAAATTCATTTTAAATCCAAGGGTAAGAACAAAATGCAAGCTAATTCCTTAGTTCACCATAACAGGGTAGGGGAAAAAAAAGCTCTTCAAAGCACCTGATATCCACCTCAAGTTCTAAACTACCAGCCTACTGACTCTAGGGCCGTTTCCAAGAGGCTGGCCCTTGCCACATCAACTCATCACTCAGATTGAGGCAGCGAGGAGCAAACAACAGAAGACATAGACAGAGAGCAGAGGCGGCAGCTTGGGGACAGGCGGCTGCACCCCGCTCACAGCTCCAGGCCCAGGCAGTGCCCCAGCCAAGCAGTTTCAGTGTTGTGAAAATGGGAGCTCCCAGCCCTGCCACCCATCTGGCTCAGCAGCGCTCTGCTTGAGACGCTGCCATGACGGAGTTCAGCAGAGCGGTTGGGTGCTGCACAGGTGCTGGGGAGATGAAGGTGGAACCTGGCATACTTCTGCTGCCTTATGCACACCATAGCAGTTAGCAGGGAGCAAGCACTGGTAGTTTCAACACAGCTGACAGAACACCTAGTTTGAAACCTTTTCTCTTCAAGGGTAATGTCTCCCCCATACACACCTCAAGTCATATACTAAGGAGAGACTGAAGAATTAAGCTGTTATTGAAACCAACATTGCATCTTTCTTCTCTTTCTTTGTAGCTGCAGGATCCTTTTCCATTTTTTTTTCCCTTGCATCCAGCACCTGAAAACACCTTACTTTCAGTCATTCAGGTATGTATTCCAAGCATTTATTTTTTGCCCCTCTAGCATTCAATTCAGCACCCATCTGTCTAGCTGCCTGTACCAGCTCCAAGGCCAAAGCAGTGCCAGTACTGCCAAAAGAAACAGACTGGATGACTGCAGCCACTCATCAGGCTCAACCAGAAGTGTCCATGCCACAAAAGAGGTTCCTGCTTCCCAGCAGGTCTGTGCACACAAGTGGGTCCCAACAGCCGTGTCACGCTCACCACCAGCAGCTCAGAAGGACGTGCAGGCTTCTTGCCCTCAGAACCAGCAGCTTCTGAGGGAAGGGCGGGCAGGCAGAGAGGAAGCGACTTGGGTTTTCCCAGCCAAATCCAAAGGTATGGTAAGACGTTACCCTGAGAGTGAGATCACGCTTTGCAAATATTAAGCTGTCAAAAGCAAGAGTAAAACCACAGACTGACCAGACTTACGCCACAACACAAAAATCCAGCATTGCTGATACTAAAATCCCTGCCATACACAAAGGAAGATGGAGTACTCTACTTTTAGCTTCCCAAGAGCAGAAAAAAATTAAACTTTCTCATAGTTGCTGTGGAGAAGTGTGTCCAGGTATGTGAGTATTTATCAGTGAGCTATACCAGGAGTCATTTGCTGAAGAGATTAAAATGAAGCATTTGTCATGTAGTACAGACTTTGTCTCCCTCACATCAGGACCTTCACACTGGTGGATGGATGTCCACCACATGGAAAGCCAGGCATAATCCCAAGTAACACATTATTGTAAGTTAAATTATTCTTTTTAACTTCACTGTAAGCTATCACAGCATTTTTCTGAAAGTTATTCCTACTACTGTACAAAGAAATTTGTGGTTTTAAAAAAATTTCCCTCTTCAGAATAAGGTGACCCAATTGGCAGCTACACAGATCTTATTCTGAACTGTGGGGACAGCAAAGCAAACTATCAGTGACTAATAGTTTATCTCTGAACACAGAATAAAACTGATAATTCTTCATATACTGGATTTCTGAGTGCCACCTAAGACACAGAGCACCCCCTCCCCACCCAACACATCCCTCTCGTACAAAGGCTCCAGGCACTACCTTGGCTTTTCTCAAAACTACAGCTCTCCGAAACAGTGAGAAGAGGACTTGAACGGAAGAGTTTCTAAAAACAAAACAAGTACCTTTCTCATCCATACTCAGAACGGGTGACTGGGATCAAAAGGCAACTTTTGAATGCAAGGGTCTTTTAGAGGCACCATATGTTAAAATAGTTATTTTAGAACGTTAGCTAAACCTGTTGGAGGCCAAAGTTCTGAAAAAATGTTGCCGTCTTCAACCTTGAATTTGTCTTGACTAGTATGCATCATATTTCAGGAAACCTATGACAAAACATTACTCCTCAGTAACCAAGCATGACTAAGCTTGAGAACCAGCCTCCACCAGGAGGGCAGTAACCGAGCACAAGCCTTCACTTCCTCTGCTTTGGCTATGTGGTGGGAAAGGAATATAGGCACTGTATTGATCTTGCTCAGGCTTGTTGAGACACAAGAATTGTTATTATAGCTATGCTGCGAGGAAGGACATTTGTTCTGGGTTAGGAAAGGAATTTTCAAACCCAATTGGTAACAGGAAAAGCAGGCAATTTCTATCTGGAACTGAAGCACCCGTACGTGAAGCTCATCAGGAACAACTCCAAAACCTCCTAAAGAAAAAGGAAAACTCCCATTTCCATGGTCTGTCTTAATTGGGCACCATCCCAGCTCAGAACAAAAGCATGCTTCTGCAAAGCCTTCAGTTAGATTATTACTTCTAAAATTCAGAAGCTGGAGAAATACTATAGGATTGTGGTAAAACAGATGTGGAGAAACAAGGTGTTTCAATGGGATACTTAGTTCAGCCTTCCTCTCTTTCACATATATTTTGTTTGGGTTGTGAATACTTCATTTAAACAAGTTCCTCTTGAAAGAAAATTTCATTCATCTTCATTTATGCTTTTCTCTAACAAAAAACTGGGTTATAATCCTCTGCTTCCACATGATGCCTAAGAGATTCACATATAATAATTTGAGCAGTTGCTGGTTTTCAATCTTAACCAGCAGAACCTGCTCAAATGTATAAAATGGAGTTAGAAGGTTCAATGACTCACCCCATAGGAATAGACTTTTAACCCTGGCTCAAAATTAGTACAATTGATTTAACATACCCTGCTGGTCATAAAGCTTTTAGCTGAGTAAAGAAATTAAGACAGTCGTGAATATAACCACCCTATATGATGGGGTTACATGTGGAAAGGGTAGACGGGAAATTAAAGCCTGCCATCTCGTCGAAGTCAGTGCATAAACTAATGAGCATAGGAAATTACAGGGTAGTGCTGTGCATTTCCTTTCTGCTTCCCAGACTTCTCAGAAGTCAGACAATTAAATGCTTAACACAAAAGTATAAGTTCTGTAGTCAAAAATCCAATCTTTGGTCGCACGTCCAAATGCAAACAAAATGGGTTTCACCACAAAAGATCTCTCCCATTGATTGCACAGTTCATAATTATAAAAGGCACTTATGTTACTCAGCATTTGAAGTATATATAATTGCCTTTTCATGCCTTTTCAATATTTATAGCCAACAGTTGGAAGCTTGCATTAAATCTGTTCTACCCATTTCACATTCATTGTACCAAAGTTCACATATTTGGCTGCACTTAAGCCAGTCCCCAGGGGTTCGGTTTCGTTTTGTTTTCATAATGCTAAGAAGAGCCTCAAATTGTTTTGAGACCATGTTTTTGTCCCATGTTTTCCATTATTTATATAGAATAAGATTCAATACCTTCCACAAGAAAATCAGTCTTGTAACAAATATCAGCTACTAAATAGAGTGGGATTTATTTCAAAATAACTATTTGCAACAGAAATGTAACTAACCACTTAGAATTATAATGGTTGATGGCTTTTGGACAACAATTTGGTTTTTTGGATTTTTTTTTTCTTAGCACGCTTCATTAGTTTACAGGTTAGATCCATAACACCAGTTTAACCACAAGGACTACAATCCAGACAACTTAGGCATAACTAAACCAGTCAAACCAATCCCCATGAAGTAAAGACATCCCATCTCCCCTCCCAACTTGGTCTTGCTGAAATCCTGGTACACTTTCCTTGCAATGGGCAAGAGCCCTCTGTTGTCTGAGAAATGTGAATTTCTGTAAAGCTTAGGTCACCATACTTTAACATCATAGCCAAGCAGTAACCACAACTACACAGCACCCTTTCTTCAAACACATCACTACAACTATTGCGATCATTACAAGTCACAGCATACACCATACTGGTACTCAGAGAGCATCACACTTGTTGGGAGGGGTGACTGTTCCCAGCCACATGCAAATAAATTACAGTGACATTAAAGAGCTGCCATTTGCCAACTGATCTGTGATAGTCATTCACGTAAAGATTTTATGTTCACCATTGCAAACAAGCTATAAATGTGTTAACAGACCAAGGCGGCAATATTGCTCAGCTGATGAATGGACAACCTGGTAAACTACACCAGCACAATCAGTAGCCATCAACTCTCTGCACCTAAAGCCAGTGCCCAACTACTCCTGTTTTGTCTAATTTCTCCAGAATACTCACATTTTCCCTTATCTTTTTTTGAAACAAGGCTTAGCACAGCTTTGCTGCGCATTAGAAGCTCGAAGCCCAGCTGTGAAGCACAGCCTTCTTCAGCACTGTCCCGAGTGCTGAAAGCCAGCAAACTCCACCCGCGACTTTCTGCATTTTTCCTTTGCCACTCAGGAAAAAAAAATAATAATAATAATTTTTTTTTTAAAAAGGAAAGCAAAGAAACAAACAACCACAACCATCAAAACCAGGTTTCCTAGAGGTCCCCAGCGGAGACCCCAATAGCCCCAAGTGCTCTCCCGAGGTTCCTTGCTGCAGACTGACATCAGCATCCTCAGGGACTGGTGAGCTGCCTGCCTGATTACCATGACAACTCGCAGGCAGAAAACAAAAGAAACCAAGTGCGCTGGAAGCAGCGCTCTGCCAGAACTTACAACAGAAATATCTCGGCAGTACTATAATCAACAGAAAAGAGCAAGTTACTTTATATCACTGGCCTGCAACCATTTTGTATTGCTGGCTTACAATCAACCCAAGCAAAAACAGAAAACAGACAAAAAGCTTACCTTTCCAGCTGCTGAATGGAGCACTAACTGCAGCAAAACTGCACAGCTCCTTTATGGCACGGACAGGTCTATTTTCACTTGAGAAAAATCCTATTTCTCAGTCTCTTCACATTTATGAACCGATAAATAAAAGCACAAGGAAAGGAGGAGAAAGGATTACACCATAGCTGATTTCACAAAGGTTTCAAGTGCAATATGCAACCTTCCTATCATGTTTAAACAATGCATTAAAATTCATTTAGGCTGACAAAATTCAAGCATTCAGCTCCTCTTAGTTTAGTTTATAATTTAAACAAAAGCTTTATCATTTGATTTCCTGTTTTAAAAGGAGATAGCAGAAAACTTTGAGAGGTTTTTTGAGCGTTTCTTCCAACAGATATTAATCTTTCTCCAAGCATCAGCAATAGGTCACAGGAAAATTATTCCCGAACAATCAAGCAAATGATCACACTGAAGTATGTATTTGCATGTCAAATCATTTGCACCCAACAGTTCACCTCGAAAGCTGCTAGCGGTCACATCCTCCCAGAGCTGCCATTACTCCTCTGTGCAAATGAGGTGATTAGAAAAATGCTGAAGTACTTTTCACAGAACAGCCTCTCCAAGCCTCCATTTGCCAGCTCAGGTGTTTCCTGAAAGAGAGGCTGCATTTAATAATTCCACATTTTTATCTTCTGGGTTTGAAGCTGAGTTTTTGGTTTCTCTTTCCTTCCAATAAGGAATTGTAGGATTCTGAAAGGACTTCTTTTTGTCTTAAACGTAACTTCAGGATGAATCAGTTTCCATATCTCAGGTGGGCTGACTGGAGACATTGCTCTGATCTGACCTGGGTAGATTGTCATAGCCTTAGAAGCAGAACGGCAACTGCCAAAGACATCTTCACATCAAGTTATGAAACACTCAGTGATTAAGCACTGTAGCGTTATGGCAGTGCTGAAGCTTCGGTCACTATTCTGCACCTAAATGCAGCTTTGAGTTCCACAGAATAATATAGGGAAAAAAAAGAAACATCTGGCATTTTTTGTTGCCAATGGTTAGATTTGCTTTCATTCTGACAGTGGCCATGTCTTAGTCCTCAGTGAGCCAATCCTATCTGCCAAAGCCACGTCCTGAAGGTTCAGGCTACTGTGTTGACCCTTTAATGGTCTAAGTCCAGTGAGTCTATGCACATGCCCACACCCAGCCCAGGTGAGGCTCCCCATGGCACAAGGAGCAGACAAGACCACCACAGCTCTGCAGCCAACCAGTAGGATGAGCAGGGCTCAGCCCATCTGCTCTGCCTGTGCCTGCTAAGGTGAAGCGAACAGCTTCAGCAGATAAAATGGATCACTGCCCCACAGGGGAAGGGCTTGTCTGCCTTCCTTCAGCCTTATCCAGTGCTGCATCCACAAGGGAAAACCATCAGGAACAACAGCTTAAAAAAAATACAAGAGAGAAGTAAAGCATAACGCTTCACTACAACACTCCACAAGTCCAGAAAAATTCCATTTTAGAGAGAACAAGCCATGCAAGTTGGTTTGGCTTGAATTGTCTGAAGGAATTTGGAAACACTTCTCTTTATCACTCCCCATTAGCAGCTCTAGATAGCTACTCCTCAGTATTCTGAAGTCCCTTTTATCTTATCACACTATCAGATCCAAATTCAGTTCTTGCATCAGACTCCCAAATCAAATACCCAACACTTATATTCATTATTGAACCTCAAAATTCCACACCTTAAAACACTGTATTGGAATCAGGAGTTATTCCGTCCAATAGCAGTGACTGCTTACCTTTGATCTACAAGCTGTCTACTGAACTACAGCTTAATTTCTAATAATTGCTACCAAGATAAGTGCTGGTCAAATCACAACTGATTTATTTACTTATTTTTAAAGTTTCCAAGAACATTCATGTGTTGTACCAGCACTTCTCCTCACCTCGTTCTCCAGTTCTAACAAATACCAACCAACATCTACAGGTCAGCAGGTAGGGCAGCTGCCAAAGGGCCAGCAGCAGGTTTTGCTGAACACACCACCACCTGAAAACTCCATGCAGGACAGCAGCAGGCTGTCTTTTGGCATCTTAATTCACCCCATACTGAAGGCAAACAAGTTTTAAAACTTCACAGTCTTTTCAGAGTGCCATCAGATGTTATATTCTTTGCTCAGTATAAGTTAACTAAATTAAGTCTTGATATGAAAAAGCTTACCAGTTGCTTTGCAGACTGATTTAGACTGAGCATATGACAGCCATCGATTCACAAAATCCTAAGATATTGCTTATCAACTGATGAATGAGTGACATTTGTTCTTAAACACTGAGTGCTTACCTTCACAGCAGCACGTTTGAACTACAAAGCTGCACACTAAAGTACACGCACTCTTCATTAGAGACCAGTAATTTACTACCAAGTCTGATAACACACTTCTTTACCATGAAAAGCAACCCCGAGGAGAGCCCAGCTCTAGCAGCAGAGTGAAACACCACACATTTCCCCAAAGCGGGCGACAGACAAGTCCTCTCCACAGAGTACCCCACATGAGCCCTTGTAATACCACTAGAAATCAGGGTAAACAGGGCCAGGCACCACGTCAGTATCTACACATTCCTAAGAGTGTGCTAAGAAATATGACTAACATTAATTACCTGTTCCCACAGGCCTAGAGTGTTCTAAAACAAGAAAAAGAGACAAACATCTTTCCACTCATTCTTCTGAGACTAGCACAAAACCACAGAAGTGACAAGAGGGATCCCAAAGGGCAGCAAATATTTTCTGATGACACCACAGCCATGGAACAGGGCAGTGGCCAAGGAGGTTGGCCCCAGGAGCAGCCAGCGCAACTCATGGCTGCACAGCACTCACTGGCACACCTGAACTTTGGGCATGGAGGGAGAGGGTTTACTACTAATGACAGTGTGACTAAAAGCAGAGGTTTTTTGCAAAGGCTAGGCACAGTGGCTGAGCTGCACGATCTGCTTGGCTGCAAAGTACTGGAAGGGTAAGGCACAGCCCCGTAGTGTTGGGCATGAAGAACCGAGATGCAAACAGGCCTGTCATTAGCTGTGGCCTCCACTGGCCTCACACTGGTACCAGCAGAGCTAATTGCTACTTTTCTTCCTCACTGTCCAGCCTCACTGAGTAGGGCTCATTAAGTCAGGAACCTGACAACACCAAGACGGTCTGCACACATTTAGATAGCATTTCTCTGCTGGAGAAATAAGCCACGGAAACCCCAGAGAATGATGTGTAGAAGGTAGATCCATAGAGAATCAGCTCAGGAGCAACAAAACTGGATGATAATTCCCACTGTGGAAACCCAGGGTGTCTCTGTATCATTCTCACTGCCCCAGGTCTAGAAACTCAGCTCAGGAGTTACTCAGTCAACCCTATATTGTCACAAGCTTTCCTCAGAGCACTCCTTGTGCGCTGTTCCATCTCAGCTCAGGCATATGGCGAGACCTGACTCCTCTGAAAGATCCCCGCAGCACATGTAATCCAGATACTAACTGAGGAGGCAGCCTTTCAGGGGTGGGACTTCTTCCTTTCCGAAAGCCTCCTCCTCCCTCAGTTAGGCTTAGCACATGATGATTATTTCTAGTGACCACCATATCCAAAGGGTGGCTTGTTTGTCTGATTTTATCTATTTAATCTGCAAGTGATTAACAGCCTCAGGCAAAGTGGTTCAAGAAACAGCAATCAGACTGTCAACATTTCATCAACAATGGGTTGTACAACCACAGCACTTTCAGGTGGCAGTTAGTCATTTTTCCTACGTGCTTGGCCCATTCATTGCAGCTGAGTACTTCTGTTGAAAGAAGTTTCTACCTTGCCACGTTAGTCCCTCTGCCTTCCCTCCCTCACCAACATTAAGCCGTTTTGTCACTTCTACTTTTTAATAAAGATCTGTGGGGTTTCTTTGCTCCCCTACAAACTTGGCAATTGCTGTAGGTTGGCAAGCACGTCTACCGTTTTTTTTTCCTGGTAACTAATTCAAGTAAATTAGTTCATTGAATTTCTGCTACATTCTCTCCTATACCTTCAGTATTTAGACAGAGCAGGCAGGAACACTGTTGATGTCCAGTATAAAAATGCATTAGTGGCCTCTAAGCAGCTGCTACAGGGCAAGCACACAGCTTAAATAACCACCAGATGAGGAAAGAAATTGTCACCTCTCTTGGCAGATGCTAGAAAAAGACTGGACGTAGCAGTAGCTCCAAGGCCCCACACATTTTACGGCCAGACAAACTCTGCAAAATCTGGTAAAAGTTCTATGCAAGTTCCAGCTGTACTGCTAACTAAAGCCATTTGGCACTTATGAAGGTGCAGAAGGCAGCTGGGAATTCTACAACAAGCTCATCAGCTGTCTGTTTCTGGGGAAACAATCAGCAGTGCAATATTTTCTTGAAAACTTTGTTTACGGCTGTTCATAGAAACAGAGAACCCCACAGCTTCTGCTTGGAGTGCAGAATACCATGATTACACTGCTTATTCTTGGTGCTTATTCTTCCAAAACGAACTGAAGGAGAAATAAAGCAAGACTTGGCTGCAGATCAATGTCACAAGCAACAGATTTCAGTGGCCTGCAGCTCTCGTTGCACCTTAGCTCCACCTCCGCAGACCCAGCTCAACACTCACTTCCACAAAACAACAGCAGGGCTCAGACACTGCTCAGGAGCTCTGATCGCAGGTGCTCCAACTGCCACCACTCACTGTGTGACTTAGCCCAATCTCAATGGATCGTTTCCACTTCCTATTTGCAATGACTTTGAAATATGCTACTTGCATGTTTTTCATACTTCCAGAGAACCAGCACCTAATAGTGGCTTTGGCTCCCTCCTCTGCCACCCAAATTGAAATTTGGACCCCAGGAATTGGGAACACTTTTTTGCAGCCTGCCAGAGACCGTTTTATCACCTCAAACAATGTACCGGTACAGCACAGCATGTATCTTCTGCTGCCAGTCCTGCACAGCTGGTAATGTACAGACGAAGGACAGTCTGAATGACAGAGACAGTCACTGCTCAGGTTTCCTCCAGTTTTGCCAGAAGACATTCTCCAGCATTACAGCTGTGATTTAGCTGACTCTGTACAGTTGTCTCACCACATCTCAGAGGATGGTTCTGCAATTCTTTTTTTTGTTTGACATTGACTGGCACTCCTCTGTGACTCTTGCTTTTTTGGAAGACTCAATGAACGCAATAGTCGAGAACAGTAAATGCCTTGGGGTTTGCATTTTTTTTCTGTTTGTTTCCTTCAGTAAATCAAGAAAACGTCAATTTCAACCAATTTAAACTGCAGTTATAGAATAGCTTTCATTAAAGGATACCTTGATTTTGTTTTCAATGGCACATGAAAAAAAAGTTAGAACTCTGGACTGAAAGCAAGAATTCATAGTCTCTGAAATCATTAACTCGCACTGAGAATTCACAGAACATACCAGCCAAGTAAGAAGTTAGAGGTTAGCTATTTACTAGGTTAAGGTTGCAGTCACACACAGTACAAGCACAGAGCACAGGTGGCCACTGAATTATATGCAAGGACTATTTGCCCTTCAGTGAACCAGCTGATAACTCCAGGTAGTTTAGGGTCAACAGTATGTGCTTAACATCATCATTACTGAGGTAGGGGGAGGCAGAGGGTTCCTCCAGTATTTGGGGGAATGATCCCAAGGATGAGGGTGCAGAGAAGATTGTATGTTCACACCAGTCCTGAGTCAGGTAAGACTGTGACCAGACTCTCCTTTAGATTCTTCCACAGGAGCTTACAAGCAGTGCAAGAATGAAAACTGCTAACAGCAGCAGAGACCTACAGAAGGAAAACACTGAGATTTTCAGAACTTTTTCTTGCCCAGTTACAAAACTGGGGGGGAATCTAGAAAAGCTAGACTTGCTTCTCAATCACACTGCAGGAAAACAGAGATTTCAGTGCCTGGAAGGTGACAACACTATATTCAGGCTACTGGTCGGTTCTCTACTATCCAAAAGCTCTCTGGATTTACTTTGAAAATGCTAAGTGATTTGGGAATGAATTATATCATTTTTTTATATTTTAAGCAGTGGAGTAAATTATTTTTAGAGCTACAGCATTGCACAGTAGATCCTTGGATATTTCTCCTTTTAAGTCTTTGGCAGTAGCTAACCACCTTGTGGCAAGGGGATGTTCTCTCCTGTTAAAAATGGGAGCTTATTTAAGGCCAAGCACCTTCAGTTTTGCTATAAGTGAGTTAGGATTCCTTCAGGACAAGGGAAGGGAAGCAAACACTCAACTAATCAAAAGACAGATCCCAAGAAGAAAGCACAACTTTCTGTGATAAACTGAGTTGCAGAAGGTCTGACTGCACACAGACTTTACAGAAGATGCCCACAGTTCTTTCTCATTCAATTAACTCTAGAAAAGTCTTTTAGAAAAATCACTTTACAGGAGTAATTTGAGGGGAATGATAATTGTTTGTCAGAGAAAGCCTATTTTTAAGCTTGATTTTACACTTTGGCAGAAGAAAACTGAAATACTGAACTAATAGCTCTACAGGAACTGGTGAAATCTGCAAACCTGATTTCAAAACTAAGTCCAAAGAGAAAAAATCTTTTTATCTTTTCTTAGAAAGATTAGGTTGACACAAAGAAGTAGTTTTTCAAAGGTACTTATCAAACAAATGAATTGAGGATCCAACCTTTTGCTTCAATACATTTATTCTTTTGATTTAAGAAAGGTACTTTTGAGTGCAAGGTGTATTCTCTCCTCAAGGTGTTTTTTTTTTTTTTTTTTTTTTTAACTTAACTGCTGCTAGCTAATTATAACCCAATCTGACAGCCTAAAAGAGATTTCTTGCAGGAATAAAAGATGAAGAAATCAAGAAATTTTAAGAAACTGGAAACATGAAGATTTCAAAAGGGTTGGGAAGCACAGAGGGCCCGTGTTGGGAATATCAAACACTTGAAAACACAAATATTTACACATATTCTCATATTCACAGAATAACCTCTTCTTAAAAAAATTAAAAAGCACATCAAGTACTTCATACCAGAGCACCTGACCTGAAACAAAAGTTCAGCTTTTCCAGGTTTTCTAAGTTATAATTTAATACTGACCTTTCCTTAGCTTGGTTACTAAAAGCAAGTTACATGTCAGCAAATCATAATACCCTACTCACTTCCAACTTACAATATGCATTTGTAATATGTTCAAATGAAAAGTAACTTCAAGAAAAAACAGAGCTTTGTTGGTTTTCAAGTAAAAACAGCCTACCCAAATTCTCAGAACTTACAAGAGAAAAGTAATGCTCGGGTCTTTTCTTGGTAACATTTTGTTCAAAGAAATGAACTGCCCAGCTTTCATTCTTGGCTTTACAGAGAGCTGGCAGAGGAGTACAAGAAGCTTGATCATTTGGCAATGCAAGACCAAGAAGTCAATATCTGGCTGGCTGACAAGACAATTTTCTGGCTGTAATCTCATTCTCCTAAGCAAATTAAAACCAAGAGATGCTTCCATTGCCCTTCTGGTTAAAGTCATTTCATTCACTGGAACAGCCTGCTGTTTGACTATTAATATGACTATTACCAAGAATAAGTTTTATTTCTGACCTCAAGCCAGCAGAGTAAAGTCCATGAAACCCAGGATACATTCACAGCATAGCCACTGCTCACATGCATTCAGATTAACCTCGGAGCACACGTGGCTGGTGAGCACATTCATTACTAAGCACAAATACATATCACATGGAAAAAGGTTTACGGGAAGCCCACTTACACAAAAATGTTAAAAAAAAAAAATGAAAACAAAACCACCACAAAAACTGACCAAGCAGCACCACACAAAGCAAGCAAAGGATTCTTGTATTGACTGTTTGCTGAACAGTGAAGAATAAAATTCTGAAATTAAGTAATTGGAAGTAGTATATCAAAACAGACTTGCAAATAAACATGCACTCAAAAGCCTTCATTTGTTCATAGGACATATCCCACTGCCTCTGGTGTCAAAATCTTTATTCAGTATATTTTATTAACAAATGGCACTGGGAGGCAGATCTAACAAGCTCATTCGATAAGTACAGGTTTTTCAGTAAGAAATTACATCATGTAATCGTTCAAATTCCCAGACACCGTTAAAGAAGAATCACTGTTACTGCAGAAACACTCTGGCATTAAAAAGGTACTTGATTTAGCCTGGCAGCAGTCCACAGTTCACAAGCACACAGTGAGGTATCAGAAGATGAAACAAAGTGATTGCATCTTTTAAAGGAGTCCATTTTCTTTTTCCTCCTTCAAGCTCTCCTTCATGAACATGCCAACACGGCAGCTGAATCCCACAGTTAGCATGATTTTACAAGCTTCTGTTTCAGGTCACTATCTTACAAAAGTGACTTAAATACATATAAGCTTTTTACACAACACTGGAAGCAAAAGTAATTGAAGAACCTCTTACTGTTACTTTATCTGACTGTCTGCACTGTTTCCTACCTCACCATTTGAACCCCAGCACACACAGTAACTGTTTTGAGAAAGAGCACAAAGACGCCCTAATTATTAGAAATCCCTGAACAAACCTAAGCAGCAGAGTAAGATTAATACAGTCACAAGACCCAGAGATTAATCTATTTACCAAAGAATCTGTGCAACAAAGCAGTCTAATACCAGAAGATTACTGAAGCTAGATTTTCAACAAGATAAGAAGGGTCAAGAGACCTGGAGAGTGCAAAACATCTCCCTAATAATGGCTTCTTCTAAAAATAAAAATATGTTCCAGAGGAAAAAGGTTCTATCTTGCCAGCATTTAATTAAAAGCAGCCTAATTTAAAAAATACATATGAATTAAAATCAAGAGTCAAAATTACAGTAAAACACATCACAAAATAAGCCAAGTAACGAACTGACCAGTAAAATAAGTCCCCTCCTTTTTTAATTACTTTTAAAGAATGAATGCCAAAAAACAACCTAAAACACACACGCCTCCAAAAAAGGGCTCCATATCTTAGAGCAGTATGTTTCAAATCAGTAAATTGAATCCAAATTTTAATTGAGATTATTTTAAAAAAATCCCCAACAGTAATCGTAGGAACTATTTATTCCACATTTTTCACAACTCAAGCATGGGATTCTTTCCTAAAAGCTACTGTAATCATTTTAAAAGGAAAAGAAAAACAACCCATTGGTTCTAGAACACAAACCTTTCACCGAGCTTAAGAGAAAAAGGAAAAAAATAAGATAGCTCATCAGCTGAACCTAGCTGAACCGAAAGAAGGCTCTGAGGTCCTGAGGCTTGATAATCATCTACAGTGTCATGTGACAGATATCCCAATCACAGTTTAACAGAAGGTGATATGGTGAATTCAATAACCCAGAACCTGGAACAAGATGCTTCCAACTAGGAATTTAAGGGACCATTGGACTCTGTTGTTCTTGTAGATCGCTGTTAAACATTCAGCCAGCTTACCTAAAGAATCCGGAAAATCCCATCGCTTACACCAGGATCAGACAGTTTTCTAAAGGTGCATTCACAATGAATTATAGGTATAGCGCAGAAGATGCCATAGGCGTTTGTGTGTTGTACTAAGAGAAGTCTGAGTTTCTGTATATTTTTGATCATTGAGCCAGACTTCCACTTGCACAAATTCTGAACGTATGTTCTCAACAAGAATTTCATTTCACGCAAAGGGCCTTAAGACAACCAAGAATTGATGTCACTTGAGTTTGCACCAAACACATACTCACCCTTACTGCTCCTATCATCCAATATTTTCCACTTGGTGGAACTAGTTTTTAATTCATATGGCAGGAACTAGATTAGAGACAGTTGCCAGTTCTAAAGGCTTCCAGGGACCTGTAATGAAGCTGAAGCTGCTCTCAAGCCTGGGAAAGCATGTGCACGAAGAGAGAAATTCTTCCTTCCATCTAGGGCATCCAGAGGGGGAAAAGCAAGGATGACAACAGAGGGATTAATGAGTTATGATAGCTCCCAAACTCCGTGCTCCACTTTCAGAGGCAGGCCAGCTGGCCACAGTTCCCAGAGGAGAACCTCTCCCAGCTCAAGCAAGCCCTCACTCCAGGCAGTGCCAAGCAGTCCCTGCAGCCCCCACAAGGCTGGCACATAGCCTGCTATTACCTCGCAGAGCACTAGGCACCAATTCCTCTCACCTGAAGAGAGCCCAAGAGTAGAAAGCATTCAGGGTGCAAGAAGAGTATGAGGGGCAGTGCCTTTTCCCTACATGCTGAATTTCTTTGATGTTCAACTCTCGGTCACCAGAAGCTGCAAACCTCTAGAAGCAGATGATTTGACATTGCCAAACTGAAGGGAGACACAAGAGTCAACTGGAGGACACAAGGCCGCATCATTCCCTCACTTCTGAGTGCCTACATTTAACCACATCTAACTCAGTTTTAAGAGCAAGTCGTACCAGCCACATCCTCCCTTCCTTTTTGTGTTAAATAATTATCTTTAATAATACCTTTATAGCATGCCTTCATTTTCCCATAGTCTCATTAACCTGGTGATTTGAAAACAATAGAGTTTCTTGCATGCAAAGACAGAGGATGCAGCTGCTTCCATCTATAAATAAGATGTTGTTATATCAGATGTGACTGCTATTGTGTCAGCAGTCAATCAGTTACGTGAGAAGATTAAAAGCAAGGGTGGAGGTATATTTTTTTCCCCTTTCTTGGAATCGAGAGGTCCTCCATCTTAAATAAAGGACCAAAAAGGTGACCAGAAAAAAAGTACAACAGTTAATGCAAGTCACCTCTCGTACACTCCAACTCCTTTACAGAAAGGAAACTTGAACAGTAATGGCAAACTACTGGACAATGGACTTGGTGTGGGATTTTAATATCATGTGAGGCTGTCCTTCATCTTGTACATCCAACAGTACTTTAAAGCATCTGCGGGGAAGAGTAAACCTCAGTTTTCATTAAGATTTTTGTGTTTGGCAGGTCTATCAGTACATACTTACCTGTATTTTCAAGGGAAGGAATTAGATGATCTTTAAGATCCCTTCCAACCCAAGCCATTCTGTGAATTTAATCGTATCTCAGATTTTCAAGAAGGACAGAGAAAAAGCCAGCATAGGAGTCTGTGTCACTGGCCAGCCAAGAGAAGTGCTACAGTTTATCAGAGAGTAAGTTCAGGAAGCGTTTAATGGTACCTGCAGGTTGGTTTGAGGAGTGGTACACAAGCACTGTGAGCTAGCCCCCATCTGAACAGAAGAGACAAGTACAGATGGACAAAGAAACCCAGGTGGCTGAGTTTTGGGTTGTCCATATACACTTGAAAGGTAGGCATGCCTCCAAAAAAAGAAAAAAAATGTGGGTAGGGAAAAGAAGCACTTAAGGAAAAAGCTGCAGTCATCAAAATGAAAGCTACAAGCACATAAGAGTAACAGCACAAGCCAACAGATAATAGAATGTGCTTTAAGATCAGTGGAGCTATTATAAATGAAGAAACAACAGAAAATAATGCAACTCCGTTTTGCTTTTTGATCTCAGAAGTTTCCCTGCATTATGCAAAAGGAAACTTGGTACCAGGAAAATCTTACTTCTACGCACAACACTGCCATAGGCTTCCAGCACCAATGACTGCGTTGAACAGAAGAATGCTATTTCCATCAGGAGTAACAAAGGGAAACTCCATATTCTCCAAGTTCCTTACAGTACTCTTCAGATAACTAACTGGCATGTTTATATTAAGGAAAACTATTCAAGATTGTTTACAGCAAATTGTGCTGCCTCCACATTTAGCCCCTGACAAATACTCAAACTGAGGAACACGCCTGGGTTCAAAATTAAACTGCATCACTTCACAGTCTCAGACTGCTACTGATTTAGTTCCATCCTAGTCACTGCAAGAGCCATTTTAAAATAAATTCTGCCAAATCACAGATGTCTACAAACATCTGGTGCTACAATAAAATGCTATCTGAAAGCAAGCTAAGTCACTTATTAGCTTGGAAGAGGACGCACTATATAAATAATTCCATGTTGCATCATGTGCAAGTTCGTGCATCATTTTTCAGAAAGGACTGTATTTTTTCCAACTCTTCTTAAAAAAATCACATTTCAGAATCAATGAAAGGATTTCAAGGACCTGTGATAGCTTTCAGGCTACTAAAAAACAAACAGCATTACAATAGCTTATCACAAACTCATCAAATAGATAACTGTGAAGTCAAAAACATCAGCTTCTACAGCAGCGTGTCAAAGCCTTGATGTTACAAAGTTGTCTTAATGCAATACTTATTTGCCACTTACCTGTTTGGCTTTTTCCTGGGAGGAAAAAAAAAAAAAGGCCTTATTTTTAGAAAAAACACAGAATTTCAAAACCCCATTCTTCAAGCCCAAGGTTCTCTTTTCAAATTACCCTTGGCACACATTTCTCCAAATAAACACTGCCACATTTATGAAGTACAATATGGCATAACTAAGAGGTATTCTTCTAGTTTAAGCTCAGCTTGACAGAATTTGTATTAGACTACAGGAGAAAGCATCATTTCTTTAGCATGTGTTCAAAGCATAGCAGTAGTATACTAGATCTACTTAAACCAAATACCAGACAAGCTACGGCAGCACTCCATTTATTATCTGTATTAAGTACCGTACATAACATGACTAAGCTGAATATCTACAAGTCTTTTCATAGGACTGTTCCCTGCACATATGCTCTTACTGGAAAGAAGTATTTCCAGCTGCCCATATCTGAAGCTGCCAGGTAATCTCCACCCGACGTCCGGACAGAAGACCTTAACCTTGGTATTTCTTGTGTCTCAGTACAAAGCAACTCCTTCTCCAGACCTGATGTTTTCCTACTCCAATACACATAAAATGGGCAAGACCATATACTGCATCCACTGAGGTTGTATCGTTAAGCATGCACTATTGACAGCAGAAAGCATCACCATATTAATGAAGGAAAAAACAACAAAAAGAGTTGCTCAAAATAGAGAAGGTGAATTCGAGCAAGCCAGCTGCGGCAGGAACACAAAAACCTGTGGGCATTGCATAAGGACACATTTCGACTTCCCAGCGAAGCAAACACTTAAGAACAGCTATAGTGCTACAGCTCATCTGAACACTTCCGTCACAACAAAGATACCATCAGGAAAGACCATGACCTGTACTGGTCTGTTTTTTATTTCTCAAGGGTATCCTCGAGCGTCAGCAAATTAAGGGAGCCGCCGTCCTCCTTCCTTCCTTTCCTCCCTGCATGCCTCCCCACCCCCAGGTACTTGCTACACAAGCGGTTTGTTTGTAGACATTTCTGCGTTTTGATCACTGCTGCTTTAACAAACAAACACACCACTACATATTCTTTCAAACAGCACGGACAGTTATGGTCCAATTTACTCTGTACTTGCATTTGGGATTTGAACGCAGAAGCACTGCACAATATACAGGTGATCACCAGCACAGCATTCCTCTGAATTCATCTACAGTAGATGAACAAGCATTTGCACTTCCTATTTTTTCCTTTTTTATTTTTTGTCTATAATTCACTTTCTGAAAACACACACTGGTACAATCAACACGCCTTCCATAACATCTGTAGTTGGAGATAAAACACAGTCTTCAAATTGAACTGCATCTTTATAAACAAGAACAAAATACAGCACAGATGTAAGAGGCAAAACAAGAATCATTAACGGAGAAAAAAGACAGTGGAGTGTAACAAACAAAGGACAGGGGAGTGTTAGCAAACAAAAGGTGAAAAGGTTGGTGCCTTAAATCAGAAGGTTGGATCATTTTCATTCCATAATACTCAAACATAGCAAATCACCGATGCTAGGATTTTCCTTATATCCATCAGGTGATGGACAAATACATACAGAACAAAATATCACCTGCAGTAGCTTCATTTAAACAGGAAACACAAGAAGCCAGGCTTTTCAACTGTTATTCTTATCTCCAGGCATACAAGGTTTTGGAATGAATTTTAAGGTCAGAGAGAAAAATATAAGCTATTACAGCACAGCCAACAGTATAACCAAAACCAGATTTTTTGTTATATTTTGGTTATATTTGGGTGGATTTTTTTTCCCCCTCTCTTAGACAACATCCAGAAAGATTAGTTGCTTTTAATGAACATCACATGGAATACAGTGCCACGTTGAAAACGAGTACAGTTGGAGAATGTGACTGTTCATAGCGAAACACTGGAACACAAAACCCAAGGACTTATTTCAAAGGGAATACAGCAAAGTATTACAGAAAGTACCTTAGGAAGGAATTACTGGACTATCTTTCTGGACCGATTTTATATCCTATCTTGTCATTACTGACATTTTTTCCAAGTTTATGACTGTGGCAAAATATATATATATATATGTATGTATCTGTTAAAAGTAAAAAGCACAGTCAAAAGGCAAATCATACCTAAACAAAAGGATTTTAATCATTTAAAAAAATCAGCCACCTATGATGCAAAAGCATTTATGAACAAATGAAAAATAACCTGCTTATTACTTGAGAACATAACAGCTCCACGAGCTACAATGCAGCCACAAAAACAAAGTCAGTTCTAAGATTAGGGTAGAACTACTCAGCACCCTACAAACTACTCTTGAGATTTCACCTACTAATTTTGTTCAAATTATTTCAAAATCAGAGAAGCTGCAGAGTCTGTCTAAGAGAGGGCTCCCAAAAAGTTGGCTCTGTTAGCACACAGAAGAGGTCCAAGGAAACCACAGCTCTCTAGAAAGAAAGATAAGTAGAATATACAGAAGATGATTAAAAGACAAAGTTACAAAGCCAACCTAATAATATGAGCACCACTGCCGTGGGAATTAGGGAAGGAACAGTTACAGTTCAGGAGATGCTCTGCTGCGTAACAGCCTGAGAACTGCAAAAAGGTGGATTTAGTTACCGAGGGGTGTCTCCTACTTCATCCTAAAACAAAGCTCAAGTGCATTGTGTTAGAAAAACAAAACAAACTCTACCCTCCCCTTTCATTAATACGCCGGTTTCATAGTCTGAGAGGCCTGTCAGGTAATTTGGTACTACTTATTGCCTGCGTTATTCTTTAATTTTGCTTTAAATAAAAACTAAATAAACTTTTTAAAGTTTCCAGCAAGGACAGAAACAAGGAGAAGCCTTTAAAAGAATGAAATTACACTGAGTTCAACTTACTCTCCAGAAGCAGCAGGCTGCATTCACCTTCCCCTACTTTGCTGTCCCTAAAGAGTCAGTAACATCAGCCACCTGCCCTTCATCAGAGAGCACCTGCTGGAGAAGGGACAAAGACACTGCCCCATGGGGTTACTTAACAATTCACTGCCTCACCACCCAGGATGTTTAGCTTTCAAGGTGTAGGCTGTTCTCACTGTAAAATGAATAGAATGTACCCGCACTTTATTAAGTATGCAAAAGCACAGCAAGTTCAACTCTTACTGCTCCCAGAAAGTGTTACTCGGTTATTTCTAATACAGGGGACAGTCATTTAAAAACTTGAAGACTAAAAATCACCAGGAGCAGAATAGAAGTGAGTGTTGTTTCACTCAAGCTGCATGCCACAGCCCATCTTAGAGATGCATTACCGTAAAAGAACTTACCAATTCATTTTATGCTATTAAAAGACAGGCTAGCATCCTGCTTTGCACAGGGAAATTTAACTGGAGAGGTTTCATGGTTGCAGGCATTACCATTTGGAACAGCAGCCACAATTTAATAGAGGCACTGGGCAGCTTGTGCAACTCCAGCAGAGCAATACCGAGTGCTGGCCAGAAGCCCCAGTCAGCTCTGCAAGCTGTGTGCCCGAGTCTGCCCTCCCCACACTCTGCAGCATGTTCTTTGCACCTCCCTGCCCACTGCCTGCCCCAAGCCATGCCCCTTGGTATGAAACAGCACATGCAGGGGGGCGAATGAGTGACAGACTCTTGGGATTAAACTCGAGTGTCAGCTTGACCCTTATTACGTTAATACTACCAAGGAGAACTATAACCCCAGTTCCTCATCCTTAAGGATGGATGAGGGCAGGCATTTTAATTGGTTTCAGGACTCTTGAACCTGTCTTTTACACTCCTTTCAGCTCTGGCACTCACCCTTCCCTGTTATTCAGGTGCTGGCAGGTAGGATAGATAAGGCAGAAAAATGAGACAAAATTAACCTCAAATCATTTTCCAGATCCAGAATCAGAAAAGTCTTAGATCTCAGGCACGTCTGAGACAGTCCTTCTAAACCACTAAATTAAAAGTTTCAAAAGTAAATATCATCAACTCTATCATACAGAGTTTTATCATTGAACAAGATAAAAATCTAAATACTTATTAAAAGATTCTTCTAATAAGCGTGATTTTAAGCTTAAGTGTTGGGGTTTTTTTCCCCCTCTCACCACTCAACTGTCACGGTCAATATGCAGTCTGTCTGGGTGCTAAGCATCTTACTCTCCTTTCCCCGAAACTCTCAACTGACACCAATGCTGAGGGGCACTGAATACAGAAGTCCACTTGCACCCACGAAAGAAGAGCATGCTCTTTCAGCTCAAACACTGCAATAATGCTGAAAAGAATGCAGAAAAGCGAGACAGAGATAAACAAGAACAACCAGTGT
Source organism: Pavo muticus (assembly GCA_016647715.1). Classification (NCBI taxonomy): domain Eukaryota; kingdom Metazoa; phylum Chordata; class Aves; order Galliformes; family Phasianidae; genus Pavo; species Pavo muticus. The sequence goes on along the minus strand of JACDJE010000491.1, from coordinate 282,335 downwards.
TTCAGAGGGTATAATCAAGGCTACGTGTCCTGGAGACCAACACAACTTGGACTTCTCAGAAACTGCATGCAACGATAACCAGTTGCTCAATCGGCACGGCAGAAAAAGCATTACTCCTCTTTCTCTTCTCCTCCCATTAGCACTGGGTTAATTTAAGTTGCCTCACAGGAATGCAGAACTGGTTACAGTTGTATTGAACTCGTGTCCTAGCTTAATGCACACGTGCACCCGAACATACTCTGCTATGTTAAGAAAAACAAATACTAGGGGAACGCATCAGGACAGAACGAGCAATCAGGGCAGGCCACCACTACTGAGGAGAAAACACCCTGCCCATGTAACAATTAGCCCTCTGAAAACAGATAGAGAAGAACGTTGCTTGATTATCAGTTCTTCATAAACTCAAGTTCAAGCATTACTTAGCAGCATTTGTTCATGCAGAATCAGCATATTTCCTTAGCTGTGTCCTTTCTGATCAGAACTTCAGGTCAGAATGCAAGCAGGGCTCCTTCCCTAACAACTCCAGTATAGTTCAGCAGTCATTGAGCTCACCACAATCAACAAGAAAGAACTCGTAATATTTTTTTTTAATGAAAAGTTATTTTCCTAATTTATCCCTTCTTTTTCCTGTCAAACGTATTTACTGTAAATGAAAATTTCCATTTACTCTGCTCATTCACAAGTAGCAAAGAAGGGCAAAGCCAACTAAAGCTAGTAGAACGGCATCTTTGAATATTTACTTGGCTCTTCACCTTTCATGTTTCACAGCAGTTATACAGCTTGGAGATAAATGACACTGGCAAGTTATTTACATCATTGAAATCTGAAAAAAATGCCTCTGAAAAAAGGGAGAAGGGGAGATGAAGCTGCAAACTTGTAGTTCGACACCTAGAAGTGAGACCAGGCACACAACAATAAATTTGGGAAAGCTAGTGCAGCTAAATGAAGTTATATTTAACATTCTACGCTGCTAATGAAAGCTTTTTGTTGTTATAAGCACAGAGTCTATCAATCCAAAGTGAGAAATTCAGGACAAATACAATTCAGACAGACACTAAATCCAGAGCCCAGCTAATCTGGACAAGTATACAAATCTTTCTGGTTTATGGGATACTTTAGAGAACATCAAGATAACATACACCAAGTACAGCCATCCATCTCCATTAAACGCTTCTGTGGCATAAAGCTGGACTGCAACCAAGTCGTGCCAAATACCTCAAAGCATTCCAGAAAGAGCAAGGGCTGGAATTCACAGTGTGCTCTTTATCAGTGTTGAATGCAGAACTGGCGTCTGATCGCCCCTATGCAGCACACTACATATACCAATATACTTTAAGAATAGCAGCCAGTTTATGATTTCAGGTATGAGAGACTGCTCCGGTCCCAACAATCCCCTCCCTTGAGTACTGAGGACTACACTTTTCTCTAATTCTTTAGATTCTGAATTTCTTCCGTTTAACTTGTGGTCTAGCAGCACTACATAGAGGGAGACCACAGGCTTCTGCTAACCAAGTTACGTCCCCACAGAAGTAAAAGTCCATGGGAAGGGAAGTAAAAAACCTCAATCTCAAACAGCGCTCACTTCATTCAGGTAACTCCCTTGAACGCCTTTTTCTGTGTGTGCATCAGACATGCAGTTCTCCAACAGAACATTGCCTCATCCATATGTTTATTTCACATGCCCCAGTTAACACATCCAACACTCACACACTGGCACAAGAAAAGAAAGAAAAGTAGCAATGTAAAACTGCAAGATGACATTATTCTTATTTCACAGGAGTCTATAACCTGGAATGCAATGGGGCAGTTACAAAATTGTGCCATGGAGTTCTTATTGAAAATGATATTCAGAAAGAAGAAAGCCAATACAAAAAAAAAGTAACATGAAAATCACAACCACAGTATTAACACGAAAGACTCAGATAGTCAGAGCTATCAAAATGTCTGCCAACAGGGCTCAAAACCAGCTGTTGGCTTTGCCAAATCAGCTTGTTTCTGAAATGCATTCCTTTGTCATCCTCCCAGTGGCACCCAAACAGGATTTCCTGCATTAAACTCATTTTTCAGCATTAAGTAGCATTTACAGTGAATTCAGCTTTCAAAGTATTGACATTAAGAGCATATTGTTTATCCTCTGCATAGCTACCGAGCAGCAACTCCCACTACCCAGAATTAGTGGTTCTAACAAACACATTATTCCATTTTTTCCAAGTTTCACTAAAATCCGAAAAATCCCAACTGTTTTGGTTTAGCTCAGCTGAAAACAACAACTTTTGTTGCCTAGAGCAAGCAAAAGCTTCAGAGGGTGCAAGGGGCCCCGAAGAAAACGCACTACAGCACAGTCTGGGTGGACGGCGGTGTCACGTCATGCTTCTGAAGTTTGTAACTGTTACTTTAGATAAGGAAAAAGCAACTCAGTGAACCGAATGAGATCACTCTTTAACAGATTTATTCAGTGTTAGGATAATTTCTGTACACCACGTTTTTCTATTATGTAAAAATTGTCATTCGCTGAGGCAAACAAAGGGCTACAATTGCTTAAAAGAGAACTGCAGCTTAAGCTCATTTGCAAAGTGATATCTCTCTCATTACCAAACAATTACCGTTTATTATCTCTAACCTGCCTTACAGCAAACGAAGACGATTCCCATTCATTTGCACTTCATGAATACTGCAATAGTCGAGCAGAAGTAAATCCCACACAGCAGCTGTGCTCTAACAGCATATCAGAGAAATGAAGAGCCAAAAAGATGACTACAACCATCGGGCACATCCTCTGCTGGTGCCTGCACACACATCTCTGCAACGTGGCCTCAGCTGCTTGGCACAACTGAGCCACAAGTGACTCAGCGTGGTTTGTGATGGCCTCCTCAAGGAAACTTTCAGTGTGCAATACCTCATTAAAAACATGCTTTCTGAATATTCATTTTGTCTCCATTCCCCTTTTCATTAATACTATAAACAACTTTTTTTTTTTCATCCTAGGATTTTCTGAACTCAAGGCCTGGAAACACTCGCAAGTCATCACAATAATCTTTCCTTCTCCCTTTCCTCACCACCCAACTGAGACAAATGTAACAGCCAAACATCCAAACACTGATCTTTCCCATACTTATCTCCTTTAACTTCAAACTTAAAAGGAAGAACATGGGAACCCCCTACAAGGTCTATCAACAAAGTTACGGCAAACCAGAGCCCAAGCAGGTAAGTAGTCATGACGAGAAGGTGAGAAGTGAAATAGTGATAGTGCTAGACAGAACTTCGAAGACAAGCCATTGAAGAACTAAGCGCTATAGATCAGAGCCACCTTTGGCAGCAACTTATTCAGGTGAGATACCATTTAGTGGTCTTCTGTTTTGCTCCACAGAAATTCACTTTCTTGAGTACACTGTTCCAGCAAACATGTCAGAAACTCACCTACTGCAATAGGTATGGCTTTGATATGCTGAAAGACATTGTCAGAACTGCTAGTTTCCTCCTTCTCGCTAGCTATCAATAGCACATATCAACAGCTTTTCCAGCATGCCTCTAATACACCATCACAGCCACGCGCTCATCCTGACTCACGGTCAACTTCCAGTAACCTTTCATTACACAGAATTAAAAAAAAAAATCCATGACCCCACCTCTTATCTTCTAGAAAGCAACTTTTTTTTTAAAGTAGATATCCATTGGATATACACAACCAACAGGATGCATTTTTTTGTTTAGAAAAGCAAAAAACACAGGAAAATGGTCACTGTTTTCAGACATCACAACAACACAAAAATATTTTCATGAAAAAGAAAGCCATGAAGTTAGATATCTGACAGATGACATTTAGAACTGCAAGCAAATTCCAAGTTCTCTTAGACAACACAGATTACATATTTTGTTTGCAATAAGATCTCATTTTCTCTTTAGGTGCAACTAAAATCTTTACTGTTACACCATTTTATATAAAGCAAGGCCATGAAATCACACTAAAGGATTTAAAGCACCTTATTTCAAAACCTTGCAGGTCTTGGCCCATGATATCCACAAAGGACTACAGAAGCACAGAAGCAAAGGTAAAACTCTCCTCGAGAGTAGGTATTTTGCCACTTTTTGTGAAGATGGGAGCTCTGAGATCAAGGTGATAGATGGCAGATGCCAACCAAAAAGTTACAATTTATATTCTTAGAACACCTAATTCACTGTTGAAAAGCATTCGGGCAAGTCATTTAGTTGACATCACCAAGTCCAAGCATTACAGAAGCTTCTTAACTAAAATACTGAGATTATAAGCTGGATCAATTTACAGGGTTCATGACTTAAGAGGGCTATCTTTTTAGGCCTCGTTTAATTACACTGTAACTGTTTTGCATAATAGTTGGTGTAATCACACTGCAGAGCTCAAGAATCCTTATTACAGTAAGTGATTAAAAGAAAACCTTGTGTTTCCTTTCAAAAAAATTGGCCTCTAAACAGTTTTAGTACACCTGAAATTTATACAGATACAAACCATTAGGGAGCCTGTTCTATGTACTCTGATATGTTCTACAGTCTTCTTTATATGCTCAGAAATCAGCAGAAATAACTATCAAGATAACATACATCAAAGAGGTACTTTGAAGGATGCAACATAGCTTTTATTGTGCAGACAAATACGGGTGCTTCAAGAGCACCACTTCCAGCCCATGCGCTGCATGTGCACCTAGCAGTTCACCTCAGAAAGCTCTGCACCTGGGAAAAAGATGGAAGAAAGAAGTCAATAAAGCAAAATGAATAAGAATGCAGAAGCTTCAGCTAAGCCTCCTAACACTATCAAAAAGATGGAAGTTACCCGAAGAAAGGCTTCTATCAGCATCAGCAAGGACAGTACTAAACCTTGAACTTGGCAGGCAAACAGTAGCTTGCCTTCCATTAATCATTTGGGTTGGAAGGGACCTCTAAGATCACCTAGTTCCAACCCCCTGCTGTAGGCAGGGACACCTCCCTCTAGACCAGGTTGCTCACAGCCCCATCCAGCCTGGCCTTGAATGCTTCTCCATGAAGGGGGCATCCACACCCTCACGGGGCAACCTGTTCCATTATCTCACCACCTTCACAGTGAAGAATCTCTTCCCAATATCTAGTCTAAATCTACCCTCTTCTAGTTTGAAGCCATTTCCTCATAAAAAGTTCCTTCCCAGCTTTTCTGTAGGCCCCTTCAGGTACTGGAAGGCCACTGCAAGGATCCCTCTGGAGCCTTCTCTTCTCCAGGCGGAAGAGCCCCAGCTCTCTCAGCCTGTCCCCATAGCAGAGGTGCTCCTGCCCTCTGATCATCTTTGTGGCCCTCCTCTAGACCCACTCCAACATTTCCATGTCCTTCTTGTGTCAGTGAACCCAGAACTGGAGGCAGTACTCCAGGTGGGGTCTCATGAGGGCAGAGTAGAGGGGCATTAGGGCACATCCATTAATCTAATATTTAAATACAGTATAATATTAAACTTCTACTAATTTTTCTCCCACAATACCACTACTTTCCAGCTTCCTCATGAGTTGAGACAGTAGAATAATCACAGAAAAAATTACTATTACCAATCTTGTCCACTAGGATGGTTAGCTTTGTCATTACAGTCCTGCATAATTATATCATCATAGCAAGTTAATAAGTGTAGAACACAAGACTACATCTGCATGTTTATTTTACTATGTTTATTTCCTTCCTATTTGCTACACATGTGAATTGGCATTATTTGTTTAATTGAACTGTGCATTTTAAATAATGGCATAAAATTGCATATATTTCACCCAGTACAAATCAGACACTTTTTCAAAGCCACAAAGGCTGTTTTGTTCCAGGCACTCATTTGTCCAGTATGCAAAGTATAGCTGTCCATCAGCTAGCATCCTTGACAGCATAATTGCTAACCAGATTGTAAAAAACATGAGGAGGGTCAGAACTAAGAGAAATACCAGTAACATGCCTTGTCACATGCCCTTGGTACTCATTTAAGATTCTCCTTCGTTAAGACTCCCCTCCAGCCACCGCTGCAGCCAAACCAGGAATTTGCGAAAGGTTAAGAAAGCCTAAAAAGGCACTGTTCTGAAATAAGTCATTTTTGTACCACTCCCAGTAATTTCCAAAGAAAGTAGTTCTAATCACTAACGGGAGCCTCTTTTCTCAGAAACAGGCTCAGCTTTTCCACTAGCCCTGAGATTCCATTTTTCTAGCTTCTTACCTCAGTCAAAGTGGGTGTAAATTTACCTTTGTGGACACACAATGAGACTACATCTCATTGAAGGCATGGATGTTCTTCTCATTTCACTGTTGCCGAGCCATTTTTCTCTCGTGCTATGATAAAGCTATACGCAACAGCAGAAATACTGAGGCCATGACAGTACATAAAGAAAAAAAATCCCTTTATCTTATCAAACATGTCCAGTTACCTTCACAAACATTAAAAAAAACATGTAAACGTTTTTTTTTTGTCAACAGCTTTCAAGATACTACAGTAATAAGGGGGAAACTGACTTGTGTAATTCTGTTAATTTGGAAGGAAACAAATACTTGTGGTAAGATTTATTTTCATACTAAGAATACATTTTAGAAAAAGATTTGGTACAAAATCAGAAGCACTAATACTCTATACTCAAAATATACTTAAAAATTCCAAGGTCTGCATTGGGTGAAAGAATGCTCCTTGTAGCACTCTGGCAAATATTCAAGCTCACGTAAGTGATCCAACAGGTACACACCGCTGCAGAACAGGTATTTTTTCTGGTGTTATAACCTACATTAGAAGATCCAGAAGTTTTTATTTTGAATTCACCAATTTTAATGGAACAGAAGCAATGTTTTGACTGCTAGCAGGCTGCCATTCCTTACATTTCCAAAGAACAGCTTTAATTTTCAGCCTATGCAGAACAGCCTATGCATAAGAAAAATCCAGCTTTTACAGAGTTGAGCATATATGAGAAATACTACCCTATTCCTGGTTTCAAATCCCTACTTCCCATTTAGAGACGTTACTCAAAATAAACACTTGTTCTAGCTATACCTACGCCTAACCACTGCATCTATTTTAGCATTAGTGAGCTAGAACAACATCCCAAATATCTTTCAAAGCCTGTACACCTGCTACTGGTTCACACTTGACAGTTATTTTCAAGGCCCGAAGTTAATAATCTCATTTCTACAATTAAAACTGAATAACAACTAAAGAATTTTCGGTCTTCTTACAGTTTATACTCTGCTTCCTGAAGAAGAACATTCCAAGTTTGCTGAGGGAAATGTTTGTGGCTCTCCAAAGGGGTTTTGCTAGGTACGAATGTGTAGATGTGGCACATATGGGCATGGTGGTGATGGACTAAATCTTAGAGGCCTTTTCCAACTTTAATAAACTCTGATCTCTTTAAATCTGCTGAAGTTAAGCAGTATGAGCAGCTTATGTAAATCAGAAAGAAAATAATTTCTTCAGGTTCCACAACAACCATTTCTGGAGTTCTACCTTTACTTAATCAGTTTATACTTTATTAACAACAGCACAGAAGTAAAGGATTTCTCAGGGATTTTTTGATATTGCATAGTTCACAACTTAGAAATGCTACAGTTTTATCTTCTTGGACTTCAAAATAACTTCATGCAGGAACATAAGGAAAGTGAACTAGCAAGGCTGTATGTAACCAATAGAACCAACTCTGGTTCATGTCCCCCTTTCTCCACTCTGGGAAAAAAAAAATATATATATACATGGAGAATTACACAGATGGGATCTTTGCAACTGTTTGAAAGATCATCAATGAATGTCCGATATCCTCAGCTGAGTTTCCAGATATAACCTTTATTAACATTTTTGCAAAAAATGAAGTTCACAAAAGAAACAGTTTAAACACAACTCTGCTATTTCAGGCAACTTAAGCCCCCACATGACTACATAAAGTGTTTTTTTTCTGTTTTGTAGAGTAAGGAAATTGACCCTCCCAATGCCCTAAAGGCTTCTGATACATTTTCGTCCTGCTCATGGCAGAACTCAATAATAGCTATGGCTTAAACCAGCGTTCACTCATGGCAGCTGCTGACGGACCACTCATCTGCTCGCTGCTGGCTCTTTGCTACGCATGACACGTACTGCTAAATGCAGGCTGTCAGAAGTGTTGAAATGATTCACTTCTAAATATGGTAAATCTAGGTTATGACTACTTAAAGAAGTTGCTCCTTAACTTCAGATGTTAAAAACGAACCAACATGTAAAAAATACTGTCAGTTTTACTGTCAAATTTGGCATTATAGTTTTCAAAGAGTATAAAAAAATTATCAGGTAGAAAAAACGTTAACTTTTTCCTCTGTTTACAGAGCAAGGTTTAATTAAATAGCGAGGCCTCCTATCTGCAATAATGCAGCTGCAAGAGACAAAGCAGTCATAGACTACTGAAAATCTATTTGTTGCCACTATAGTTTACCCAACAATTGTCTCTGAAATTACTGTTCAACCATGATGGCAACAGTTCGGTTTCCAGACTATAGAAATACACCTCTCTACGTAGAGTTTTGTACCAGAAATTCAGACGGAATTTTTTTCTAAGCATATTTACGAACATTATGCTATGGTTTTCATTTCCCCCACCCAATGCATACAACAGACTTTAAGAGAACAATAGCATCCTGACAACAAACCCAGATCCTACTCTCAACATCAAGATTATTTACAGCTACAGATGTCGCTTGGCTATCTTAAATCCCAAGGAGTGCAAATACACTGTTTCTAATGACAACAGAAAAGCTGACAGTTATTTTGAGGCACTAGCTTGTGTGGAAATTAAAGAGACTAAACTTTACTGTAAAAAGAAGAAACTCAGACTTAATGGAGATTTTAAAGTATATTTACTTCCTTCGTGCAACTTAAGTTTCATTTCATGCATTAAATTGTGGATGCTGCTTCTATTTTGAACTCTTCCATATTCCTCTGCTGGCAGTGCCCACCAACGTCAGCAAAGATAATTTCTTTTGGTTTTCTTCAGGTTAAGTTCAAGGTTGAACTTAAGCGAAGAAGAAAGAAAGTAGGCCTTCCACCAAGAATGTTTCGAGATACAAACCTCCTGCTTACTTTGACATCAGTAGTGTTACTTTCAACTCCATATTGTCACATCAATTTCTTAAGCAACGAGTACTTAAAGCATCAGACCTGTATTTTCAGACACTATCCTGGCAATTAAGAAGGGACATGAGGTCAGCCAGCACCTCAGTTTACCCCCTCTTCTATATGAACACTTTTTTGGATCCAAGCAGAAAACTACTGAAAGGCTGTTTCTGTTCCTAATTCTATTATAGGTATACTCCATCTTCCCACATAAAAATTTTACACACACACACCAAATAACTAGACAGTAACGAATCAATGCAACCTGCGATTTTCCCCCTCCCCCCCTTTACACTAGTAGCACATTCTCTTAGAAAACATACCATCTTAGCAAGACCAGAAATAATACTACAAAGGACCTAATCATCCCACACTCCTATATGTCCCCCTAAAATATGAAATACAGTCAGCAGCCCAACCCTTAAGCCAGCTTGCCTAATGGCTTCATGTTTCATATAGCAGCATTCTCCTCTCTATCCTCAAAAAAAAAGGTTTCAAACCAGTCGCACCATATTTTTATAATTTATTGGAAAAAAGAAGGCTGTTTCAGTTTCTCTTGGTACCTCTTATAAATAGAAGCACCGTGAGATGAGACACATCCATCAACATCACAGGCAACCAAAAATTCAGGAACACCTGCAGATCAGTGAGCTTAACAGTCATGTAATTCATTGGTGAAGTAATACTTGTACAGAAAGATATCAAGGAGACTGCAAACACTTCACTAAATTTCATGAAAATGAAAGCTGCTATTATCACTCCTACACCCTCTCTACAGACAGTTTTATAAAAAGAACAGCCTACAAAGGCAGTCAGAGCTAGCTGACACGAGTGGAGACATCTGCAAAAGCTGCTCTGCCAGTACAGTATATGTCACTTCCCAGAACAAATAGAGTATTTTGTGATATAAAATGATCAAAGGTATTTTTGCTGGTTAAAAAATGAACAGAGTATCAGTTACACTTGTACTACTGCACAGGAAAGCATCACAGACATTACCTTCCTGAGAGAATGCCAGTTTAGACAAACTCCTACAGCTGCAGTACAGTATGCAACTTATTATGGCACTACATTCTCTTAAGTCAGTACACGAATGATCTTGTCAATATGCTTAGATCAAGGAGCTGCTAGAATCTGAGTGCACTGAAAGCACATTTCTACCTGGACAGAAATAGGGAGCAGACAGAAATAAGTTAAAAAGTTTGGTCATACTGAAGAGAAAGCCCTTCACAATGTCTTGCAGTAAAATATTCACATACTTAGCTGTGGAAATTAGAATTAACACAGTTCAGACATGTTTAAGCAAAAAAAAAAAAAAATGGACTCAGCTGCTATGAACTGAAAGCTCACAACACTCTCCTTATCTAACCTTCCTCTGGAAGTTATTTTCTTCTGCAGCTGCATTAAATGAAACAATATGGCTTTTTGAAGAACTACAAATCAAATAAGTTGCTGGAGGAGACAGATAACAGAGGGGAGGAAAAGAAGATACCTGGAAATGTGTTGTGCACTCTGACCTGCAGTGCTTTTATATTTTATTCTTTTTCCTGTACTATTCATCTGGGGCTTAGCCTGTAGAAAACCACCAAGCTCTTAGAAAGACGTGGTTCTGCTCAAGTGGTTAATGCTCACCCGCACGTCAAAGCAGTCACACAAAGCATCTGCTTGGCTGTTACACTACTCTTGGTGAACATCCCTGCACTTCATTGCTTAGCATTTTCAACAACATTAAGAAAATGTCTGGACTTGTGGGCTGAAGGTTATTAACATTTTGGAATACTTACAGGTACTACTTCCAAGTTCTGCAGTAGTAATTATTGCCCGTATTATCCTTAAGCAGTTGCACCTGTTCATAAGGTGTGATCCAATGAACACTTCCAGGCTTGCCATTATATTCATTTTGCATACAAACAAGTTTTGTTTTGTTTCTCTTCAAATAAGCTGCATTGAGTTACTCTTCAAAGAAACAGGACAAAACACTGACACCAAATCAACTTCCTCTGTTTTGGAAAAGGGAAGTATTACAGATGGTTGTTTCAATCAAAGGCTTACAGTGAAAGTAGCACGGCAACGGTCAGGATGACACACAGCACCATAATATTGTTGTTGTTGTTAAGTTTGATTGGTGAAAGCTCTTCTTTCCCCCTCAAAATCTGGAGTGTTTTGATGGGCTAACCACGGAGACCCCAGAACTCATGTATGGATATATGTGCAACTGCATCAGCTACTGAGGACTCCGTGATCATTAGTTACACCATCACACAGTAAGTTGCACTGCAGGACATCAGAAACAGCATTTGCCATCCTTGAATAAGAAGATATGCAAAACCATTTTTTCATGGGAGTATTAAAAGCAGGAGCACCTAGGTGGCAAAAAGACAACAGAGGATGGTGTTTTGAAAGTCAGCTTCTTAGCGGCTCCACTAATTCTAAAGGGCTCTGAGGAGGCTAGCAAGTCCCTGCAAATAGCAGCTCATGCTAGTCCAACCGACAGAAGAGAGCAAAGCCTTAAGATATGCCTTGTTAAGCAGGCAATGCCTCTCAGCTGTCCACAGGGTAGCAATTACAGAAGAGCATTGAGTTGTCATGCAGAACCAACTAAAAGTTCTTTCGAGATGGCTGTCATTGGAAGCACAAGCAACCTCCAGAGACGCTCAAAGGAGCTGGACACAAAAATATATCCCAGAGGGTTCATTTGCAAGAAGTCAAATTGAATGGAAAAAAAAGAGCACTCCAGTCCTCCACCCGCTCTTTCAGTTTTAATGGCAACAGAGTGCAAAACTGCTTGATGCTAATACTATATTCCCTTGCACGCATAAAAATATACTTCTTCACCCTCACTTTACACTGAATAAAAAAGCATTTCTTAGGATCCAGATCCACAGTTCTTCCCACTAGTCCTGAGTGAAGTGCCAAACAAGGAGCAGTCAACAGAAAAAGCACAAAAAAAAGCTTATTTCTCAAAATTGCACAGAAAGCCAACTTTTCCAGGGTCCCAAAACAAGTTAACTCCGGATACGATCTATATTTTTAAAGATGGCATAGAGTTTCAATAATTCCTTTTTCAGCTGATGTTCAGGATTGCATCCGTAACGAAACAAGGGAAAGGCCGATAAACTGCTGCCCTTTTTCAACCCACAACCCGAAGTATGAAATACCACTTTGGAAAGAACATCCTTTTTACACTCACATATGGTATTTTACAGGACTCCTACACAACACGCTTCAGTTTTATTTCATGTTTAAAGAACAGGTTTCACTTTTTGAACCAAGGATAGTTAAGAACTGGTATATCTACACCAAGAACAAACATAACACACTAGCTAGAAAAAGATACCAACAGAAAAAGAAAGTAACAAAAGTGTTCCACAATTGAATATTTAAAGCATATTCCCATTTCAATTAATTGAGATATCAATGAATAAACCTTAAGTGTAGCAAAGTTAGCTTCGATTGCAATAAGTAATTTATTCTTAATGCAAAATAGAAAAAAAACAGAGACTACATATACCCCACAGAATAGCAAATAAATTTTCTTGATTTCACACAAGTATAAACAGATGTTTGAATAGAATTTTTTTAATATACGAAAAGTCAGAAACCATCTCTAATGTGTGCCATTTCAGTATCATGTTGTTATTACTGGGAACTTCATTTTTTAATAAAAAGCAAATGTAATCCATTGAGACTATTGATTGAACAGAAACTTCATAAATAACAAGCCAAAAAAAATAACCCCAGTGTGGGCTTGCTTTCTTTTTTTAATTCATCATGCAAATAGATGTCAGCACAATCACCATCTCATCCTTCAGATTTTGATACTGCATGGGATTTGCAAGAGAAGCATTTCTTGAGGCTGGGGAAGGCATCTCCATAAGCAGCAAGTACAATTTAGCGATTATGACAGACTGAATTCCTCTTTATCCCTAAAGCATTTTTTCTTACATTGTTCATTACCAAAGTGAATAGCTTCAGAATTTTACAAAACTGAATCCAAGCAGCACAAAGGGATCAGAAACAGAGATCCTCACAAAGAAAAGACTGCAACTGAAGAGAATAGGAAGAGCAAAGAATAAGCAGCAGAATGAGCAGACGGAAAAACTCCCAGTTGCTACTAACTGGGAGGCTCTCAGAGACTTTTCTTTCTGTACCTGGCTTTCTACCAGGTCATTATCTTGCCCCTACCTGGAAGTTTCTCACTCTATTTTCTCCGTCTACCTCGGATCAAAAGGCAATCTCCGGATTAACAGGTGGCCTCATTTTTATATTCATATTTTTTTAATTGCAGGAAAACATCTTGATGTTCTTAATAATTCTTCTGAGAAGATCAAGTAAACTGGTGAACTAATTCCCTGGGAATTTCCTCTTAATGTTCCCAAAGTAGGGAATTCATGTGTTAACTCAGTGTATTTGGAGAGCTACTCTACATAAATGTACTTCCTAAGCTAGCAGGCCCATAACTCAAGCTTTCTCAGTGACTCACAATTGCAGCCTCACCAGGTTTTGCAGGTATTCTCCCAACAGGTCGTTCGCGACTTTCCACCAAAGCAGCTGCAATGCAGATCTCTCACGGGCCATACGGGCAGACCTGGAGTTTGCTCAAATGACTCAACCTCAGCATCCTGCTGCCAAACACCATGGTGTGGCCTGCAGTTCTGTCACTGGCTTCTGTAACAGCTCCTCTACAGAACAACCAGCTCTTGTTCCTCCAGCTACTTACAGACACTGCTTCATCTTCTGGAAACAAATCACGCATCTATCTTAAGGTAATTCATTCTGACATTTTAGAGAGCATTTAGATACGGAACTAAGATATGAAGTGAATGAAAGTAAATGCAAAAAACATCATTTTCAACACTCATTGCATGGCCCCTCACCTCACTTTACAGCTTCCAGGTCTACTCATTAATCTGAGTACAGAACTGCTCATTTCTGCATGCAGTCTGACTGCAGCGGTTTCAAGGCCAGCTTCCAACAGACACCAGACAGCCTGAAAAGATGCTTACCAGCCTTCTGCATTTTACAGCTGGAAAACAAGGCACAGGAGTTAGTAAGGTTTGAGGGCTTGGGGTTTTTTTTTGCCTTAATTGTAGGTCCCTGTTATTTTACAGGGTTAGCAATTAGGGAAAGGAAAAAAAAATATGAAACAGCCTAGTTACTGCGGTGAATATTTAAGAGTGAGAAATAAAAAGTAAAGCTCTAAAAACATACAGCCTCCTCACCCTCTGCAGAGTGTATGGAAAAGGGAGCAGGAGCAGCTCAGACGCTGGCTGAGCCCTAGCCCTCACTATCAAAAGGGCACTTGTTTTTAATCTCATGTTTTATTTAAATACAGAATGCAAAATTGATAACACAACCAGCAGAGCAGCAAAAAGGTTAGAAGCAGGGTGAATGTACAAAACTATTTTGTTCACAGTGCTTTCTTAACAAATGCCAACAATGTCTGTTGGAGTAAATTTAAATCAGTCTGGTCAGTACTTAAACCTGTAACAGCTAAGAGAAGTTTTACGTTCACTAAGCTGGTTCCCTAAGTCTCTTTCAAATAGTGCTACACTCTAAGAATGAAGTTGTCAAATTGCAACAACTGAACTCACAGATTTGGTTTCTTGAAACCCGTTCAAGGCAACAGATTGGAAAGTCTATTAAAAGTAAATAGAAAGTACTAAACACAAATCAGGTCCATTATAAAAAGTCACAAAGCAACCAGGTACAGGGACCTGAAGTTCACAAGAAGTTCCACTACTGTTGACAGTCTGATTTTCAAACACAAGTTTATGGCATATGGAAGAACAAAACAATACCGAAACCAAGCCAAAGGGCCGAACAGTCACTGTAGAGTACAAGTCAGTTATTATAACACACTGACACAAACAGGAGGAGTTACTGGTCATCAGACTCAGGAAGTACATAGGATTAAATGCAAAAAAATAGCAACCATGACAAGAAGACTTGGCAGCAGGGCCTTTGCTTAGATAAAGATTTTTAATTTTGACTAAAATTATAGCTAACTTACAAATTCCTTAGAGTAATACCTATTCCTCAAGAGTACTTTAGAGCTCTGATTGCCTTAAGTAGTCTCACCAGAAACATACAAGTTCGGTCAGCGCTGCACGAGCAGAACAGCACAAGCTTGAATGACTAAGCAGTGCTGTGCAAGAAATTAGCTCAGCATTTAAGACCTTGCACTGAACTCCAGCCACCACAAAAGCAATTATTTCGTCAAAAGCATTTGCTGTACTTCTATCCCACATCTTTACTGCCCTCAGAATTACCACACTCAGAAGACTAGTTGAAGAGAATGTCTTTTGTTTGTACATGGGGGGGAAAAAACCTCTTCCTACCCTAGAATTAGCAAAAAGCCTCATGCATTTCATGACCTTGGGCTTTGTATTCTCATCTCCTCCAAGACGGCAGAGACAAAGCGATGCTGGTACCAAGACCCTGCCCCTAAATGCTTGGTGGAAGTACACAGAATGGCTGAGCATTTCTCCCACGTACATACACATTCCAGTCTAAAATAAAGTCATTACAGCCTTCCAGTACTTAAAGGGAGCTTATACATAGAAGAGAAAACAACCTTTTTTTACACTGTCTGATAGAGATAGGACAAGGGTGGGGGGGTGGTTTAAACTAAAAGAGGGGAGATTTAGTTTAGACATTAGGAAGAAATTCTTTACTCAGAGGGCGGTGAGGCCTTGGCACAGGTGCCCAGAGAGCTGTGGGTGCCCCATCCCTAGAGGTGCTCAAGGACAGGCTGGATGGGGCCCTGAGCAGCCTGAGCTGACGGGGGGCAGCCCTGCCCATGGCAGGGGTTGGGGCTGGGTGGGATTTGAGGTCCCTACCAGCCCAAGCTATTCTATGATTCAACGGTCTGAAACTCCACATGGGAAATGAGCCCTGCCAAACAGAATAGAGTCCAAGTTCCTATGCCCCCACACCCCAACCCACACATGAACACTGTCCAAAGTTGTAATGCTTTCCAATAAAGCAGTTAGCATCTTTTGCAGTTTAATTCCTTGTATAACTGATGTGGACACCAAGAGATGCTGAAAAAACAGTACTGTTTTTGGAAGTGAAACAATATAAGCCACAGGCAGCAGAGCCTGAAATCTGCAGAGTTGAGGAACTGTGCTTCACTGTGGAAAAATACTTTCTGTACAGCTCCTCTCGGGAAGGAGCACGGAGAGGACATGCCAGAAACCCACAACAAGTAGCATTTTTGGAATAAAGCACTTCCCAACCTTCACTTTCAGATAAATCTGAAACAAGACGTCTATAAATAGAAGTAATCCTAAAGAAATCAAGTAAGATATCATATCACACTTGTACAAAGTGGGATTTGCATTTTTCTTTTAGAATCAGATACCATTTTCCTAAAGCAATGCAGTGTGGAAGTAGCCTGTCTTACCAGCATAAGATGCTGGCACGGCTACTTCGTCATCTCCTAACTCTATTTGCAACAAACTGATTTAGAATCATCTTTTGCTACTCTCAGTAAATCAAATGCAAGTCTTTCCACATGCTCATGCAACTCACAAGGCACTCTCATGCCCATTCTACCACATTAACTGCACTTAATGCATTACAGCATAGTTTTAGTATTTAATATGAGCATCTCATTTTTGCTATCCTTTCACACATTGGGCAGAGCTGCCAAGTTCAAGCTGCATATTTCCTACTGCAACTAAGAGCACCCTGGAACAGCCGGGGTAGGCATTAATTCATTACATGTAGTTTAAAAAGTCATCTTGGGAACTGCATTTTAGCAGCTGTCTAGCTGCAGAGGTGTCAGCTGCATGCTGGCCTGTCAAATGGTGACAAGCACCTTCTAAAAATATACAGCTGTGTAAGGGGGAGCGAGCATCATGAAGCTATCGCCAAGATTGCTTTTTTGAGGAAATAAATAGAATAAAAAATATGCAATAAACCAAGATGCAGTATGAAACTACCTACAGTTAACTGCAGTACTACTTCACCTAAGAACTATTTCTAAAGGCCAGGGCAGCCATTAGGGCACCTGTTCCAAACAAACCCCCCTTTGTTTAAGAGACGTGTAAGGGAACTCCTGTGCTAAGATGTGGGCCAATGTCAACAGCAGGCCTTCCTGGGTTTATTTAGGTTGTGTCTCTGCAAACTGTGCTACTTTCGTCACAGCTGAATGTTCATTTACTATCCAGCTAAGACATTCACACAGAATATTCACTCACACAAGAACACTAGACCTTAAAAGCCAAGTTCATCAACCCTACACAGTTAAAGGTTTGGTGTATGCCAATTCAAATGAGGATGTACTGAGGATATTTCTATGTTTCTTCTACAAGTGGACAATACTTTCTATAACATCCACTGTAGGGTACTTTGTATGTAAAGAGGAATTTCCTTCCCACTCCAAAATTAATACACATGAATGAAAGCATTAGCTAAGACTACCTGAGTGTTTCTCTAAGTGTACTAATAATTTTTCTTATTAGGAGGTGGTTACTTTAAGGTACAAAAATCAAAAACTACCAACAGGGGTATAAAAAGGGAAAAAACAGAAGCCATTGAATTATTAGGACGGATATTAAACCGTAGCACCAGGCTAGGTACAAAGAGTAAGAGAAGGGAGAAATGGATAAAGGATTCACGTTCCACCAGGGCATTCAGAAATACACCATCCTCCCATGCAGACCAGTAGCACTCGCTGCTGCAAATCTCAAGACTCTCCGCTCCAGTCACTGAACACTGCTTTATAAAGCTAACACAGCATTTTTGTACACCAGCACATCATACACATAACCACTATTTTCCAGAAATATCCAGTTGTCCAGATATTGTTCAGCTTCTGAACAGAGACTTTACTAAGAGCAATCCTAAACAAAAGCCTTACAAGCTTCTTCAAGAGGATTTAGGAGCAATGGAGACTAGCTATCCATCAGTGCGGTGTCTAGCAGAATAAGAGCTAGCAGCACTAAAACAGACGGCTGCTTCAGACACAGCAGAGATGCAATAAACTCCTCTCCTCCCCCCTCTGAAAACCTCTGCACCAATTACTCTTTCCTCAGCGTTGTTGCCTCAAATCATTTTTTAACAGCCAAGCTTGAGCTGTGTTGCCATCTGATAGTCAGTGAGCACCCTGTGACCAAGGAGCAGGCATCATTCAAGTAAATCATCACAAATTAAAATGAGACATCAGCTGAAATTAGCAGTTCCCAGCTGTCAGAGCAGTGCAACAAGGCTGGAAACACCTTTATCCTCTCTACAGCCCTCCTGGTCAGCACGCTGCTCCACACCTGCATCACACAGGAGGAGATGCCTCAGTTCTCAGAGCAGGGTGCTCACAGACAGATTTGGTGCATCATCTAAAAGTGCATACCACACATCAACAGAGAAGATGAAATGCAACTCAGACAGAGACCTTCATAATTACCTTTCCATAATTTAGAGTGAAAACTGCTTTACTCAGTCTTTACTGACTACTCACTACCTCTGTAGCTGGGAACATATTCCAGAAAATACTTAGCCACTGCATCAATAAAAAAGAGTTTAATAAATCAGAGCACATAACCAGCACTTATAACAAACTGGTGCAAAATCTCATTTCTTGTTCCATTGACCATCCTCCATAAACTGTAACTCCCATATTTTTTTAAGATACATTTGCTACTTATTCCTTTGAGACTACAGCCAGAGAGGAAGCAATCCAATCAAACTGAGCTTCTCTATACACTCAACCTGTATTTTATCCACAAGCTAAATGAATATTTTACAAAGGCACGGTACTAATGTAACTTCAATCAATGAGCCATTTACAGCTGCCAGCAGGGAAGCGGCCACTCATTAGCCACCCTCATCAGGAAATCACAACTCAGGTCAAGACCAACTGGGTCACCGCAGCTTTTGGCATCCAAATGGAGTTGGAAGAAGCCTCACAACATAAGACATCTTGGCAACACAGTATGCTTCAGCAGCACCAGGCATCCAAAACACCAGAGCCATCAAGGGCCACCATACATCAACACAACAAAAGGCCATGATGCCAAAATATTGACATAGCTACATAAGTAAGACTGCTCCTTTCCCACCTTCCTGCACACTGGTGTGGGCAGCATGCCCCGTGCACACCAAGGAGGGCACTGATAGTCCCTGCAGGGACACTGACAGCAGGTACAGAGATCTGCAACGGCATGCAGCCAAGGCACGCTCCGTCCATTCACAATATAGCTAAATATTTACTGCTGTGTATTCTGATACTCCTTTTGACAAAGCCGAAGCCAACACAGCCATTCGAGTTCCTGCTGGCTGCCCACACGACTGCAATGTGCTGCTGATCTCGGCGAGATTAAATATTTTGGGACAATGTTCTGTGCAGGTGAAGGGACAGTTTCCCAACAGGATGAAGCACTCATCTCAAAGGCAAAACAGAAACATCATAGGATTTGTACTGTAGGTATGCCTCAACAGATAAGAAACAGAAAACAGTGCACTGTCACTCAACACGCATACCAACAAAAGCAGGTTCCCTTTACACCTTCATTTCCCTCAGAAAGAGCCCCCACCATCCATTTCTCAGCTGCCTATAACAGAGCAATGCAAACACAGACGAGAATCAGTATTAGGCACACAAAGCCTATCAGGCATTAGCACTTTACTCGCTCAATACAGTGTACACAACGATAGTGTTGCTAGCCGAGTTTCTTACCACTGCTATACAGTGATGAGGGAACAAACACCTACAAAACAGAGTTCTCACAAAGGTTTCCTCTGAAGCTAATCTCCAGTACAGCATATAAAGACAGAAGAGCTCTCTCAAGACCTACCTTGCACATAAGCATCATTAGTTCAAGAAACATTCTGATTTTAGAATCACAGAATCACTTCAGTTGGAAGCGACCCTTAAAGGCCATCTAGTCCAACCCCTCTGCAATGATCAGGGACACCTACAGCCACATCAGGTGCTCAGAGCCACAGCCAGCCTGACCTTGGATGTCTCCAAGGATGGGGCATCCACCACCTCTCTGGGCAATTAGGAATTGCAGCAAGAATAAATACTCCTACAATATTCCTTTTTTTTTTTTTAATGCACTTGAAGAAAGTGTCTGAAGACAGAGCACTGTGGAGGTTAGGCTGCCCAGAGGTTCCTACATAAAGCCATAAGCATTTACTCTCCACCTTATAACACAAGCCTTCACGCTTCCAGCTGCACCAACACCAACATTTGGAGCCATAATCTAAACCACACTATTGCACCACCCAGATCTCAGTAAGAAAAAGCCACACTCCACCTCTTGGAGTAAGTCATTTCTCTTGTTCATCTAACAAGATTGTTAGATCTTGTTAGATTTGAATCATTTATCCTGTTTATATTTTGGCCTCACAAACAGGCAAATCAGCACAAATGAGGAAGCAGAAGACATCGCATGAGAAACAAAGCCCCTGAACAAGCTTTGCCACTAGAAAAATACAATGCACCATAAAAGAGTCCGCCTCCTGGTTAAGTAAACCCAGTCTCAAACAGAAGGATCTTCCAACTGTGTTGGTGGTACAGCCTTCATTTTCCATCAAGTGCTTGCAAACCACATTTGCATAACATACTATCTCACTTCCCTATGGTTATTTTGTTTTTTTGGGGTNNNNGGGGGGAGGGAGGGAGGGTTGGTTAATAGGACATGAAGTCTGAATGACTATTCAAATGGAAAAGGCTACCAGTAATTTTCCCATCAACTACAGAACAAGTAAAATACAGACAGTGACACGAGTTTCCTTAAAAAAATAAGGCAAAAATGTGGAAATCTTTTTATCCAAAAAAATAAGAATACAGAAAAACTCCTTTGCTTTATCAGTGATTAAAAAAGGCACCTTTTTTTCCCTATGACCACTGAAATATTTAAACTTTATCTTTTTCCTCCAGTGTTTTAATGATATATATACTATTCATTATTGTTAGTCAGAATCTTTCAGGACTGCTGAAAAACAGTTATTAAATCACTTTTATTCAGGTCAGACAATAGAGAGGCACACAAAGGAATATATCTACAGATATATGTGCATAACAGAGCTGCATGGAGACTAAACAGCTTATCTCAACTCCAAAAACAAAGCCGTAAGAAAAGCTCTGCGATAGAGCTCCACTCTCTCCTTGTTTTCAAGAGAAGTGGAGAACTCCACGAAGTTCAGAAGAAGCAAAGTGGAGCACCACTTCCATTTTGAGACTTACTAAAATGCATCCTTTCACACAAAATATATCCAGCAAATTAAATCTGCAACGCTGGCGGCAGTGAGCGGCGTGCAGGCTAGGCTGCCTCTCACAAAGGCTCTTTGTGGAGCTATCTTTCTGCCAGCGCTCCTTTTGAATTCCCAAACAATACCTTGCAAAAATTAGATCTCCTACTGTGGGAAAGTTCCCAAGACACAAGCCAAAATACATTTTCTCATGAAGCCCTCCACGAGGAAGTCAGAATTTTTGCACCATCCGTTCAGTGTACATATGGCTGTTCTTGAAACACAGCAATAGATCAAGTAGCAGCATCTTGATTTAAGGAAAAAAAACATCAAAATCAAATCAGGGATTCATCAGAATGAATTAGTAGCTATCACTTGTTAGTAATCTGAGTAAGAATAAAGACTTTTAAAGTCCTGGAACTGAAAAAAAAAAAAAAAAGTAGCTGTTTTTTAAAACACCTTACACCAATTACAGGGGAGATTAGCTAAAATACACGTCTTCTGGGAAAACATTTAAATCGTTTTTCTCTTCTCCCTCCACAGGTACAAAGCGTTTTCTGTGAATAACCCGACAGACTGTGGAACAACGTCCCTCCCTCCCAAGGGGGAAAACATGATTTTGGGCAAATACTTGCAATATCACTGATCTGTTGCTGCTTCCACAGCAAGAACAAACTAAGCACTTTCTGCCTCTGCAGCTCAGCTGACAGATTTGCTTCTAGCCAGCTTCAGCATTCATTGTGTCCACTGCTATTGTGAATTTCCAAGTTCAAGTTCCCAGTTAGCTTGGATTTGTACTGCTACCCCAGCCACGACCTGCTGATGCAATGAGAAAGCAGGCACATGTTCAGGATAAGGCTTCAAATCAGCTGCTTCTGCTCTGCAGATAAAGGTGCTCTCATTGTGACCAGGGCTTTGCAGGCAGTGGTGAAGCTCAATGCTGCTCAACACAGAAATCTGCGCATGCACAGAGGAATGGGGGAGGATTAATGAAAAAAAAAAAATTTGAAAAAAATTCAAACTTACTTCTACATTCTTATCATTGTCAAAACTCTTAGCAACAAAGCTGCGAACACCTAAGGAAAATTCCTTCAGAAAGGCCTGGAAATAAAGGGATTTTCTGCAAGAATGTGCAGACAACTGAGCAGTGCATTACAGCACAAGTCTTCAGCTTCAGGAAGTGCATGGAAATTTATGGTGGAAGTTCTGAATCAGACATTCCTGAACTTTTCTGACAGACCAAGATGAGTGAGGTTGCAGGAAAGAATGTGAGCTAGGCAAGGGCTTGCAATTCAGGTTACCAGGCACAAGACGACCCATCAGTAGAGCTGTTTGTTCAATAGGATAAAAAAGTGCACTTCTACTTCAGAGGGATTCTGTAACTTACTTCCCTACTAAACACATCACTTGCTCTGTCAGGTAAAGGCCTTGCTTTTCCAAATTGTTACTTTGTTTTTTTACTCTCCCAGTTATAGGCTGAAATGCGACAAGAAAAACAACTATGGCCAAGGCACATCTGTGTCCTAACTTCTTCCCATTATCTGCATACGTCTTCCTAGTTATGACAGAATCACAGAACATCCTGAGTTGGAAGGGACCCCCAATGGTCATTGGGTCCAACCCCCGGCTCCACACAGACCAACCAAAATCCAAACCCTATGTCTGAGAGTGGTATCAAGAGCAGTATCCAAACAGCCCTTGAACTCCAGCAGCTCAGGGCCATGCCCACTGCCCTGGGCAGCCTGTTCCATGCCCATCACCCTCTGCTGAAGAACCCTTCCCTAACCCCCATCTGCCCCTCCCCTGACAAAGCTCCATGCCATTCCCTTGGGCCTTGTTGCTGTCACAGAGCACTGCCCCGCACACCCAGTGAGGAGCTGCACCCGCCATCAGGCCTCCCCTCAGCTTCTCTGCTCTAGGCTGAACACACCAAGTTATTCAGATTCAAGGTACGGCACAGACCCAGACAGTGCCACTTCAGACACTGTTCTGAGGATGCTAACGAATATCTTCTCGTGCATTTGGCACATTCACACACATGAAATTTGAATCTATTCCCTTGCATCGGACTCACACATGAAGTACTTATCTGCTATGACCCCATTGTTTATTTGCAAAGAGATCACTATAGTAAGGAGGAAATGTTCATTTCTGGCTTATCTTCGTATTGCACACAAACACACTATCAGTGGCTACAAGTTAAAAATAACACCACTGAAGAACAAGTTGAAAGATTATTTGGAAAAAGCCAAGGTACATCCTATAATTAAACCATTGTTCCCCCCAAGCATTGGAAGAGGGAATATCTGCCCAGCAGTGGCATCCTGCTCTGGTGCCTTCCGGCACATGACAACATGCCAGCACTGAGCCTAGGGCACCAGCAGTGCTTCCCTCGCCTGCTAAGACAGCCTGGTGCCATCATCCCCCCTGTGGCTTCTTACTGCCGGACCAAACTAAATCAACAGCTTCCAGAAGGAAGCTTGCAGTACCAAATGTGTATCTAAGGCATACATACACTGAAACAGCCATTCCGGCAGACTTCACTGTGCAGCATGAAAACAGTGAGCCAGTATGTGGAGCTTCTGAGGTAGGGAGCTCCTTGCATACCATGCCATGCAAATGAGCTGCTAGGGCAGAGAGGGATTAGTGCTGGTTCTCTTACTGCAAAGCAAAAGGAGCCCTTTTGGGGTTTGCAGGGTTTTTTAGGTTAAACTCCTCCAGAACAGAACTGCATGCTCTCTAAGGTGGTCTATGAAGCTAATAGGAAATGGTTTTGATAGGACTGAAATTTTATAGCTTTAATATAAGATGACATTTGGAGAAAAAAAATGGATTGTTATTAGTCACAGCTCGAGGGCATAAAACCATTTGTAATTTATGAACATTTAGAAGTTAGATTCCCCAAAGTAGTTAAATTAACTTTGCAGTTCAAGTCTTCAAAGAGAAAATGAATAATTTAATAAAGCAGTTAAAGACGAGAGCTCTGTTACACAATAGACATGCTGAAGTACAGGCTACGTATGTTTCCGTTTCTTTTTTATTTAGAGCTGTAGTCAATGGAGTGTTGAGTTGTAATATGTAGAACTCAAAGAAACTTTTAAACAAGGACACACAGAAGACGTATGGTGCTAAGAACTTCCCAAAGCAGGTGCAGAATTGTTTGCCTTCCAAAAATAAAATAAAATAAATCAGTCCTGTCCAAAATTATCAAGAGGCGTTTGCACTACATGTGCTCGTGCAGTTTAGTTTGCTTTCTCCAACAGATTACATCAGCTCTAACAGTCACTGAAGCTGTACCTACACCTGAGTGTTCACTGTGCTGCTGTCACTCCACTCCTTGCTCTGAGCCTGTGGTGAAGACACTTTGCTAAATTGGTGCAGGGCAGAGTAGTAATGTCAGATGCAAATTCACATCTCCCTAATTCGGGAGAAGCCGAGCCCAATGAGTTGGTTAACATGAGCAGGCAGTGAACACGATACTAACACTGCTGTCATGTTATTTCCTGTACTGACATGAAGACGATAAACATATTTTCTCTTCCCAACACTCTGTCAGCTCCCAGTGACTTGACCTAATGAGTTCCCAAAAGCTAAAAATAAGTATCTTCACAAGACAGCCGTAGAAACAAAAACATAGGCAGAGGAAAACAGGGACAGAAAAAAGTCACTTTCAGGTAACAAGAAAAAACAAGGTCCTTGTGTCTTCATACAGAAACTTCTTTTGTTTGTTTTTCATTTCACTTGATAACTGCATTACAGAGATATCTGCATTACAGGGATATCACTCA
Source organism: Pavo muticus (assembly GCA_016647715.1). Classification (NCBI taxonomy): domain Eukaryota; kingdom Metazoa; phylum Chordata; class Aves; order Galliformes; family Phasianidae; genus Pavo; species Pavo muticus. The sequence goes on along the minus strand of JACDJE010000491.1, from coordinate 257,263 downwards.
TAGCTACATTTCTTTCAAATTCCAATAGCACTGTAAGATAAAGCTGAGACTACTTCCAGAATGGAAAACAAGCACAAGAGGACTGGCCAACGGCACGACTGTGGACAGCAGGTCTGGGGGAGCAGAGGGCCCTCTCCCCACCATCTCACTCCCACCGGCACCACTGGGCAAGCATGCCTGAGCCCCAGCTCCCAGCATCCCCAATGCTTGAACAGGCTGCCCAGAGAAGTTATGGATGTCCTATCCCCCCCTGGGCAGCCTGATCTGGTGGGTGGCAGCCCTGCTCACAGCAGGGAGTTGGAATTCAATGATCTTTAAGGTCCCTCCCAACCTAAGCCATTCTATGATTCTGATGACATGCTCTATTTCCCACCAGCCTGGTCCTATTTGTGGCTTATTTTGGCCAGTCAGCTCTGTGGATTTCAGGGTGGGTTTCCTTTCCTATGGCAACTGCCACAGCACACTTTCAGTCTGCTGATTCTTGAAGTTTTAGCACACTAATGCAGCCCTGGTGTTCCCAATTTAGCTCTGTGCCCTTCACACTGGCTTTGTCCCTGCTTTCCAGCTGATTTCTTTGCCGCACCAGTTCCTCCTTGTTCACTGCTCTTTTCAGCTGTCCCTTGCAGAGAGTGAGGCCTGGCATGGCCAAGACTCCAGCCTCACCTGGCACAGGCTCACAGCTGTCACGGGGAAGTGTTGGCTCCCCAAGCTCAGCCTGGCGGCCCCACGACCTGACTGACTGGTTCCTGAACAACTGGTGGTGTCACTCCTCACGGGGAGCCGGCCACCACTCCACAACCACCTCCCAGGGTGAGCACCACACCAAGCTCCCACCCTGGAACTGTCCCAGCATGGGGGCTCGGCTGCCAGAACACCGCACTTCCAGCGGGTGCCAAGGGATCGCTCCTGCACTGAGGGAGGAGGGACATTTGGAAAGGTCAATCAAGGACAAAGGAACAACCTGCGCTCCAAAAAACACATTCCAGAAGTAGGTTAAAAAAAAATAATGGGGAGACTAGAAGATGTGTAAGGAAGATGGGTCAACACAATGCCCATGCGGCCGGTGTGTTTTTCCATGGGAGCTCTTGTTTTCTCACACATATTCCACCAGCACAGGGATAAAAATAATGTGACCACAATGACGTCTCTCTAGCAAGAGGAATGACTTATGGATGCAGGCTGGAAGTTAAGGTTTCCTCTTTGCCCCCAATTTCAAACCGTTGCCAGCCAATCAGAGGCTTGCCAAAATAATCAGCAAAAACATCTCTTCCTAAAAACCAGAGTGCAACTGGCTCCCAGGGCGCGGGGAGAGCCTGTGGAAAATAGGGCAGATGGCACCGCAACTCGCAGCAAAGTAACTCCTCGCTTGCACCGCTAGCCGCGAAGCACAGCGATGGGGGATAACTGCAAAGCTCATTAGCCCGCAGACAGCTGGCAACAGCACCCGTCCGGGAGCAGCGGGAGCTCACGCCGGGGGGCTGGCTTTCCAGCTCGCATTAAGTCGAGGCGCTTCCGTGCTCCCTAGCAGCGCCCGTCGCCGGGACGGGCTGCGCGCCCCGCGATAGGGCTCAGCATCAGCGCCGTCCGCCCGTCCCGCCGGAAGCACCCCTGGGCGGCGCGTCCCTCGCCAGCCCCAAACCGGGCAGCGGGAGGAAAGTTGCACGCCCTCGCGTCGCCTCTCCTCTCCCCTCCGCTCCTCTCCCCAGCTAGCAGACCCGCGCCCCGACACCCTCGTCCGGTAGCGGGGCCCCCGCCCGCCTGCACGCCCGGCGCGCGGGGAAGGGGCCGCCTACCTGGGGGCTCCGCTCCGCCGGGTTCTTCATCACCGCCTGGCGGAAGCTGTTATCCACGTAGGACGCCATCGCGCCTCGCTCCGCCGGCGCGGCGGCCGCTCCCGCCCGGCTCAGAAGGGCGTGACGGCAGAGGAGAGGAGGGCCGGCAGCGGCCTGGAGCTGCGGCCCGGGGCGAGCGGAGGGAGGCGGCGCGGGGACCCCGGCGGCACTTCGACTCAGCAGCGCCGCCGCCCGGATTAGGCCGCGGCCGAGCCCCGGAGGCGCGGGGGCGCCCGGCGGAGGCGACTGCGCGCTCCCGCTCTACCCGGCGCTGCGCCTCCCGCCGGCTCGCTCCGCCGCATCCCCACAGGCACCTCCGCCGCCTCCCATCTGAGCTGCGAGGGACTCCGCGCCCGTCTCGGCGACGGGGAAGTTGCTGGCTCGGGGAGGCGGGGCCGAGGCGGGCCGGCCGGCCGGGGCGGGGCGGACCGCGGGGGGCCTCGGGCGGCGGGGGGCTGCGCCTCCGCGCACGGTGCTTTGTGCGTGGTGGCGGCCCCGGCCCGCCCTCCGCTGCAGCTGCTCCCGGCACCGACAGGTCTACCCATGTCCCGCCTGTCCCAGGCTGCGGGGTGATCGCAGAAGCAGCGCCTGAGTGTAGCTAGCGGGGTCAGCGCCTGGGCCCAAGCTGGCTTGCGCCAAAGCAGGGCTGAGCTCAGCCCGGCTGCACGCCAACCAGCCTGGGAAGCCAGCCTCAGGACTCCACGTCCATCGTTCGAGAGGCTGAAATCCTAAAAAGGAGGGCTCAATCGTCCCTAGGGATGTGGGGCACGAAAGCGGACAGCTTCGGAGAGGCATCTGGTGCACACAGCCTCCAAGCTGGGCGCTGAAGCCCCACCAGCTGGATGGGGTGTCCAGCAGCTTTGGCCAGGCCACCTGTTGCCATTCCTCCTGTCACCGACCCTCCAGCTGTCCCCACACAGGCAAGAAGGGAACCAAGGAAGGGAGCACTGTGGCACCAAACCAGCACCTTTTGGGGCTGCCGGGTGGCCCTTTCACCTAAGGGTGGTCAGTAAAGGGCAGTGATCTTGTTACATGGCTGGTACTGTTTGTTACTTTACACGAACACGTCACAAAAACAGCCCAGCAACACTAAGCAATGGAACTGCTGTTAAGGTGTCATTAGTGGCAATGTAAAACTATTGCTGTGTTTGCTTTCATAAACAATGTCTACCTTTCACTGATATGTATCACACAATGTAAATAATACTGACATTAGGAAGTCTGATTGAATTGATTTTCACTCGCTGACATAGATTTACATTTGATCATAAGTAAGGTCTTGTAACATTTATTTCTATATTTGTGAAAATTTATGGACATTGGTATGAAGAATGTTTTTTTTTTTTTTTTCCTTACATGACATACACTTCTGTTCTCAGGAGACAAAATCTTATGCTTTTAGACACAGATGACCCTCTTACTAGCTGTGTCTTCAAAAAGTATTCTTCCAAACCTCTTGAAATTCTACATTTAGTTCATCAACAAAGTTAACTCTTTGGGCTAATCCTACTCATACATGTCAGCAAAATATTTTTGCAGCTAATACTGATCATTCTGGGCAGACCACAGGACACAAATAGAGCTCCACATCCCAGCCATATCTTGCTAGTGGCTGCTTACTAATAGTTTTTACAGGAGTTCATTTTTTAACTAACAGATTGAAAATATAACACCCTTTGCCCTGAAAAAAAAAAAATAACAGTTTTAAATATTCCTCATATTCATCAGAGAGTATCATTTCTTCAAATTAATCAAGCCTGCAGCTACATGAAAGTGCCAGCTTTTCTGAAGCTCAGCTTACCAACCCAGAGTGCTAAGATTTCCTTTTTTTGTGGGGCATATGTATATGCCGAGTGCCACAGGAATGTGAGGAATGCTCTCCTGGGCTCTTCTCCTCCATCACTTCAGGGCACTGAATATCTCCTGTTACAGACGAGCTTGCCTGACGTGTTCCTATCTCTAAATCAAAACATAGCTACCCACTCCATTTTAATACACAATTAGCTTTAATTCCAGACCTATTACCTTTAACAGCATAAAGTGAAGTGTTTCACTGTGATTAATTTCTGTTGTATTATCTGTTAGCAGAGTACCTGTGATTCACAGTGATACTCAGCATCAGCTGACACAAGTTTGGGTGCTCTGATTACACTCTGATCAGTGTCACAAACCTTGATGACTATCAGTCTATGTCAGAGGCCCATCACATGCCACAGACTTACTAGAGATGACAAGGAATGAAAGCTAGAAAATTATGATCAAATGCATTCAACCCTTTCTCAACAGTATTTAAGAACATGTTGTACCTGCTTACTCTTCTTTAGCTTTCTGTAAGCTTTATTATGCAGATGCTCCTCATTTTTTATGTTCTCTGTGGTGGATACAAGTCCGTCCTGCATGATGTTTGTTTTTTCTTGCTGATATTATAGTAGTTCTTGCATCTGAATAGGAAAAAATATCAAATAATCATTAAGATACAGGCTGAGCCCTACTTTTCATGCAGATGTTGGTGAAATACAATTTACAATGTCACATATGTTTTTGAAGTCTTCACATTCACTCTTTCCCATTTTCTATCTTCAACAGTAGATCAGTGTTTTACAATACACACGTGTATCAGGATCTGCCATTCATTTTGCATTTTCTTTTTAAATACACATATGCAAGGTAAATAAGTATACAGATATTCTACAGATAAGTTAGGCTGGTAAGAATAGTTAAATATAAAGGAAAGGTGCTCACCAGTATTGTAGGCTCACAAAGGAACTCTACAAGGAGCAATCTCCAGGAAGAGATCCTTCCTCAATGGAAGTCAGCCCTTAAATGGGGTCTAGGAGAGGCGGAGCCTGGCTCCACCCCTTCTGGGCACACAGGTGAATTGCCTTCACCTGTGCTCCCATGGCTGACTCAGTGCTTGCCTCAGGTGGTTAATCAGAGGTTCAGGCCGTGAGTCAACAGTTCCCATACAACATATAACATATATATGTAAATATATAAATGTATACACACCTAATTATAATTTCAGTAAGATATGTACCATCAGTGAGGATATAAACCCATGGATGTCCTTTTATCTTCTTTCTCTGGGTAAATTGTCATTTTCTTATATCTTCTGAAGATTGCGTGGCAGCTAAAGCAAATTCACACGGATGAGTTCCAGTATGCAGAACTGCCTGTCTGCTTCCCAGATCTCTCCTGGCAGCTCCTCTGCAGCCGTAAGAAGTTCTTTTCATAACCATTTGTGTAGGTGGAATGCAAAGGTGAACTGTGGTGTCCATCTGTTGGACCACTCCATGTCAGACACTGAGAACAAGAGCCATTCCTACTGGACTGAATAGAATCCAATTTTACTGGATTTTAAGTCAAGGATGACTGATCTCTACTACCAGGGGGAAGACCAGCTCCTTTGAACAAGTTTATCTTCTATGCTTGGATTTTTGGGATGACAACATTTCCAAGAACACTGTTTCTAATCTTTTGAGATTTATACATGGATGGGATTACTACCACTGACAACTCCATTTTTTATTGTCTTTTACAACATGAAAAGAATGGCTAACATTTTTTTTACAACATCCTATAGTTACGTCTCGTTTTCATCCAGACATCACCAGTGCACAAGCACAGCATATAACCACCACCCTGTATGTCTGACTTTAGGGGTAGGATAGAAAGATATCAGTGAGTTAACACAATCCATGCTAAAGAAATTTTTGAACATTTACCATTGCTTTATTGTCCTTTTGCACTGGTAAGGCAGCATAAAATTCAAAATGCTGTAAAAGAGGGCCTGGTTTGCGGCTCTAAACAAAATTTATTCCTCTTGAAAATAACAAGAGGAGAGTTTGTGACTACTATGATGTATTTCATATATTTATTCAGAGTTTGCCAGTTTGTTTGGTTACATTTGGGAATATTTATCATTCAACTTTTATCATACAGCTGTACTGCATCCATCTAAAGCAGCTTTAACTAGTGAGCTTAGTAATAGCAGTGATAGCTCAGGGACCTACACAAATTAGCTGTCCAAATACTTACAGTGTCTTCTGAGAGGAATTCACAGCCCACACAGCATTCTCTTCAGATTAACAGGTAAAGGAACCTACACAAAGGGAAAGGTGGTTGAAATCTGTCTTGCAGGAGTACCTTGGGAGCACAGTGATGGATCATGGACCACTATGCCAGATACTGAATGAACACCAAATATATTAGCATGAACTCTCAGAGGTTAAGCCTGAATTTCTGAAGTAAGCTCAGATAGGCTCACATAAGCGTCGTGCATACTTGTGATCATGATGCAGGTGTGTCCATTATCTCTCAGTCATGGAAGTGCTGTTAGGACATGATTATGAGTCTTCTGTCCTGTTTCCTCCACTTGAAGAGTGGTCTTCAGGATTTCCCTTCACCTTCCCATCCTGTAAAAAGAAGAACAGTTGTAACAGTTCCACTTGCGTAAAATATTCTGACAACCAAGTAGCATCTTTTGTCATTATCAGGATGTTTCATGTTAATGCTATGACCAATAGTCATAAATCAGTTCTTCCTTGCTGGTAGGCTTGAGAACAGTCTGCCCGCAAGAAGAGAGAGGTGCAGATCTTGTTTCTTTACTTGTACCCACTGCATGGTAAGAAAAGTAACAAACTAAAACCAGGTCTCTTTGGGATAGATGACACATACTGATTGATGCAGGTTAAAACTGCAGTCAAATAGTCATCCACAATCTAATGCAGGCAGGATTAGAATCATAGAGTCATAGAATCCTTAGGGTTCAAAGGGACCTCTGAGGGCCATCTAGTCCAACTCCTCTGCAAAACACAGGGACGCCACAGCTACATCAGGTTGCCCAAGGCCTGATCCAGCCTGGCCTTGAAAGTCTCCAGGGATAGGGCACCAACCACATCACTAGGTAACCTGCTCCAGTGCCTCACCACCCTCACTGTAAAAGATTAGGAGTAATCTCATCTGCTGAAATCTATTATACCACACTTTTGTGAATTATGTGTTCAGCATCATATGCTTTGCGAATATTATACTTAAGTAGCATCCAAAATAAGGACAGAATGCTTCATTCTTACTCATGTTTTCATCACTGGACAAATTAGAGTTCAAATGTACATTTCAGTGTTTTGTTTTTAAACCAATATATTTCCTGGAAGAAAATGCACACATAATTCTTTCTTAAATTACAGTAATTGAGTTGTTTAAGATAATCTTTTGAAGTTCCTAAAATGTAAACATTACATGATTGTACTGAAGTATGAAAAGGGGAAATTGTCTGGAAGCCAATCTAGACAGGATTACTATTTATTCAAAGCCGGCCAAGTCTTTGGAAGAATTCAACTCAAGTATGAACAACAGATAGCCAGATAGTCATTAATATCCAATGATGCTGCTTTTCATAAAACACAGAAAGTTGATGAAACTAAATCTGTTGCACTAATAGATCATGCATAATGATTAATAAAACATCTAAATCTCTGCAGGAAAATGAAACATAAAAGAAGTAGGAATTTTATTCCTGCACAAAGATGTGAAATATTTATAAGTGAAAAATTTGTTGTTAACTCTGTTATTAAGACATTTCACTGCAAATGTGGGGTTTTTTTTTCAGTGTTAGGATTCTACATTGATTGTCTAATTTTCACTATCATAAATCTTTTTTAAGATGATCATTTTTATTATGTATGATGGACGTGTTTGGCTTTTGCTCTATACAATTTAAAAAAAAAACAACATATATTTATAATTTTTGGCATTTCTGCAGGGCATTATTTTTTTTAATTAAGTTTACGGCTGGTAGCGTTTTTCTGTCATGAATTATTGATTAATTATTCCAGATATTGCCTTTCCTCAGTCAGCCACCAAGCATTGTTTACTGTACTGCTCAATGAGCTCGTGCTGGAACTGCTTCTTGGAACGAATCCCCGAATGCCGCATTCCCCTCATGTTTCACCTCTTTACTCTTGTCATCATGTTCTATAGGAATCAGCCACACTCTTCCCTACTGCAGCACTCTACGCTGCATCAGGAATATTCTCCAGCATGATACCAACAGCACTCATTACAAGAGCATTTCCAATTCCTTTGGTTTCTGACGACCTTTATAAATTATTCCACTGCTTCAAAATTACTAACTGTTGGATGAGTAGTACGTTTGTGTGGTTCTGCCTTCTTCTTCCTTCAGTCACCGTTTAGATCTGTTCAAAGCATATGGAGATGTGTGGGTGTGAGCTTAAGTGAATGTTTCTAAGCTGTGCATATATATCTTGGCAAAGCATATTCACACCTATATCACAATGTGACAAGTACTAGGTACCAATTTAAGTAGATAGAACCAACTTCAAGATCAGTATAGGCTAAAAAAGTTAATATGCTTGTTACTTACAATCAGTGACATCACGCTTCATCAATTTGTTCCTTTTTTGTTTTGTTTCCAGAAGAAACCATCTAGTACTTGGAACAAAACACAATTAAAATTTAATTTTTCCTTATTCTAAAAAAAATATATTTGAGATAGATCAGCACTGAGGTAAGCCATCAAAGCAATCTCAGCTTACCCTGGAATTGTCCTCATCAGTCCTGGTGTAGGTATATAATGACGATATACCTACCCTCATGTATGTAGAGCACCCTGCTGCAACCATTAACCAAGAACATTTGTACTCAGTCATGGAAAAGTAAGGGTTCAAAATGTTGTTATGATCAAGTGTGTTTTCTAAATAATATGTTTATCAGTAATGCCAGTGGTGAAAATTAAGACTTTCTACAAGTCTTTTTTGTAGAAAACTTGTGGAGATTCCTGTTTCCACTCCCAACTACCTCTGTTCAAATACAGTGACAAATCCAAGTATTACATTCATCTGAATAAAGAAATCTGTGATTAACATGGAAACAATGACATAAAGGAGCTGACAAAAATAAGCAGCACTGAGCAAGTGACTTGTTACTAACCGTGGGGCAGAAGTTCACACAATGAGCTACTTGTATTGCCAGGATCTGTTTCTAAGACAGACTTGAAATAAATAATTACTTTCCTTCTATTGTTTCGTTTACATTTCACTATCTTTTCCATTTGTTAAGCAGATAATACTCTTTAAACGCTCAGCAGCAAGATGTGATAAACAGCATCTTTGCTTTTCTGTAACAACTGATTCTGCTCAGAACATCCACCTTCACCTTCTTATACCACTACTGCAAAAACATGGGAACTTGCCACTTGCTTCACTTTTGATTTCCAGAACAAATTTATAAAAATAATAATAATAAAAAAGCCCTCTCATTTTTGCTGCATGTAGGAAAAGCTGCCAACAGGAGATCTGCACCCAAGCAAATATATCTTGTCAATGTGTTTTTTAAGTCAGAATAGAAACTGAAATGTGGGAAGCAATTGTACAAAAGAGGTAGTAGAGATGAAGATTACTTTCTTGTGGGAAGCCAAAAGGACGCTTTGGAAAATGTGCCTTTTGAAAGACACATGAACTCTTAAAGATTTTGTCATGGGGAAGTTCTTTTCTAGGATTTTCTCCCTTTTTCATGCAACTTAAAATACTGCTGACATTTTGGCATCTTACCAGCATGACAAAAACATTGTACATAGCCACAGTAAATACACCCTTGTGTATTTACCCATATTGAATTTTTGTTTCTCTTCCTTCAGCTCCAGCTAGCTGGAATGGAGACAGCACAGTGTATTTAGTCCTTTGGACAAGAAAGTCTTGGCATACCTCAGAAGTGTCCTCCTCTAAAAATGCTGCAGAGTGGAGACTGGAAACCACCTGCTCCAATGTGTTTACAATGGCATCCATGTGAGGTAGGGCACAAGTGGATCCTTTCTCCTGCTTCATATTACAGCCCAGGTCCTCAGCTAATGAAAACCCATGTATTTCAAGGAGATCAGCCAGCTCCTGCCTGTTTAAAACAGCTCAGGATCTGCTCCCTGGCTCTGGTTCCTGATGGGGTTGCTGGGAACTTCCTCCTCTGTTGCAGCAGAGGATGGGTATGCCCCCTTTCACCTCCAGTTAAAAATACCGCACTGTTTGGAACTCCCAGAAAGAGAGATCTGCCTAAGTCATGCTCAGCAGTGCGGCTGGGAAGGGCTGCAGAACAAACAGCGAAACAATATTGCCCCTGTTTGTCCAACGGCAACGTCTGTGTCTTGTTAGCAACGCAACAGCTCATGAAATGATAAGTCCCCAGGTTGAAGCTAGCTGTGCAACTTCATTCCATGGATGCAAGTAGCTTATAATTTTGCCTGAAGCCTTAGCATTACTCTTGCATTCAGGATAAAGCAGATTCTTCTTGCCATGGAGGAAAAGAAATGAAGTACAAGAGAAAATTTCATCTTTAATTAATTTGCCTTGGTCCCTTGCGCTTCAGAAATAATACCAACGCTCCTGAAGTTAAGTATTCACACAGATATTTTGTTACATGCAAATCGACTTCCTGAGGCTTTCTTTGAACTACCTATCATTCTTAACCTCCATTCCTCACTGATACATTTTTAGTAAGGATCCCACCCACCACACACCTGAGCCAGACAGTGAGCTGATACTCCTGGGCAATGTAAATACAATAGGTTAAAACACACATCAGCACATCTTCAGAGTGCAAAGAGGGGCCCTTCAAGCAGTAGCATTACACATTTTTTGAAACCAGCATAACGGTGCAGATACTCAGCCAATTTTAACTTGGAGGGCAACGCTGAAGCAAGGGGAAGTATTTCTCTACTGTGGTTAGATCCTGACAGACCTATGTATGCAGGAGTCGAGTGGCATCTCATTTTGTGGGACCTTCAAACCTGATGCTTCCAAGGACAGTCTTGTAGGAAATAATAAAGGGATCTGTAGGTGGATGGAGATGTGAAGGCCACTGTTAGGCAGTGGTCCACACGTTAAGTGAACTCACACTGCAGTGCTTGTAACTCTTTGTTATGGTGAGATTTAAAGAGGAATAGAAGTGCTGGACACATCCAGAGCACTGCATAGCTTTAAGGCAGTAATTTAAAACTCAAATGGTTTTGCAATGAGCATACATGTATTTTGTCATCAAAACAACATAGGTACTGAATAGGCCTGGTAGAGCATCTCTGTCCCCCAGATGGTTAAGCTTAAATCATAGAGTCTTCCAACTCTAGCAAGCATTTGTAACACTTAAGGGCAAATGAGAATGCTTAATTGGCCCAGATGTACTCACTTAAACAATTATAAAGCAGAATAGAGTAGCCAACACTAAAGGCTGTGGATGTGGAATCCATAAAAAAGTGATAACTTGTTATTCATCACACAGAAATTCTCATGACTTTTTCTGCCCATTATTCCCACGAATTCATCTGAAACTACATAATGTTTAGAAAGCCAGAAAATAAGTTGCATTTCCCATTTCTCCAGAGTAATTTCCTGGGCCAGATACCCTTCCCAGAGCAGCAAGAGGGAGATAATACCTGAACTCAGAATTCTCTTGAAAAAAAGAAAAGATCCTTTTGGGGTTAAAAAAGCATGACTAGTTTGGTCCCTTCCACTGCTCCACCCTACTGTATGCAGCAGTGAGCATCTCTGCCACACTAGGTTGCTCATTAACTAGTTCTCAACATCTTTCTGAGAAGATGCAGAGTCCTGTTCTGACTGGACATAATTACGTTATTAAAAGAGGGAAACTGGAGCAGTATTAAAGTAAATGCTTGCTTTAACCTATCTATCTTTAACTCATCCTTCTTATGACTTGAAGTAGACAGGCTATTCTCAGTCTGTTTGCCCAGAAAGCATGAAGGAAGTGTAGGTCTATAAAGCAGATCCTTCTTCTTACAGTCTCCTGCTTGTTTATTCAGGACAAGTGCCACTCCATCTCTTATTAAGAATTCCTTATTGGGATAAGGTAACTACTGATTTCTAAACCTATTTCCGCCAGATACCTATGCATGCTCTGAGGCTCAATGAAGGTGCAAAGACCCCTAATGCTGATTATTAAACCCTCTTCCAGAGCTCACTGATCTAGTTTAGGAACCACATCTCACAACACGATCTCATCCCTAGCCATATTATGTCTGCTGGATGACACTTGAAACATTTATTGGCTCGCCTGCTCAAGGTAAAGCGTGCCAAGGTAGTCATGCCAGTAACAACTCAGATAGAATGCAAAATTACAAAAATGCCTGCCACAGCTATAGCTTATTCCAGCCCCCTCACTTAGATGAGATGCAATATTACAAAAACTTTTGATAGAGCTGAGTTCACACTGGGGCTGTTTCTGTTACTGTCACTACTTTAATTATAATCCTACAGTTCAAACGGAAAAAAAAATGAATCCTGCCTTGTCCTTTCAACTGAGAAGACAAGCAATTTTTATCACTCTTCCTAATATCATTTCCCTCTGTTTAGAAGTACGACGTGAAGCAGCTCCAGATCTTCCATCAAACTTGGGTCTCTTTGACGATGCCCTTCGGCTCCTGCTCTTCTGTGTTAATTGAAGCTGAGTGCAGTAGGAAATTTAGCCTCACAACTTTTAGAAATGCTGCATATTTATCTAGTACTACTGTAACCTGAGATACATTTTAATTTTTGATGTCAGTAATCACATCTTTCATATGGAGAGACATGCTCCCACGGTGAAACCATGTGATTTTCAGACAGAACATCAGAGAGGAACCCCAGGGAAGTGTAACGATTTTCTTCCTTTATAATGCTCACTACACAATGTATCTTTGAACAAGACACTGATGTGCATCCCTCCTTGTTATGAAGCATATTACAAAATGTGCACACCCACCTCACAGAACTGTTCTGAGGACTCGAGCTTGTAAAGCCCTTTTGAGTATGAAAAGCACTATATAAGTACTGAGCTCTAAGCTTGGGCACGTGGACAAGCTATGCACATTCAAAGTAAAAACCTTTCTAATAACATCCATCTGCATCTTGAATACAAGTAAAAAATTGTTAGACAGCCTGTCAGTGATCAAGGCCTTCTCATGCAGCTCACCCTACTGTTTGGCTGCTGGCCAGCCCAGAGAGCCCATGGAGGAAAATGTCTCTGGAGGAAGGAATGCACATGTTAAGCAGAGGACAGCTTTTCTGAAGAGTGAGAAAAATCAGGCTAACACCCTCAGCTGCCAAAGCCCTCTCTGGTACATGGAGGAATGAAGCAAGATAGAAGGGGAGGCAGAAACTGCAGTAGGCAGAGGCCTGCTATTCTCACTGAAGCCTGTATGTCCTAAAAGCTGAAATAGAAAACATTTTTGCTTCAGGATCTGGTCTGCTTTGCACTGAGGATGTCTCTCTGTGGAGAGGCTGGGAGAAACCAGGCAGGAATTTCCTCGGAGCTGCAGCACCTAAGCCAACCAAGAAGGCGTGCCAGCCTTTGGTGTTAGTGTTGCCACCAAGCCCTTCCCAAAAGTCTGGGGGTCAGTGCGGTACAGCCAGAGCAACCTGAGGAGGCCTGCCTGGCTTCTTTCCTACAATGCTTCATGTGGGCTTTCAGACGCAACAAGGTGTTATTAAGTCACATACACAGGGATTGAATTAATAACATGAAAATGTCTATCATATATTTAGATAATTTAATCTAGAAAGCTTTCTAATCTTCCATTAAAATTTTACACACAAGAGACTTCTTCTCTAATAAATCATAATTTACATTTAGATAGTACCTTTCATTCTAATAGCTTGTCTTTATTGAGAAGTTGATTCCAGTCATGAATCACACGTTATCTTTCATTCAAATCCCTGCCATAGCCAAAAAGCCCTGAATTAAATATTTAAGCAGCTTTTAATTCACATTATCTTGTACCAGATCAATTCAGCACAACTCATCAACTAACACAATCAATAATTAATGTGGCTGCAGTTTGTCTGCACCGGGGTTCTGTCAGTCCTTCTGCCTCCTCCTGCACCTTGCTGGGAGAGCCCATGGAGAACAGCCAGCTTGGCCACAGCTCACCAGAGCATGCTTCATAGAAGAGCACAGCCCACTAAAACAGCGACTTGCCCGAGATCTCCAGGGTTTTTTTAAACCAAGCTCAGCCTTGTCCTAATAACTAATTAACATATTCATTGTCTGCATTGCCCTGAGGCCTGCCCCCACCTCAGCAGCATATCCTCCAGGGAGGCTGTGTGGCCCAAGGCAGTCCTGACACTTGCCATGCTGCTGCTCCAAAACTGAGTGCCCTTGTGCAGTCTTTATAATGGAATTTGCATTCTTGTCACTTCTAGAAATTTTGATATCATGTGGTTTAGTCCACCAAAGTACTCAAGTTTTCCTGTATTCCATCTTTCCATCATTTATTAGTTTTTATATACAAAATATAATTACGTCAGTTAGAAGAGAGGATTTTAGTCTCCTAAATACATACGCCATTGACTGCAAAAGAAGTTTATCATAAAGGCACATAAGAAAAATAAAAATTCTCTTTTCCTGTATGCAATACCAGCTTAAGCACACCTACCAAAGTGCAGCATCTCATGAGGAAGTACAACACCTCTTCATCTACACTGACATTGTAAATGGCTAAAAGCGTCCATGAAGGTTTTTAAGAAAAGAGCAGATGTCACACTAAGGGATGTGGTTTACTGCCAGGGTGGTGATAGGTTGATGGTTGGACTGGATGATCTTGGTGGTCTTTTCAACTGTAATGACTCTAGTTCTATAAAGACAAGAGCTGGATGGAGGATGGAATCAACCCCAAGTCACACAGTACTGGGACCTATCAGCACATATGCTGATAGGACACACAGCAAAGCCGTGGACTCGTCGAGTGGAGGTTTTGTTGTGCTCCTACCCTTGCATGACAGAACATGAAGCCATCCGGCTGTAGGGCAGATGCAGGGAGGAGAAGGAGGTGTGAGGAAAGGGACCAGGTTGCAAAAATGAGAGAGCAGCCAAACCAGACTGGGAGGATCAGAAGGAGGAGCCAGGAGCAAAATGTGGTTGAACAAGTAAACCCGTGGTGATTCAGAGACCAGTGTCCACCAGCTTACTCAGAACATCAGAATTTGCCATAATCATGCACAGACAAGCACCCCCAGCCACGATCCTTGATATTCTCCATTGCCCTTTAGGGAAGGCTGGCACACAAATCAGAGCTGTCATGTAGATAGTTTGCACCAAAAGTAACATCTCCTATTTATTTCCATGGAAATGACAACAGCTGCAAAGAGTACAAGAACACTATTTGATAGTGCAAATTCTCAGCTACAAAACACTATTTTTCAACATAGTAACCACCATTAGGCGTGCATTTTTTTCAGCGATGAACAAGAGCCTGCATGCTGTGCTCATAAAAATATGCACCAGTGGAGGTGACCCACTGTCACTGTCGCCACTTCTGAAATGTACCACTCACCCCTCACTGTGCTCACAGCCACTGTTTGGTCTCCAGGAACATTCAGAAAGCATCAGTGAATGCCAAAGGGTGCCATTTTTTCCACATGGAGGATTTCAGTGACACACCTTTGCTCCATAAGCAATTCCACGTCAGATGCCATTTTGTCAGACTGTTCCTCTGCTGCCATCTGTCACACGGCAACAAAATATAACAGGATATGGGTGGGAAGGTTCAACCTGTACTGCTGTAACACCAACATCTGCCTCTGACATCACAGGCCGACATAATAAAACAAGAGGTGCTACTTTCAGAGCAGCCCTCGTATGTTCAACTGGAATGTTAAAGAACTTTTTGTTATCCTTGATTATTTGTTAATTAGAAATTTTTATCAGCTCAGATGTGGTTGGAAACATATTAGAAATCTCTGCTGAGCATTTTTAATATTACACGTATTGCTGTGGCACTGAAGGTTTGTTTTACTCCACAGCAGTCCTTTGGGATCACACACACAGGAATGGCTTGTGCCCTAAGGTGTTGACAAATGAAAGAAAAAGAGGAGACGGCAGATGGAATCAGCAGCTGGAGTATCTGCAGAAAATAAGGCAGCTCTGACAGGCGCGCCAGCAAGGCTTTTGTCTGGGAGTCTTATTCTGTATCTTCTGCCATCACACACACACACACACACACACACAACACATACAAAATAAAATAAAATAAAATAAAATTACTGAGTGAATCAGAGAAGAGACTTTTCTCTAGTGTTGAAAGACCAGTACGTCCTCATGAGACCACTTTCAGCAAGTGGAGCATCCTGAAGATTCACAAGCTGTGTTAGCATTATTTCAGAGAAAATTCCTAGAAATCCCCAAAAACTAGGATCTTTACAACTCTTGTTTCTTAATGATACATCATTATAGTTGTCAACAAGCAGTTTACAGCAGATTTATTGCACCCAGCAAGACAGAGGCAGCCTCTCTTGAGGTCAACTATTTGAGCACACATGCAGAAATCATCTCCAGGAGCAGCACCAGAGGCCCCAGAAGAACCCAGGGGACAATACATCACAATGTGCCCATTCATAGAACCTGCTGGAGGGGACAGCAGGGCACTGTCACAGTGACCAGTGCAGCAGCCATGGTGCAGCAGAGCTGTGGTGCTCCCCCGGCAGGGAGACCCTGCAGCAAGGCCCCGCTCCCTCGCAGAGCCAGCGGGTGCCATGCACTGGCAGAGGGCAGGATGGTGTTCTCAGGTAGGCAGCAATGCTGGGGGTCTCGGGG
The DNA here is from genome assembly GCA_016647715.1 of Pavo muticus. NCBI lineage: Eukaryota > Metazoa > Chordata > Aves > Galliformes > Phasianidae > Pavo > Pavo muticus. Next base: position 240,842 of record JACDJE010000491.1, on the reverse strand, counting down.
CATGCAGCTCCAGCAGCGACTGGGCAATGCTGGTATAAGTGAGAATAAGGTAGATTGAATAAGGACAAGAAAGATGAAAGTGACCAAAAAAAATGTCTGTTACCTGGCAGCACAGTTTATATTTCATCTCATGGATTGCCGAATGCCTAGAGACTCACAGGGGGAAACCCCCCCCTCCTTTTGCTGTTTACATTTCTCATACCAAGTAAGCACTGAAGTATTTTTCAACCATATCGTGCACAAGACACGCACGCATGCACAGTCGGAGACAGTGATGTGAACTGGAGACTTTTTCCATTTGGAGCTTTTGTGCTCCACTCAGCAGTTCTCTTCCATTACTTAAGAAGTGTGCCCTGCACCTGCATATTGATGAAAAACTCTCACAGCACTGGACGAGGGAGCACAGATCAGTTCTGGGGGGCTGAATGAGAACCGCCTGCTGACAGCAAGCCAGGATTCCCCACTGGTCCTGGTTAGTGGCACTTACCGAGATGTCTTCCTGCCACAACTCCATTTGAATTTCAAATGCACCAGTACAAAAGAGCAGGCTCAAGAATCAAAAGGGTTGGACTCAAAAAAAAAGAAAATGTACCTTTATGAACTGAATCTGAATTTGTCTTGGAGCCTGCACTTCAATTAAAGCAGTCGTCTGCATATTGATTCACACTAACAATGCTTTCTGAGTAATACAAATTTAGAGACCAATGAATTTCATTGCACTTGTATCTTGTAATAACTATAATTGTACGAATGACTTCAATATCCTCCTTCTTCCTTAAAAGCTAAAATACTACAAAGAATATTTAGATGACATACACCGTATTAAAATACAGCACCTACATTTCAACATCACTGAATATATGAGTATACTATAGTTACATGCTGCAGTAGCTTCTGCTATTGAGTTATAAGTCACGGGAATATACATACTGCAGTTTGGGGTCAGATTAAGAAAAAAAATAATCTAAAATCCTTTCCAAAATTGCTATGATATCTCATTCACAATTTTTGCTTTACAGCCTCTTTGTAGCGAAAGGTGCCTCAATTTGGCTATGAACCTTGAAAAAGATTTCCCTTTGATGTTTTAAGTCTATTCCTAGCAATTCAATTCTAGTATTTGCTATGAAATGTTGTGATTGTTCCTTATTCACCTTCTTCAGAACAAATATTATTTAATACCCCTGCTGGTCATTTGTGAGAGTAGGAGAGAATAAAATGTATTCAGGCTTCCTGAAAAAGCAGAATCAAAACCACTTGCCCTGATTCCAGACTACCACTAATTTTCAGCTGGTAAGGGTAATGGACTGGCACAGGTGGCTACGTACACCCGCATCAACCACTTTCAGAACCTTTTCTCATTTTAACAGATGCTTACATGAGAAACCAAAGCAGCACATTATACTCCAGTATTCTATCAAAGAGATATTCTATTTTTTTTTAATCTAATATCATGAAGTTAACAGTACAATTGTTGTTACTCCCAGCGGATAGCGGATTATTCCCTCTTAGGAGTGTATGTTTTCTGGGGAAAGCATTTCTTCCTGAAAAACTCATCCAGGAGAGTGCTCTGGACTCTTCTTGCTGACTGCCCTTAATTGAACAACACTGCAGCAGCATCGTGTGACAGCAGCATCGCTCCTGGGAGGGATCTCTGCCAGGCAATTCTGAGACGAGAGTAACAGCCAAGGTTATTTTTAAAGCACCAGAAGTAACTTAATCGTACCAACATAATCGCCAATCAAGAATGCACAGCTTGCTATTACTGACACTGATATCTTGTAAAATGAAAAGCAAGCTGCACCTGATTATTTATGATGTTCTCTTGCTTGTAATGGAACAAGCATGTTATTGCAAATTCGCAAGTTAGCAGATTGGTTCAAAATTAACATATTATTCACACGCATTTATAGGACTTGTAAGTTAAAGAAGCAAGCATCTACATCTCCAGTCTCTAATATTCCAGACAGGGCTATGATTACTGTTTTACTGCCAGTGGTTTAAAGATCAGATTATTAACTTCTTAGAAATTGCCTTAACTCCTTAAAGATGAAATAGAATTTATTTCTGCAATAGTGTCTAAGAGTTTCTTTCTTCTGATTTCAACAAAATATATTACTCTTTTGTCATGATCTAATTTTTACAGAAGTAATACTCTCACATACCTCCACAGATATATCATAGAATTTCTATTGGTTCAAGTCTTGTCTCCGGACCCATCCAGCAAGACAAAGGTCAAAGAGGGTTTGTGATTGTCAAATAGCCCCAGAAAGTCTTCTCAAGGAAGCAAAGATGATAAATCAGACAAGCAAATCAGATAAACCTGATCTAACAGGACTTTGCACTGTAGAGAATCCTGAAAAAACTGCTTGAATGAGGAGATTGAAAAGTGAAGTTAGCTTTTACTTCTGCTGTCTTCCAGCCACCAGCTCTGAATCACATTTAGTAGAAAACTAAGACAATAAAAGCAGAGTTTAATGCTATTTGAGGTATGCTCTGCTGATATATTTACCTTTGGAAGACACTTAACTGTGTTATTAAGGCGATACTTCTTGGGTTTAAGCACTTCATTATTTCTGTCTTCTTAACATGTATACAAAGAAGGAAAGCGCTAAAGAAGAAGCATGACAGTACAAGGGCCTGATGTTGCATGCTCTGCACAGGGTGAGAGCAATTCATGATTACAGGGAAAGACTTAGGCTGCCCTTCCACACCTCCTTGCTCTGCTGCTGGCTCTAGCACCATGCTCACGGGCAGTTCCACTGGGGAGCATCTGCACCTGCAGAACACAGTTCCGGGCGCTGGTCTCCTGGGAGTGACGCTGCCCTCAGCCCTCCTGACCTCCTGCCCCCGGCTCACATCTCACGCTGTTTGTTTTGGCACAACTGCTTCCCTCCCCCGAGGCCACATGGAAAATGAGATCAAGGAACTGATGCAAGTTAAAAATAACCAGGGATAAAAACAAACATTTACCGTGCGGTTAAGAAACAGTTGTTGCAGAGCGTTGGGCAGACAGGGGTAGGCAGGCAGAGCAGCTGAAGCTGTTGGAGAAATGAATGGCACGCGGCATCGGCCCAGTGCTGGCGGCTCACATCGTGTCCCGATCTCTGGGCACTCCTCAGAGAGTGGGCTCCTGCACCAAACAGGTGCACGCTGTGTTTGCCACTGGCTCTGATTAACCAAGCCTGGATGTTGTTTTCTTTTTCTCTAGAAGGGGTCAGAAAAAAGGCCCAAAAAAGTGTGAGGCAGGCACCCTGCTGCCTGTGCTGTCCCTAACAAGTGCTTACCTCCAATTACTTATTGCTATTTGGTGCTTCTCAAGAGGAGATACACTTAGCAGACAAGAGATGGAAAGCAGTTTATGATTTTGAGTCTCTGCCTCTACCTTCTTAAGAAAACAGTGGGAATAAAACAAGACTGAGAGGCATATTTGCATTTGCAGTAATGTCTGAAATTATGGTCTGTGACAGAACTTAAGCTTTCAATATTTATTATTTTCTCATTCACAAATTAATATCTAGCACTCCACTTGAATTGGCTTATCCATTTCAAGACAGAACAGAGAGCTGTTTTATCTTTGAGAATTGCTGGCCTTAGGGCTCTGCTTTCTGAGCTGCTAACTGCTCCTGCACACCGGAAAGCACCTTCAGCTCCCGTGGAAATTAATAGGTTCTGCTATAGACACACATCCTGGGCCTGCTTTTGCTTTTTAATAAGAATTCATGAAATGGCTATTCCAAGATAACACCAGCTGCAGTTGTTTATACTGGAAAGCTGTTGCAATGCTCCAGCAAAACTGGAACCAGGAACTCTTTGCTCCTGAAAAAGAAAATCCACACATGGATTTCATTTGAAAAACCTAATCAGAGAAATACTGAGCACAACTTGTGATGCTCGGTATATGTTTATACTGTTCTGATCACGTTAAAGACATTCATCACAAGGTGATGTTTCTGACCCACTTTCCCAATTTTTGCCTCTCTGAAATCTTGCACAAAATATGTTGACTAGATCTGCCAGAAGTGGTAATCCTAACCACCAACGTCAGCTGGTCATGTTATTGTTGTCTGGAGGTTACTGCCTGGCCAGCAGGATGAACTGTGCTGTTGGTGTTGCTGAAGGAGTGGGAGGACACCAATTCCTTAAAGGGTTTTATAAATTCAAGCATCAGTTCCCCATTTAGCCATGACTAGGTTCTATGTGCTTTTAAAAAAGCCCTACTAGTACGTGCGGTTGCTGGGAAATGAGACTGCTAGGAGTGACCTGATTATTTATTTACGTCAAAATAATAAAATTTGATGCCCTAACTTATAATTAATATTTCAGCAGTAACCGTGAAGCAAAAGGAAAACTAGCCTCAGAGTTATTAGAATGACTATCATTCGTAGCACCCTCTCTCCCTCATTCATTGCTCTAGGAACATAACCACAGCTTTCTCCAAAACCTTGATCAAATAAACATGCCTTTCACTATGTCTAGAGAGTCAGTGCATCTGGACCAAGCAAGGCAGCATACTGCAGAGACTTCCAGCCTCCACAGAGCACAGGATGCCAGCAGTGCCTCTCTTTATCTGATCAAGAATAGCCAGCTGAAATGCCTTTGCTAAGCCAAAACTGTAGAGAGGCAGTCCCTCAGGAGTCAGGCCAGGTTTTTTTTTCCAGTGACAGATATCATCATTGTCCATACTAAAGGAACATTCTTAATTGATTTCTTTGTTTACTCTTTCCCTTATTCTGCAAGGAAGGATGAAAGTCTAAACTCTGCTTTCTGTATGACAAGCGTGAAGGCATTCTTTGCAGGGTATTAATCACACAGCGAGAAGCACTGAGAGACCACTTAACTCTCTATAAATTACAGTTCTATTTCTACACATTATCCAAAGACACTGCTTCCTCTGAAGCCTGGGCAAGCAATAACACAAGAAATTAGTGAATATTCTTCTCCAGAAAGTGGAATGTACAGTCAAATGAGAGCTCACACCATGGGTGCAAAAAATAGTAAACCCAGTGGAAAAATCAGGACATACATAGTTGCAAGCTATATTTTCTCTAGCAGCAAAGTAGATTCATGAGTTTCCTTCTTGTTATCTTTGCACCTATGAAACGATTCACTGTCTCTGCAGCTGTGCCAATGAGACTGGGGGCTGTGTCATGAAATGGACCAGTGAGACAAGCACTAAAATTTCCCAGTCGCCTTTGGCTAATGGTGAAAAAACATTACAAATTAGCACTGTCCCATTATGCAGAGGCTGTGGATCCACACTGTGCATCAGCTGCCAACCCAGACGAGAAAACTCAGGTGATACTTCCCCTGCAGACTGTGAGTGCTGATTGTACAACACTGGAAACACTGGCACAGTGCTAAAGGAAACAGTGCATGGGCTATCCGCGCTTACAATGTGTTTCCATGCTGAATTGAATGGATTATGGTTTTAAAAGGTGCCCTTCCTTGGTAACATGATGCAGCCAAAACAAAACCATCAGCCTTTACTGGGATACTAACCTGAGTTTTAATTGGACTGGTGTGGTCTCTGCTCCAACTGTCTCTGCACATAGTGATCTATTTTCAGTTAATATGGATCCTGAGAAGACATATGGCTTGGAAACAAATCCCTTGCCTAGGAATAGGAGTCAAGTATTATCTGCACTTGAAAGTTCAGCTGGATTAACATATAATTATAGAAGCTATTCTGGAATAAACACTTCACAAAAGGAGTTCCTTTCCATTCCCATTTTGCTTCATTTCCAGTAGCTGCTTGGGGAAGAAACTCCATGTGGAAACTCACCCTTTGTTTTGCAACATTATTTTTATTTTCTGCCCCCTACAATAGTTTGGAGAATGTTTTTATTCACCCTCAGATTGGATTGACATAGCTTTATTAGCTAAAGCAGCAGCATAAACATCAGTAGATCATCAGGGAATTGATTTCTTTACCAGCAATGAAATCATCTGGCACTGTCAGTGGCTGCTCCAGTAGGAGACTGTGTCAGCACACTTCTGGTGGCTTGTCCTTTTAACAAAAAATGTGGCTTGTGGCTTCTCCAGAGGCCCAAACCACACTGTGCTCAATGATCTCTTTCTGTGATGAAGTTTCAGGGATGAGCCTCTAGTGTAAAAGGAACTCTGGTTGAAGAGCTGTCTTCCACTGTAGCCATTAAATATTTCTAGATATTTCTAGGGCTGTTTTGTTGGGTTTTTTTCCCCCACAAGTGTACAACAGGTTTTTGCTCCTCAGATGGAAGCCTGTGTGAGGTTTGCTTCCTGAATGATGTTTGGTGGGTAAATCCTTGCAAAGTCCCCTTTATAGAGGCAGTGGTGGAAATGGTAACAAGAACTGTCCCTTCTGTCAATCGTGATCTTCATAACTGAATCATGCTAAATTTGCGTTACTTTTTTGAAGCTATAATCAAAATGTGTTGTAATAACCATTAAGGTAGACACTGTCTTCATATGCTGAGAAGATATAGCAGCCTTCAGCTTGGGCAGTAAAAATATCAATACTAATCCCAGCCTGTAAATTGATGCTACAGGGATTTTGGTGATTTATCATAGTTTCCATGACACTCTTGTGCCCTGTCTGCACAGCTGAGAGACACAGCTTGCATTCGCGTTAAGTTTCCAGCTATCTGAGTCACAAAAGCAGTTTTCTAAATACTTGGTTTACTTGTTTATATTTAGTCAATTCAGTTCACAACAGCATCTTATGAAGCTCATAGCACTCTTTGCTAAGAGCAAAATTGCCTCCATTTTATGGCTGTGAAATTGTGCTGCGGAGGCTACTGGCAAGCCTCGATGGCAGTGAAATGCTGAGGTTAGATCTGCCTTTGTGTCCATTCTCCTGTTTCTCAATTTTCAGTCAAAGAAAATTCAGGTACTCTGGCTGCCTGGGAGCTGTGATGCCTTCCAGCCAAATGTCTATTTAGAATCATAGAATGTTTTAGGTTGTAAGGGACCTCAAAGCCCAGTTCCATCCCCCTGCTGCGGCCAGGGCTGCCCCCCACCAGCTCAGGCTGCCCAGGGCCGCATCCAGCCTGGCCTGAGTGCCTCCAGGGATGGGGCACCCATCACTTCTCTGGGCAGCTGTGCCAGGGCCTTACCCTCTCAGTAAAGATTTCTTCCTAACATCTAACCTAATTCTCCTCTTTTTTAGTTTGAAGCCATTCCCCCTCATCCTATCACTATCAGATGGTGTAACAAGTAGTTCCCTCTCCTGCTTGTAAGTTCTCTTCAAGTACTGAAAGGACCTGGAGGCCAAGAACATGGAGTATGGGTTTGATTAGCTATTCTTGTATTGTGCCTTTTGGATTTGCACCTTCCCAGCTGGAACAGCATTTCGCTCTATAAATTCAGACCCTTTCTTAATTCTACGCTATATTTCCTTTTAGGCACATCTCTGAATGACCTGAAAAATGTCACTGAAAAATCACTGCACTTCATTATTTAAAGTGACTCTGTGCTCAATGACACTTTAACTTGACAATGAAGTCAATTATAATGAATTAAAGCTACTTTAATTCTGGATTAGAAAGCCTACCGTGACTTAATTTAGTAAGCTTAATTCGTGTCTTCCAATGTGTTAATCATTTTCTGAATGTTTGCATATGTAAAAGAGAAATCCAATTGAAAATAACAAAAAGTTGCTTTTTACCGGAAGCAGATGGCTAATTTTGTTCCATGCCATGCCCCTTTTTCAACAGTCATGTTCTTAGGGCAGGAAAAAGGAATATTTCAGTGAAAAAAACAAACATTTATAACCCCCACTCCAGGAGACACTCTAACAAAAGGAACAACAAGTACAAAGACCTATATAACTGTTGCACTAGAAGCAAGATAAAGGAAAATAAACCATTCTGAAATGGGTGAGAAACAGAAACAATCTGAATAATTATTTTCTGTCTTTCCAAGGCCCAGATGCTATACGTGATCACAGAACAAGGAGGCCTGAGCACACTCACTACGTAGGAGCAACATCTCCGGCAATAGAAGGTAGCAGTGATGCTGGCTACCTGTGGCGGCCAGGCTCCTGCTTCTCATCCCCACTGCGTCGCCGATGTCAGTACGCCAGAGAAATCGGGTGGGGAGTGCGAGAGCTCAGCTGTTTCACTTGGAGAAATCTCCAGAGTGGAGCGCAGATCAAGGTAAGGAAGACTTCATAGCCAAAAATACCAGAGTGCCAGAAGGCAGAACAAAGCCCAGCTCTGTTTTCTAGTTTCGTCCTGGATTGTCACCAGGGCGGAGATCATTCATGGACTAAGCAAGAAACGAGGGAGAACTCAGCTCTTTGATTATCAGCCTGCAGAAGCCTCAAGTTATATCTTTGTAACGTTTTGCTTGAGGGTGTGCGATCTAACATGCCGCAAGCCTCTGGTGTTTGTGGTGATCCAGAAAGCCAATTAAAGGTTCCTGGACAAGGAGCACACCTGGTAGAGTGGACCCAACCCACACGGACAGAGGGGTCAGGGTTAGGTGTCTTTCTCTGCACAGTCCGAAGAGATGTGCAGCCCTGGAAATAGCTGTTGTGTTGACCATTATCTCCTGCCATTACTCAAAAAACATTTTCTGCTGAAATCAATCTGGAGCAAATCAGAACTTGTAAAAGCACAAATAAGGGTGTGAATACATTACACATACGCATAGCCTGGATGTATCAGCATATGCAAGTTCTACCTAAACACTAGGTTTGTGGTAGCACTTTTCAGAATTCACTGATGAATTCTGTGCTGTTGAATTCTCTTCCTTCTTAACAAAAAAAAAAAAAAGGGCACTTTAGCACCTTTGCACTGAGCCATGTAGTCTTAGGAAGTAGCAGCTATTTAGGAAAGACCTGTCTGACATGAGTAAGTATATCCCAGAGGCAATGCCATGTGCCACCACACAGTGTAAATTCCAGTAGTAGAGCCACGATACTTTAGGTTTCCAAGTTTTGGAAGAAGCTCCATAAAACTTCCTGACACAGCACAGGGGCAAACACTGATATCCTTCCTCCGGAGGGAACAGCACAGAGCTGTGTCAGGGAAGGGTCAGGTGGGGGTTAGGAAAAGGTTCTTCAGCAGAGGGCGGCAGGCATGGAACAGGCTGCCCAGGGCAGTGAGCACGGCCCTGAGCTGCCAGAGTTCAAGAAGTGTCTGGTCAACACTCTCAGAGATACAGTCAGATTTTTGGGTTGTCCGCATAAACCCAGGAGTTAGACTCAGTGATCATTATGGATCCCTTCCAACTTGAGAGATTCTATGATTCTAAGAGGCCACCAAGAGCCTCTTAGGTTGATTTGCTCAGCTGATCCCAGACCCTCCTGCCTTGCCCCCTACTTCCCCAAGTGGCACAGAGCAGTTAGGTGTACTGTAATAAAACAGGGATTTTCCTGCAGCAGCAGTCTATTAACAAAGTGAACTCTCCAATACAGAGTGAACTTTCGCATACTGAACAGGCTGGATTTTTTGTTTGTTTTTAATAATTTACAGATTTTATAGCCTACTTTGTATGCCAAGCAGGCTTTCTGTATTGCAAAAGTGGTTCAGAATCATTTTTGTCACATGAAATCAATAGCAGATATAGATTCCAGCTCTCTCTCTCAAACATCTAAGCATTATCAACACAGAATAATAATAATAAAAGCCATCAACCTGCATTGTTTAGTTGCAGTAAACAGCTTTTAGAGCAGTTTAATGGAAAAATAAAGCTTTTAGTTCATTAGTTATCAGACAATCTTTAACCAATTTAAGCTAAAATCCAGTGCTTATGCTTTCACTTTCCTTTATTTGATAGAAGCACTGTTGAGACCTTCTAAGCAAGCACATCTAAGACAACCAGCCTCATCAGAGTAAGGCTTTCAGACATGTCATACAAAGTGCTAATTCTTAACTCACAATGCTTCTGCCAGAGTTAACACCCCCAAATTTCTGAAAAATGAAAGCACATTGCATGCTGAACAATGGCCTTAATGTTGTCACCATAGAGATAACACTTTGCAGCCCTTATTTATATCTCCTTGATTGCACAAAACAAAGGCACTCTCTTCATAGACAAACGCTTTTGGTTTCTTGGGGGTGATTTCTCTAGATGATGTTTAAAATAATTCCTTTGTAAAGACATAACGTTATTTTGTAGTACAGGGAACTTTTCAGGATAAATAATACAGTAACATTTCTGACAGAAGAAAGACAACAATCAGCTAGAATAAATGTAAAGGGAATTCTTTAGTTAAAATGATCAACAGACAGCACAGATACTCTCTTTGTCTTTGCAAAAAAGAATGAAAGAACCTATTATTTGCATGTGGCCAATGAACTTCAAAGTACAGAGAAGGAAATATTTTGGCTACACAAAACCAAAAATATTTTTCTAGTGTTGGAGAACCAAAATCATTCATGTTTACTTCAAAATAGAAAAAAAAAACATTTTGAAACAGTTCTCACAACATTTTTCCTTTTTTTCCATTTATATCTGTTGGGTTTTTTGATACAGTTTTGCTCTGCTCTTTTGCCTCTAAAGAGAGCTGTCTTTTGTGCCATGCAGCCTTACTGCACTAACTTCTCATGATCCTATTGAGCCATTACTATAGTGAAGCAACTTCCTCCCTCAGCTAAGTATCGTATTCATTCACAGTTCTGCTTAAGACCTTTCTACTACTAAGGAAATCTACATATAATGTAGCTGAATGGAGATGCATCTGCTAGTCACAAACAGGTGTGGAGTTTGGTTTGTTATGTCTAATTGCAGTCACCTTCCACACCTGTTTCCTGATCAGCCCCAGGCTAGACCCAAGAAGTACCAATCCCCTTAGTTTGTGTTTTGCCTTTTTTTTTTCCTGATTTTTAACCCAGTTTATTCTTTTTGAATTGCCCTTGCTGCCTTGACAGCTATGTCCACAAACTCAAAACCGCTTAAAACACTAATTTGATAATACTGTACCAAAAAATAGCAACCCGCATCTTCTGCAGTGATCAGCCATCTCCTGAGATAGAGAGCTTTGCAGGGTGACCAAAGGCCAAATCCATCCCAGGAGACAACTCAACCACTCTGTAACCCATAATGGCCACAGCAGAAGAGAAGAACTGAAAGCAAATACCTTCTATTTGGAGCAAGTAGCTGCTGATTCAGCTAGCAGATCCTTGCCATCATCCCTGTAAAGGTGTCATTGCTGCAACAGCTGGATTAGATATGCTTAATAGCTTCTAATTTCAGAAGCTGATTAGCTTATTGCTCTGTCATGTTAGCTTTGGCCTCGTGGTTGACCAACACCCCTTGATCCTTGATGTAGCTCACACTTTCCCAAAACAGCTGTACTGCCTCTCCAGATGTAGAAACACCATCATGGGGCAGGTGGTACTGGGCACTCATGCTCTTGCCCCCCACAGCAATATGAATTCAGCTGGTTTGTGATACTTGATGCTGTGTGCTTGAGATCACGCACTTACAACTGGTGCAGATGGGGCAGATACGCCTGGAGGAGTTCTGTTCCTCAAGCTGTCCTAGGCAAGGGTAACCTGGAAGAATCAACCTCCCCAAAGCAGGAATTACCTGCCTTCTGTGCAAACAGCACAGAACAATCAAACCTAATTAAAGTTTTCACAGTCATTTGCTGCTGCTGCTTTTACACGAGTCTGCACACTGCTTGTGCCTTCCAGAAAAGCCCACAGAACAGTTCTGGTTTATCTCCCCTGGCATCTCTGAAAAAGAAATCTGCCACATGCTCCCCTTATCTCTCAACACGCCTTATCAGGGAAAAAAAACACCCCACAAAAAAATGTTAATCTTAGTGGCTGTGGTGATAGATGTCCCCACTGCTGCAGTCTGAAGTCCCGGGGGCAGGGAGCTGGGTCTTGTCCTCCTCTCAGCCACAGACATGCTGTAAAGCCCCAGTCCATCTCAGCAAATGGGATAAAGCTGCGTGCTGGAATCTGGGCATCAGTGCCTATACAACTGTCTCTGTGTAATGGTTTTACTTGGGCTGCAACACCTCCCTGAGGGAAATGCTGTTGTCCCTCAGCACAGTTGTGCTGATGTTCAGACTTGCTAGACCTGTAATGATGCATTAGTTCTCATACATGAAGGCGGCTGAGAATGGGAGTGCCTATTTTTTGAAGCAAGCATCCCAGCCCTTCAGCAATTGAAGACATGGTTACACTAGTACAGTCCTAAGGAAAGCAAAGGGGAAGAGAACAGGACACCAAGCATGAAGGGAAGGACAGCTGTGAGAGGGGAGGGAGACTTGAGGGTGTGGGGTAGCTCAGCAGTCTACGTGTGGCCAGCACCAACTACTAGTTACAGCTTCAGCGTTGCTTGAATTCAATGGGTGAAGAAAAAAAGAATTTCCCAAGTAATTCCCACTGCTTTATCAATGTCTGACACTTTTGCTGTCCAATTGCGCAGGATCTGAGCAACTGCACAGGGCAAGTATGGCCAAGAAGACAAGGAGTCAGAGAATGACTAAGCTTTCCCATTTTGCTGAACTTCAGAGGAGCTCTGATTCAGCTCTCTACACCAATTGTTATCCCAGCATATGGTTCTGCCCTCATAGAAGCCTGACAGGAGATCATCATATAAAGACTGTCTAGAGGGTGGATGCTGCTAGCAAATGCGCTGTGCCTTGCCGCTTCTCTCCCCAAGGCAAGTGTAATGCAAGTGGCTATTTCAATCAGCAAGTGAAGTTTAAAAAATAACTTGTTATTGATGAATGAACCTTGACATACTTAGCAGTGATATCTGCTGTCCTATCTGCCTTGTGCCTCATGATTGCAGAGGCAGTTTGTCATGCACTTTTGGTATTACCCCTTCTCTGTTTCTAAGTTACAGCCATTCGATGCATTTTAAAAAAACCCCTTACCCTTCCAACAACTGCTCTTCTGCTTAAAAAAAAATAACAACTGCAGGGAGACATTTCTCTAAGTGATGTTTTATTACCTCTCTAGATAACTCTTTTCAAAAATTTAAAGGTGTCAAACTGCAGCCAAGCTCACCATCTCTGCAGTCTATGCACAGTATGAAAGCGAGAGATGATTGTTATTTTCCACTATCTCTGGTTCCTTTGTCACATCTCCACCTAAATGGACCTGGTCCTACTGGAGAATAATACCTTAAGGTTAGCACTGTACATAATTTGATTCTGTTCCTCTTTTACAGAGAGGACAGATCTGGCAGGCTGCTGAAGATCAAGCAACACACCGATACCAAAGTCCATGGTAACTGCTTATTAATTATTGAATATACATTCTAATTGCTACTGTATAAAGATGTTCTTCAGGAACACCTGGAGTAGGCAAGTGTAATGTTAACAGGTTGTAAAGTTAACCAGTATATAGAGAAGTCAGGCTAGTAAGAATAGTCAAACAGAGGAAAGGTGCTCACCGGTGTTGTAGGCTCACAAGACTCCAGAAGGAGCGATCTCCAGGAAGAGATCCTTCCTTAGTGGAAGTCAGCCCTTAAATGGGGTCTAGGAGAGGTGGAGCCTGGCTCCACCCCTTCCAGGCACACAGGTGAATTGCTTTCACCTGTGCTCCCATGGCTGACTCAGTGCTTGCCTCAGGTGGTCAATCAGAGGTTCAGGCCATGATTCAACAGTTCCCATACAGCAAGTAATAGGCATACTTGACTTTGAAGCTCAACAGATCTAACATAAGTTTACTGCTGGCACCCTGTGCTGCAGAAACCATTGAGAATGCAATGTTTAGCTAATATTTTGTCATAAACCAACAAAAGTATTCCAGCGCTCCAGCAATGAAGTACAATGCATTTCAAGCAGCTAGAAGAGGTCTCAGGGGAATTTTTAATCCCCTTTGAAGAGAGAATCCTGTTTCACAGAAGCCCATTTAGTTTCTGATGAAATTTCTCCAGTTACTTTCATTAATACATCTTGAAAGAAATCACAGGTTTATAAAGTGATAATTAGCAACAATCATCTTTAGCTGAGAATTTGTTACAGAAATTGCAGAGTGACTGTAGAAAAAGGCCTTACGGGACTGGCTGAGTTATTCCAGCAAAACCATGGACGTGAAAAGAGATTGCATTGTGCTAGCAATACATAAGACTTCAAGAGGTTCACCACAGCTGAGAGCTTTGACTACTGAGGTATTTGTAATGGAGACCTAGGTTAAAGATGAAGAGGTGAGAAGGACTGAGGGCATATGGAGAAGGAGAGCTCAAGGGGTTTTGCTTCACCTCCTCTCTTTCCCCCTGGAATTTCCCACTGGAAAACAGAGTAGTAATGACTGCGAGGCAATGAACTTCACTGGAAAACAGGAAATGCTTAAATTCCCTATAGCTAGCCTGGGAATCAGTGGGGGATGACTGAAGTACGTCTTCCCACAGTGGGTTGCCACACATGCCACCTGCTCCCGGGGCTGCCAGAGTCTGTCCTGCCCCTGCTCAGCAACATAATGGGCCCTGCTGGCCTCAGGTGTTGGGGCAGCTCCTCTGAGCTGATCTTCGTACCTCTGGTGTCAGCAGCACTACCAGGGACAGATGAGCCAGCTGGTCTTCAGCATGGGTATGCTTCCCATCGCACTAGGATTACAAAACCATTAGGAACTGGCTGCTTATTTTGGTTATTACAGTAGTGTGTTGTTGAGAATCTTGTAGGCTGGTGACAAGCTGCAGCATCAAAAAGGCTACCACAAAATCTTGGATCCTATCGCTGGGCAACAGCCAGCACCATCAGACAGCACTGCAGCTTTGCCGGTGTTGTAAAGCACTCGTAAAGCATGTGTCTTATTAAGCACTTTGAAAGCAATCCTGGTTTAAATTGATTGTTGATCAAAGAAGCAGCAGTTTGCTGTTGGGGAACGTTTTATTTGCTTTTCATCACAGGAAGGTGAATAAGTAAACAAAGACACCCAAGTTGGAACCAAATAAATTAAATGCATTCAATTAGCTAATGGAATGTATCACAAAGGGGGGCTCTTTCAGAAAATTCAATTAGCTTTTCCTCATATGCTGGGATTCTCATTAACACTTTTTTTTTTTTAATACTGTCTGTAATATACAGGGGATTAACTTTCACCAGTGCCTTTTTCCTTCCCTTCCCTTCCCATACCTCTCAGACCCAATTCTCTTCAATCTTATAATCAGCACTACTATGTGAAAAGCATTTTTAATCTAAATGACTGGTGAAGTTCACGAGTACAAGGAACATATTTCAGATTTTTCTAATGGAACAGGGTGTTCTCAGAGATCAGTTTCACGAGTTGTTGCATGATTTAGTACCATTGCTTAGAGAAAGGCTTGACTCAGGCATGCTCACCGGTGCCTTTTTATGGAAGAATAACTGAAAAAGAAAGTCGGAAGATGTATTTTTTTCTGTGCAAAGCTGCCCTCATAGTGTTGTTCTGGATGAGCTCTATCCCACTTGCAGTAGGTTAACTAAGGGGAGTGTGGCATTTCTTGAGGTTATGTACGGAGTTGCCAGGCGCACCTCCTTCATGGTGCCACAGTGGTGCTCTCAGTGTCGTGTGGGGGTGCAGACTTCCCATCCCCTTGCACTATCCTCACTACAATTCTGTAGAACCTCTGATCAGGAAACACAATGTATGATAAGAAATGTCTTTAAAGCCCCACCTGGTCCTTCCTGAAGAGACAAAGGTAGAATGGCCAAAATTTCCTGTGAGTACACTGCTATTCAATACATGTGTTTCCAAAAGGCACTCCTTCCTCTTTGCAAACATATCTGAGCTCACACCAAGCACGTGGTGACAGGTCTCAAATACCCCCTGGTTGAGCTGAGAATACTGGAAGAAGGATGGAGAGGAATTGATCTGTCCCATGGAAAACCCAAAGTCTGCATTAAAGATGGCTCAACAGCAGGAAGCAGATATCTTGGGCAGGGTTGAGAAAAAGCTAGCTGGGGACAAAAAGGCACTTGGGCCAAAAGCACTTCTTTCCCAGGCAAGCAAAATAGCCAGGTACAGATGGAGCTCCAGTATCTTGATACTCATGTGCTTAAAATCAAGTGCTTTGCTGGATGAGATCTGGCATGCCCTTATGTAAGGAAATTATTTTTATCTAGCCTAATAGAGGCTTGAATATTTTGAGAACTCATAGATTTCATTGCTATGGAAACTAACTCTGTATCTTTAGGTCAATCTTGCTATCTCCAACTTGCAGAGCCTGCATCAAATCTACCAAAAAAAAAAAAAAAGAAGAGAGAAGAGGAAAAAAGAACAAGCCTTGCTGTATGTGCTGTTTCAGTCCCACTCCTCGCTGCCCTTGTCTCACTTCTGTAGCCAAAGGCAGCCTTTACAGAGCAGAGAGCCTACAATATCAGCAGTTCAGTGCCAAGTGGAAGTTTGGGAACTTCTGCTGTTAGCACAGACAATCAACGCAGAAGATCAAGCACGCAAACCGGGCTCATCCAGGGGCGAGCATCCCCATGGGGAAGCCTTGCCTCATACAGCTGTGCACTCCTTCTTTGTTGAGTGACCAAGTTGGAACGCTCACTGATGCCCCAAAATGCCAAGCAACCCTTTCCCAACCCACAGATTTACAGCAGGAGGATTTACTTTTCCTCTTTTTTTTTTTTTTTTTTTTTTTGTGAAAACTGCATGAATGAATGGAATTGCTGCCATGGGACTGATTCAGCTGGTGCCACCTCAGAGAAACAGATTGGCTCCATCTTGTGTCAGAACATCTGCCACATTGCGAAATTCGGGCTTTTCCCTCTCCCAGTCGACTTTTCTCCTGCACCACTGAAGTTACCTCTTTTTACAGTTTACCAGACTTAGAATTGTTTCAATTGGGATGTACTGTAAAGTTCTGCTGTCAAAAAAGATACATTAAGGTTTAGGCAAAAATGGCAAATTTTAGTTTATGTAATCCCTAAGGTGTTTTTTTTTCCTCTTTCTGCCAAAAAAAAAAAAAAAAATCAGTGCTTGTCAGTAAAAATGAAATGTTTTCTTCCCACATGCTAATACAAATACCCACTTAGTACATTTGTTTCTATGTTAATGCACGCTATATACTTTAGCACTTGGTAAATGTGCTTCAGCCAGTTGGCCTCAGCATCCATAGCTAGAGGAGGAGTTCTGTTCACATTCTTCTTTGATATCTTTACTTTTGTGTAATACTGACTTTTCCCCTTTGCAGGAAAAGGCTAATTAATCTCTTATATGTGCTCAAAGTTGCTTTTTTGTTGTTTTTGTTGTCTTTGTTGTTTTTTTTTTCTGAAAAGTAAATTCATATTCCTACTAAACAGTTGCAGAATATTTTTCCGGGTTTTCCCCTTAGGATGAGTAAAATCAGTATCTCACTCTGCTCCCTTTTTATCCAAACCAAGTATTAGATAGGCAAGCACTCCAACTTTTGGAGAATCAGGGCCACGCAATGGTGGAAAATTAGAAGGAAGCATTTTTTAAAGGTTGAAGGGAATTCCACTTTAGCAGACAAATCCTACAAGTTTAATTCTTGTAATGGATGGCAGTGACACAAGCTCTGCTTTCTGAGATGAGTATTATTCCATAAAGGAATGCAACGTGAACCAGTAGTTAAGCTAGGACAGATGTTGCTGGAAATATTTGAAAGATGTTTACTTTATATTATTAGTGATCAAATATGCAGTGTTCTTGGGTAAGTCATCCTCATGACTTCCCACAAGACATAATATTTTCCTTGTTGGAAAATACAAATAACTAAATTGTAGGCAGCTTTTAATAACCCAGCCATTTTGGCCTGGTGATGCAGCTGCTGAGGTATCCACCAGCATCCCCAGCCCATCTGCTGCCCCAGCCTTGCTCCCCTTTTTCCCTCTGCACATCACAATGATTCCTTCATTTCCAGCCCAGTGCTGGTATTTTCCCCAGTAGCTTTACAAAGAGGAACTGCCACTCTCAGCTATCTGGAGCAAACTGTCCCTTCCTCCTGCAGGTACCCCTCAAAAATAACCTACTTCCACTTGCCATTTGCTCAGTGAATGACTCTGAGCTTGAATTAAGACACAAAAAAGATTTTTTTTTTTTTTTTTTTTTTAATAAGGGGGGAAATTGGCAAACGCGGGGTTTCCCCTCACAGAGATTACAAAGCTTTCAGCTAGTGCAGGAGAACTGCTGCAGTCTTCTCCGAGCACATACTTGTAGATAATAATCACTGCAGTTAATATATTCCTGTAAAGTTAAAGCTGATTTAATACTGCCAACACTCTGAGTTGCATTAGTATAATCCCCTTTAACTAATCAGGTGTGAGTTGTATGCGGAATGTACCAAACTCTCTATTATAGGGGAAAAAAAGACTGATCAGCAGCAAAGAGAGGGAGGTGTGAACCCTTCCTTCTCTTCACCCCTCTCTCCTTGCTGGGCCTGCCACCCTTTCATGATGGAGGCCAAGCAGTTTTTCAGCTCCCACCCACCCTGCTTTTTTTTGGTTCCCCACCCATTGCTCACATCACTGGAGCTGCTGGGCTGCTGTGGTAGCTATTTATAAATGACTGAGTGGCATTTTCTGATTCCATCACCCCACTGGTGATGGAAATGGACCAAAAGAAGCAAACTGGCTGGGCTGTAGCTGTCATGCACTGGCCAAACAGCCAGCCTTCCCCAGATCCACACTTTGAAGGTTCATGTCCTAAATCTCTTGCTTTTATACCACTTACAGCATACTTCCCTACCTTCAGGTTTTTTCTATATCTAAAATGTGCTTGCTGCAGTATGGCCATAGATTACTTCTCTCATTAGCCTGAGGGCACAGGAAGTGATACAACTCTTACTGCAATCCCGTTGACTTCAGGGGAATTGCTTCCATTAGAGCAAGCAAAATCAGAATGAATAAATGTCCTGTTCCTTCATTATTAACAGAGTTGTGCCACGAAGCCCGTTGGAGCAATTAGATAGATAGCAATTAGATAGCTGACTTAGCCTGTGCCGTGCTGTCCCTGGGCATGTGGCAGGCTAAACTACATGTTTGGATACCAAGAGAGAAGACAAACTAATCCTCAGTGTGTTCTGTTTTCCATCTCCCAACCCGCCAGCACATCATGCAGAGACTGCCCACTCCACCTAGCAGCAGAGCGGCCTTGTGTTCGGCAGTGCAGGGCATTCTCCTCCTTGTCCCAGAGCCTGCTGAGAGCCAGAACTGCTCTGGCAGAGCAGCCGAGGGGCACTGACAGAAAACCATTCTGCTCTTTGCTTTTACTGTCAATTTGGAAACAGTAATTTAATTTTCTCTCTGTCTTCCTGTTGGGAATTTATTTTCTCTAACTCCTTCTGTTGAGAAGCAAAGCGCTCAAGCATTCAGGCACTCACAGGAGGACCTTTCACCCTCATTTTATAGATGTGAAAAGCCTGAGACCCAAAGATATGATTTGGCCTTGGACACAGATTTGATGGAGCCAGAAGCAGTTCCCAGCTCCAGAGTGCAATGTGAATACATGAACCACAAGTCCATCCCTCTTCCTCATCACTCGCTAGCATTTAATTTAGATGCGAACACAAAAAGGCTGCAAAATAAAGCAACACCACCACCACCCAAAGCCTCAGGCCCAGATCTACCACGAGTCAGACATAAAGCTGCTCCCAAACTGCACCCAGCCATCACACGAGTGCTGTAGGAAATGCTGGCAGCTGCCTCCCTGTGCAGAGGCCACTCACACCGTGAAGACACTGCCCAGAGGAGCCGGGGTTATGCTGGAAGAGCAAGGGGAAGGATCTGCCAAAGCCAGACACATTCTGCACCTCCAGATGCTCCCTCAGAATCATGTCCAGGAACCACCCCAAGCCCTGACCCAAGTCACAAATGCCACAAGGATTACCGGGCTCATCCACTCTTCTGTATCCCACTGTCTGCATTAATGGAATTGTCTATCTCATTTTTTCATTCCAGAAGTTACTGGTGTCAGCCTTTCTCCTTCCAGCGTTAATGCATTTTTCCTGTTCATGTCCTTTTAGACAAAAAGGAATAATTAATATCCCAATAATTAACATCTCACAGTTCTTTGTAATGATAGGCCATTTACTTTCTGAGTAGCTTTAATCTCCATGGATGCACCCACCACTAACAGTAAGGCTTGGGTGGTATTCTTCGAGTCTTGCCTTGGAACTTAGTTACATCTCTCAGAGTGAGCAGCAGCAAAATGGTTCACAACAAGGCCGTGTTCAGAGAGGAGGGCGTCAGTTCCAGCTCCTGTCATATCTTGCTGTATTGCTCCCAAAGGTGAAGTTAGTTTTCTTACCTCATATTGCCAGCTGCACAGATTCATGTTTTGGGCAATTTCTTTATGTACAAGACACAGATTTTTGCTTTAAACAAGAAGAAAAAAAAAAATCTAATCTGTGCCTTCTGCTGATACATTCTCATTAAGGAACTTATCTTCCACATTTCTCTACAACAACTGGGTTTTCTCTCCCCTTCTCACTCCCTGCCTCCAATTCTGAAATGTCAGGAATTACAACTGCTGATGTTGCGCTTGCTTCAGGGCTACAGGGAAGTGAGGCTTTGCTATAAGCAGAAATGTGACCTGCAGATTTCCTAGCCTTCAGCTGAAGGAAAGAGGATGTTGTCTCTTGCATAAGGGGGTTTCACAAAGGACTCACATAATCTGTTCTCTGCCACTGCTGGTTAATAGCGCGAGTTAAAGCTGCAAGCAAACGGTAAGGATCTTGTTGACCTGACTAAACATTTTTTACTTCTTTCAAAGAGATGTGAAGAAAATATTGCAGCTCAGTTTTCTCCCTTTTCTCATGTCAGTAACTCCCAACTTCAGGCTACCCTGTAGCAAAACGGCAGGAGCTGAGATCTAATATCTGCAGCAGCTGACTTACACAGGATACAACAAATCTTCTTGCAGACTTGCAGAAGAGAATAAAGAACGACAACCAGCTCAGTCCATTTGTTCCCACTGCAGCCTTCACTCTTGTAAAAGGCAGTTCAATTTCATATAATCACAACAGCAAGCCGCTATAACAGAATACATTAAAAACACATTCGTTCAGTAAAAGAATACCGTTTCACAAAAGGTCATGCTTTCAGTGTTGAGGAGGCTGCTAGTCACAGCAAAATGCCAATACATCATATCACAAAGCATCGACTTGCCTATTCCCTGGCTGCCTCAGCTACAAAAAATGAGACTAGGAGTATTTACCTACCTCCTCAGACGCTGAAATATTCAGTCATAAATTAAAAATACATACTACTGAATATTTTAAAAGAGGTACGTGAAAAATAAGACATATAGCTCCACAGAGCGGGCTATATATGAGAAATGCATTGTTAAGAGTCTTCTTAGGAAAGAAAAAAAACAATAATCTTGGAAAAAACCCCAATAACTATGCTGAAAATATTTCATTGCTTTTAGCATAATTGCACATAATATTCCACAGCATTTATTTAGGAGAAGGGGACTCGGCACTAAACTTTTAGGTATTTAACACAAACCAACATTTCTTCAGTTTCAGGAAGGCTCCCCTCCCTCTCCAAATGCCCACAGCACAGCGCTCTGTTTCCAGTGAGCGTAAAGATGTTTCCACTGATGGACATCTCTTTTGCATTCTCATCCACAGCTCCAAAGCACTGTTTCCTATTGATTTGCCCTGCTTTCTGCAAAGCTTCCAGCACCTTTGGAAGGTGATGTTTATGCTACAAGAAAATTCACTTTTAACCTGGGGGTAAATTCATGGCGTTATGTGATTGGCAAGCTCTTACTGAAGAGCTCTTTGCCCATTTACAGTTAGTAAATGAAGGAAGAGAGTAGAGCAGATTGCATTGACTACATTTTTGTCTTTTTAAGATGTCGTTTGAGCAAAAAATGTGTACTCACCAGTCCAGGTAGGCGAGGAGGAAAACAGCATGACTTATAATATTCATTCTTTCCTTTTTTTTTTTTTTTTTTTTATATCCTGAGCGATATTTGAAAAGCAGCCCAGGTGTCTGCATGGCAAGTGTTAGAGGCTGCTGCACCTGTCACCATTGCTCCTTTTTAAGGAAGTGCTTGTTGGTGATTTGAATCTTTTCCAAATGGCTGCTGGTGGGTGGGCAGCCTCCATTTCTAAAAGATTCAATGATAACTGATCGTTTTTATCTCAGAATTGGGAAACAGTGAGTTACATTGCTTTCCCCTTCCTAAAAAGAAAATCAGTGAAAGGAAAGGGTTTTGTTAGACCTCACACCTTGCAACTCTGGACAAAAGACTTGAAATTTCTCAAGCTTGCCATTATGATGCAGTTGTACTTCAGCAGTTTCCACCTGACCAAGTCCTACAGCTCGTGGCAAGCAGGTCATTATCCTCAGGAGAAATCTGTAAGAATTCATCATATAAATGCAGTGAATATCTCCGGGCATTGCATGCACTCCACATTCTTTGAACAGCTGAAGGGCAGACCAGGCCTACTGATGAGGCGGTATGGAAACAATGTGAAGTGAGAGAGGGTGGCGGTGAAGGTGGGAAAAGATGAGAATAGGAGGGCCTCAAAACAAAAGCAGGAGCAGAGTATGGGGGAAAAGGCTGTAAGTCAGGAGGAGACAAGGCAGAAGGTGGAGAGGTAGAAATGGAAACTGAAAAAGTCTTCCTTTAATCAGTCCTCTCCCAAACACATTTTGGTTCAGAACCTGACAATTAACAGACAGTTCTTGAGCCTCAACATAGCACTGCTAGCAAACAGCTTTAAAACCCAATGGGGAAAAAGCAAGTTTTCTTATTCCCCTAAACTCCTAACTATAACTATAATGTCACCTTCTGCAATCTTATTGCTATTTTACTTTTTCCAGTGTTATAAAAATCTCTACTGCAGCAGCATTAAAAGATGATTGTATTTGTCTCATCTCTTAGCCCAGCTGCGGTAGGAAGGCAAATAATCAACCAAGAGTTGGCAACCTAGAAATTACAGAATAAATAGCATGCAGATATGAATTTCTCATCCCGTTATAGGTTTATATGCATACATTTATCTTCAGCATCGATCAAGGATCAAACCTTGCAACATACACAAAAAGTTATAACAAATGCCCTCCTACTCAAGGCAAGTTTAGAGAGAGAGGTTTTGCTCCAAATGGCAAAATACTCGAACAAAAGCACTGATGATAATTACTCCTGGTATGAGCTTTTAAGTGGCTTATGACACAGCCAGATTGGTTCAGTAAGAAAACAGGTTTGGGGCTGTTTAGTTGAGATATTTTGCTGGTTTTATGGTTAAGGATAGCTAGATGGATAAGGATTTTATTATGGGTATTGGCAAATCAATGCTGCTGGATAAGGATTTTATTACAGGCATTGGCAAGTCAATGCTGCTGAAGGGCTGACACACGAAGCATTGACTCAAAGTTGGAATACCAGATTTTCATCAGCACTAAATTTAAGCAGCGTTTCTGAAACTGTAGCCTGGATGTGCCGCCACAGTTTGCGCATAACCTACCTCAAAAGAAGGATAACCACAAAGATTAGGAATGGTTGCGTCTTAAGTGAAAAGGATTAGCAAGGAACATTCATCACAACGAAAAAGCCAGAACTCTTGAGAAGCTGTGTATGCAAACGTGAACACTGGGTTCTGCTCAAGAGTACATGTGCCTAGCTTGCAAAGAGCACATCTCATATCATTCATCAAAAAAATTCCTGATTTTCTAACTCAACATTGAAAACTGTTGGCTTGGAAGGCCTGACCCAAAACAATCCAGTTGGAAATGAGTCATCTCCCCAGGAGTCACATGTGGGTGACATTCATCTTTGTTTCCTCATTTGTAGTATAGGCAGCCACTTCATTCCTGAAAGATCTTGTCTCAGCAGTTTCCCTTTTGAGACAGTACAGTAAGGGAAAGAGCTAAGTAATCTATTTGTGGCCATCAAACAGTACACTCGAAACTGTATATACATAGGCAGGTGCCTGAGAGAGCTGCTCAGCTATGCAATTTTAGTTATGCCGGGATGAGCAGGGGGAGAAAATGCCGTGGAGAGGGCAGAGCTAGCAAAGAAAGGCTTCTGGTCAGTGAGAGAATAACTAGATCAGTGTGTGCCCGTGCAGCACAAAATCTTGTTGCTAACATGAATGATATAAAATTTTACCATTAATGTCACTTGATCAGTAATTAAGCATCTCTCAAGAGCATCTCCTCTCATTGAAACAGGAGTTCCTTCTACACGTGGCCCCAACCTCTCTACCTGCACGGAACCAATGCAGCGATCAGTGGGAGGGCTCAGAAAAACAAGCAGCAGGCAGCTGCATTTGAGGTGTAACAGAGAAGGTTCACGTTTTCCTGACTAATCAGGGCTTTTGGTCAGGAGGCATCAGGAACAAGGCAGGTTTGGAAGCTCCTTGAGGTGCATGCTCAGCTTACAGGGCCTCCCTGCACTCAGCAGTGCAGCTGGAAGCCATCAGCAGCCCGGCTTGGGCTCGTGACATCACTGCAGCACAGAGCACATTTTTCACATACTGAGGGAGCAGGGATGCGGCCTGCCAGCCGGGGGAGTTCGCTGTGTAGATTGAGCACGCTGCAACCCCTCTTTGGTTTTCTGAAGGGGCTGAGGCAGCTGCCTGTAAATTGTGCTTATCAGTGCTGTCAGCTGCTTTACAAAAGGTGCAGAAATCACACAAAGGCTGGGTGAGGAAGGCACAGATTTAGCTGGGAGCCTTGGGAGTAATGCTGCGCTGCACATCACTGCAGGCAGGCTCATGGAAGATGTCTTAGTTTCAACTGAGACAGAGCTTTTTTCTTTATAGTGCCTGGGATGATGCTATGTTTCGGTTTTAGGAGAAAAAAGTGCTGATAACACACCTATGCTTCCATTTTTTGCAGTGCAGTGCTGTATGGAGCCAAGGATGTTTCACTTTTCTCAATTTCTTCTACTGTCCTACCAAGGGGAGGGGGGGAAGGGCAAGGAGCTGGTAGGGGACAGAATCAGGACAACTGACTTAAATTGGCCAAAGACATATTCCATACCATATGACATCATACAAAAGGCAAGTTCTGGAAATGGGGGGAGTTCTCCCTTCTGTTGCACAGGGTCTGGCTGGGAATCAGTCAGCAGGCGGTGAGAATTGGCTGTGCATCACTTGCTATATACAATCATATGTATATTTCTACAGCCATAACTAGTATCCTTTTCTTTCTTCCCTATCACAGTAAACAGTTTTATGTCAACTCAGGAGCTCTACTTTCTTTTTTATTTTATTCTCTCCTCCATTCCACTGGGAAGGAGGGAGCGAAGGATTGTATGGTGCTGAGCCACCTGCTGGGTTAAACCACAACAGCCATTTATCAAATGAATCAGCCCAGGACTCTGCCCTGCAGCCTGATGGAAGGCATGCTGAGCGCCAGGCTGAGCAGCCAGCTCCTCACCTCATTGTACCTTTGGGAAAGGGGCATTACAGTTGTCGAGAATTTTACAGTGCACTAAGAGGCTTTACAATCCCCAGGCAGACAGAGATGGTCAAAGAGCACAGATGTATCAAGCTGAAGGACCGGCTCACCATATTGCTCTTATGCCTCACCTGCAGTTGATTGCCTGTGCCTGAGAGCACTGTGCTGCTGAATCAAGAGAGGGGCTGCATTTGAGGCTCGGAGAAGGGCAACAAACTGGAGCACCCTTACAATGGAGCATGTTGCTGGTAGCCCACAGCAGACAGAAAGAAGCTGTGTGTTAACAGAGGCTGTGGTTGTCCACCCAGTCCTTCTAAGAGCTGATGCAGCGAAGTCCCATCTTTTGATTTCAGATACCACAAGGTCACGCCTCGCTCATGACCTATGAAGGGAAAAATACAGAGACCTGATCTTAAAGGAAATACGAGGGCTCTAAAGTTAAAGTGAAATCCTTATTTCTGCAGATGTTTTAGCTGTTTGCATTTGCCTACTGCACCTGTAAGAGCAAAGCAGAGAAGATACTTGCTTGTGCAGACTTGCATTAAGATATCAGAAACAAAAAGATCATACCTCACTCGGCAGTTCCAAAGAGGATATACTTGATTTTATACAACTGTATTTCTAGAAGCAAGTCTTAGTCAATTGTCTGCAGTTTATGATATCGGTAAGAACTTGCCACGTAAAAGTGTAGGAAGCAATATGATTTCTAGTGCATTCTAGCACAGAGCAGTTGCAGTGCTGTCTGCACTTCTACTCTGCAGTAGTCACGTAGGAGTCAGCTGCTCAGCAAAGCAGACTTGGGCCAGGTCCTTTGGGTCTGAACGACCTCTGGTACCCTCCTGCCTTCAGAATTAGGCTATCAACATGCCTTCCTTTCAGTTTTAAGGTTTCAAAGTTCAGATGTGCAGCTGGTCACATTTACAGGTAGTTTTTAATTGTTTTTTCATTGAGTGAAGAAGCCCTGGGTGCCAGCAAGAGTGAAAGACAGAAGGCAGCTTTATTTCTGTTGCTGGCTTAAAGGCAACTTTTTAATAGCTGCCAGGTAACTTGGGCAAAGGAAGTGAGGTGATAAGTAAATTACAGAAATTTCAGATTAGCTATGCTTAAGGTATAAGTGAAATAACACACGACAAAAGGTACAAAGACTCCGTTGTTTACCCAGTTATGATAGCTGGGGTCTGAGATTTAAGGCTTTGGAGTGCAGCCACATCCACTTGGGCATCATTTGACCTTGTTCCTAGCAGCCACTGCTCAGGGCTTGTGTGCTTCCTCGAGCTGTCCCTTCTTGTTACGTATTTTTCCAGCTGACCCCATTGATGCCATCTGAAGGAGCTGAGCGGCTTCAATTCCTTGCATGGAGAAATATCAGGCCTGACAAACAACAGCTGTAGCTCCAACAGAAGTCAGAAGGCCTTTTACATGGTGCTTTCCCCCACCACCTCTCTGGGCAACCTGTCCCTGTGCTTCACCGCCCTTACTGTAAAAAACTTCCTTACATCCAAACAAAATTTCCCCTCTTTTAGTTTGAAACCATTTCCCCTTGTCCTATCACAAGCTAATCCCCCTTGTCCTGCAAAAGAGTCTGTCCCCTTCCTTCTTACAGCCCCCCTTTAGGTTCTGAGAGGCCCCTCTCAGGTCTCCCAGAAGCCTTCTCCAGGCTGAGCAGCTCCTCGTAGGAGGGGTCTGCAAAGGTCCATGTCTCTCCTGTACTGAGGACTCCACATCTGGACACAGTACTCCAGGTCAAGCCTCACCGACACAGAGCAGAGGGGCAGGATCACCTCCCTGCCCCTGCTGGCCACACTTCTTTGGATGCAGCCCAGGATACGGTTGGCTTTCTGAACTGCTTAGCTCATCTTCTCTCTCTAGTGACTTTACCCATCTCTAGGCAGGCAGCAGGAAGCCATTTCTGCACTGGCAGTCACAGCAGTCTCTCACTCCATTCCATGAGTCCCTCTGTTGGAAGCGGGGCGACAGGACACCCTCACAGCCACTGAGACATTGGGCTGCACTGGCTCACCCCCACATTCCCACCTGTGCTCCACAGCAATCAGGAGCAGGGGCACAGATCAGAAACTAAGTGGATGTGCCCCGCACTTGTCTGAGCTTTACTGGTTGGAATGTTACCGTGGTTAACAACAGCCGCCCTCACAGTGGGCTGCAGGGGTTGCCTGGAGGGAAGCAATGAGGATGTGTGTCAGTACGATACCCTAGACATGCTCCAGTGGAATAAGAATCAGGTCCAATACGATGTAGCATGAAGGGCAGCAGGGTCTGTAAGCCTGAGATATTTGATGCCATTCTGGAGTGAGACAAGCAACCCGAAACCCTTTTACACTGACTGCGGCTGAGAAAAGAATTGAGTTGGCAGCAGTTCTGCACAATGCGTGTTGCTGTGTCACAGCCAGCTGTCACCTTACTTGTCCTTCATGCTGCAGCATCCCTGTTGCAGCTAAGCTGAAGTACTGCGGGTGATGCCGAAAAGGGGAGCTCTGCTTTCCCCTCATCCTGCACCTGGTTGTGGATTCTTGGGGTGGCAGCAGCAGCTCTGAATCCTGCTCCCGGATGGTACGAGAGGGAAGATTTCTGGCAGGTCAGCTGCGGATTGGCTTCACTAACCCCAGGACAGGGCTCCAGTCCCACTGCTGCCCAAAGAGGACCCTCCTGAAAGGGCAGAGCTGTTGTCCTCATCAGGGACAGCCACTTCCCAGGCACGTGCAGCAGCATCCACGCACCCCAGTGGGGAGCTCAGAGACCTAACCTTGCTGAAACCCAACTTGCTGAATGCAAAGGTCAGAGCAACACATCATCATCCCCACAGCATTTTTCCCACAGCACGCACCTCATCCTTTCTTTCTCTAGCTGTTGAACCTTGCATTTCTTTCCCTTGGCACCTGGGAATAACTCAGGCTACCAGCAGGTTTGATACCTGCTGTCCTCTTCAGGGACCTGTGGTGTCTCTCTACCAGTTGCCTTTACAAGAGCCACTACTTGATCTCAAGCAGTCAAAAGAAATCATCCAAACCCCTTTGTTTTGAGACATGGTTTATATCAACTATCCCCAAGGCACCCTGTCCCTGTGGGGATGCCCCGCCCTCAGCTCCCCGGCAGCTGGCCCACATCAGCTCCTGGAAAACAGCTGTGGGGACTGCTATAGCAACACACCCCCTCAGAGCAGGACAGTCACATCTTGGTTGGTCACAGCCACTTTTGAAGCTCTGATTCCCACTGTACAGATTAAAATACATAGCACCAAGACTGAATTAGGAACTAACAAATGCTGCTACAGAGAACTGGAATTTACAACTCCATTTTACTTTGCTGCTCGTTCTTCTATTTCCTCCTGCCCCTACCCTTCCACATAGTTTAAAGCCAGTATATTAGTTGCAGTATTTCAGGTTACACACGTGCTTCAGAGCAAATCCACATCATACCAGTTTTCTACACTCAGATAAAAAGATATTAAGATTCTGCGTTGCCATAGAGGAATGTTTATTACAAATATCTGCACATCAGATACTGTGTGCATAAAAGCTAGCACACAAGCTGCTTCTGTGAAGTAGTGAGTTAACATCTTGCACGCTTCACATGCCTGCCTATAACACCTTCCCACTGCTTCAAATGAGAAGCTCATTCAGAGACAACTGTCATCTTTCACTTCTGCTTTTTTTTTCCCTGAAAATGAGCGCTTCCTGGAGCAGACACCAGCTCCTGCTATTGCTCACTGAGTGTTGCCCAGCAGCCTGTCACAAGTTACTTCTACACTATTAATGCGCCCTAAGCCAAGAATAAAGATGCACAAGGGCAAAGAAACAGGTGCTTGGAAAACCAAAATACATTTCTTTGGCAGCATCTATGTTAGATTCTTTCAGCTAAACCTCTATACCCTCACAGACGCACTTGTAATTGTGCACAAATTTTTGAGGCAGCACGTAAGCATGAGAGAGTTCATTTTTTATTTCCCAAAAGATAGACAGATGCCTGGATGCCAGATGCTTTCTCCGACTCTCACAGGACCTGCTAGGAAGGGAAAAGGGAAGAATAGGCTTCCCCATAACACACACACCCAGCCTGACCAGCAGGACCACTGGATGACAAATACATTAATTTAGGACTCAGAAGATCAGGTGCTAACCTCAGCCCCGGCCTCCCTTGCATGCAATCACCTCATCCTTCTGGGAGGAACTGCGGTAATTACCAGAACACCAGGAAAACAAACAGGAGCTTCTTTGATGTTGAGCCACAGACACAGGGTGAAAATTCCTGCTCTGCTGCTGGTTGGATCTCCTCGAAAACTCAAAATGGTGAATCAGCTCAGTTAGCTCAGCATGGCACTGAGATTAAGCCATGATACAGAGCGACTGCAGAGAAGTACGGCGTCTTCAGAGCACACCTTAGCACTGCCACATGCTACTGTACTACACTGATAAGCAGGGTATAGGCTATGCCATTGGGATGTTCTATGCTCACTGCGGTGTGTAAAATCACGTCAAAGGTCAGCAAGCCCACTCTGAGGCTCACAGTCATGTTTCAGCCTCAACATAGTTCCTCTAGGCATCACAGCCGAGGACAAGGGCGTGCATAATGGCAGCCAATCATCACCAAACTACTGGAAGTGTGACAATGCAAACGTAGCCTGTTGCTGCCAGAGATGTCACTCCTGACAGCTAGCAAGCTTAGCAGCGTGCAGAACTGTAGTTCCAATGCTTTTTTAGCACCACTCCCTTCTGTTGGAAAAAGAGTGGCACTTCGTGCTATGAGCAACCAGCCAGTCTGTAGGTGTGGTTTGCTACTGGGGTTCTTTGGGACAGCTGCTTTAAGAGACTTTTGCTTCATGCACACTGTCTCCAGGAATGGAACCCACCCAGCTGTCAGCTTTCACATCAGACCATGGACTGCAGTCTCCTGAGCTCCAGCTGCAGCCTCCATGCCAGCTTGCTCAGGGGCTGGCAAAGCAGCTGCTATCAGCAAGGCAAGACATGCAGAAAAATATCACATATTTTGATCAAAAGCAGAGAAAGCTAATTTAGGAAGAAGCAAGGGGGAGGGGGCAAACCAGCTTTTCTGTAAAGCTTAGTATGATCCCAGAGATGAACTAGTTGGATTAGCTACTTAGCAGCAGTGCAGTTTAAACATCACGAGGCTCAGGCAAAGAAGCCTTTTGAAGATGGGAATAGCATTCCTGAATTACTTGCTTTCTCACCCACTGCAAGCGCACTTGGGCACTCTTAATCTGAGAAGCCACCAGCTCTTCTTCAGAGCTCATTTGATGCAAATGCATAACAACGCACAACTACTCCTCCAGCCACACCCACCAGCCCATGAATTACCTACAACACTCAATTTATTTGGCAGCATTACAAATGGGCATTGTGTCTTTTGCCCTTTGTGTTTCCCCTCTACTAAGCAACAGGCAAGATGACTGCATTCTTGTGGGAAGAAAATGGCATCATGGAAAACCAGTGAAGGCTATCTCCCTTACGGGGTGTAGCCATAGCTGGGCTTAAGGCAAATGTTTTAAATGCCAGGAGCCTGACAAACTCACTTGAAACACCGGTGTTTAAGTTACATCCCTCATGGTAAAGCACTGACACAGATCGGTCAATTCCTCACCCACTCTGGGAGTTGCCCCCAGTACAAGAAAGACGCAGAGCTCTTGGAATGAGTCCAGAGGAGGGCCACTAAGATGATGAGAGGGCTGGAGCACCTCTCCTATGAAGGTAGAGGGAACTGGGCTTGTTTAGCTTGGAGAAGGCTCCAGGGAGACCTCATTGTGGCCTTCCAATACTTGAAGGGAGCATATAAACAGGATGGGGAATGACTTTACATAGATGGATAGTGACAGGACAAGGGGGAATGGTTTTAAACTAAGATGCAGGAGGTTTAGGTTAGATATTAGGAAGAAGTTTTTCACACAGAGGGTGGTGACACACTGGAACAGGTTGCCCGAGGAGGTTGTGGATGCCCCATCCCTGAAGACATTCAAGGCCAGGCTGGATGTGGCTCTGGGCAGCCTGGTCTAGTGGTTGGCGACCCTGCACATAGCAGGAGGGTTGAAACTAGATGATCATTGTGGTTCTTTTCAACCCAGGTCATTCTATGATTCCACAATTGCATCAGGTAGGCATGCGGAAGGCCCTGCTCAACAGGTCATCAAGTTTGATATGTGCAAGATGAAATGGCAGTTAAACCCCTACAGGGGGCTGCAAGGCATTATTAAAAATAGTGAGCCAAAGAGGAAAATAACTTTTTTCTCAGCACTAACTCTGCTTTTGTTATATGTTCCCATTAGGCAGCCAGCTCCCTGTGTTCTTGAACATCAAGGCCGTGGTGCGCAGGCCCGGCTGGCCTGGGATCTGGGCAGCCACAAAGGCTGCCTTCACCCCCATAGCAAGCAGGCAGTCAAGATCCACACTCCTCCCAGCCACCAGCACAAAGAGAAAAGGTGAGGCATCTTCTCCAGCAGAATTCAGACACCCGCACCACGGCTGCAGTACTCTTACCTATCACCTTCAAATTCAAAGAGAATCTTGCTGGTTTGGAAATGTACAAGTACCAATTTCTCATAAAGCACAGCCACACAAGTAAATGTCAAAAACACTGCACAACATAGGGAATCAAAAACAGTTAAAATGTGTAATTCAAAACAGTTATTGTTGTCAAAGCTGAAGGGAAAAACTTTAGGAGACTTAAGCACCTTAAGGCTGAAAGGAACTTTACAAAGCCAAAAAGAAAAAAAAGCAGCAACGCTCCTATCCACAAGCATGGCCATGCTCTGGGAAGACCTCAGACTTCTGAATCAACCCATATTTCTGCATCCACAAACACTTCTCTTCCCATAGGTTTACTGTTGCAGTGGGAGATTCCTCATGGGAGCTCGCCCTCCCTCAAACACCATTTTGTTAGATCACAATGGAATCTCCGAAGCCCCAAGCAGAAGAAAACCAGTTTATGAGATTATATTTATTTTTAAGCACTTGACTGTTACTCCTAAGCCCTTTGGCCTTGTGTTGACCTTTAGGATTTCTAGAGAAGATGCTGCTTGTACTACTTAAACTGTTTTAGCTTTGGGATTGTGCCAAACAGACAAATGACCGCAACTATTAGGAGAGTAATTTTCCAGCATGTGGATTACTAGCATGTGGCCACTTAAGCTATTTTTATATGGGATTGGAAGCCTTATAGGTCACAGTCCCATGGTTTATCACTCAGCTGCATAGCCTTTATGTTCAAAATCCCATTTAGCATTCTCAGTACTGCTCTCTCTTCAATTGCATAAGCACAGAAAGCGAAAGGATACACTGTGTGAACGATGAACAGAAAACTTTGCTGTTTTACAGGACTTTCTCATTTAGTGAGGAGGGAGAAAGACTGCAGCAGACTATTGGCACAAGACTTGGTTGCTTTGCAATACTATTCATATTTGTGTCTGCTATTCAGTTCCTCATTACACATCATAAGGAGAATCTCCTCACTGGTTCTGCAATCCCCTTTGCCATCTATTGAAAAGGAAGATGGGTCAAGTCAGTTGCAAGTGACATTAATAATTTAAGTTGTGGGTTTTTTTGTTTGCCTTTTAAACAAAGCATAGAACTTGTTTTAGGGTTTTTGAGATCTGGATATTATTTTCTATTTCACAGTTGTCAGTTTTAAAGGCTCATGGGCTGTCCTCTCAGGCACACCACAAGTATTTATCAACACAGCTCTCCACTCTTTCCCAGTGCTTGGCCATCTTACGCTGGTCAGTCTGTATATGTGCCTCTTGCTAATTTTCCAGACTTCCATGCCATATGAAGACTTGAAGAGACTGGCTAAGTAAGTGTTCTTTAGTCTTTTGCTGACATGAGCAACAGCAGAAATACACTATATATATTTTTAACATATATTTTATATATTTTAAAATTGTTTATGTCAGACCAAAGAAACTTCATGGGAACATCCAAACCCTGAGTGTAAGCCAAGGTTCCCACACTGCACAAACCATGGAGCCAATCCAAAGATCAACAAGTATCAAAGACATCAGGAGTTGGATTCTATCTATCTCATTCCTTTTCTCCTGCTGCTAGCTGAGAGGCCCCGCCCCTTCCTTCATCCTACCCTAGCACTTACGTGAGCCAAATTCTACTTGCTTATCCTGCAGAGAATCATCAACATTTTTTCAATTCAGGAAAACTGCACCTGCACACAGGTGAGCCAGTGAGCTCCAGAGCATGTGACAGCAGCTTGTAGATGCAGCTAGTATGACAGAAATAAGAGGCTGGACACGGTAACGGTGTTTTCCCCATGTTAAAGTGGTTAGGTATTAAATTGCTGCAAGCTTTCTCATTTAAGCACAGAAGGAAGGCAGCTACACAGTTTGCCAAGAGGAGAGCTAGACTAGAGTTACAGTTCACCACAGCATTATCATTTCAATGTACTTTTCAAACTAAAATAAACCAGACACCAAGTTTAGTTAATAACTACGGTGCGTCAGCATATGTGCAGACATACAAATAGGAGTGCTAGTAGACAACGCAGCAGACATTTCCCCTCACTTCAGCTGTGTGTATACAACCATTTAGTATCTTTGACCATAAGCAAATAAGTACATCTATTTCCAAACGCTTCAAAGTTGATATTTACTGCAGCCAGACCAGAAAGCCAGAAGGTTTATTCACAGCACTGCAGAACGCCCTTGATACCAAAGTGTGTTTTCCTTCTTTTCCTTTTGTTTTTTATTATTTTATTATTTCACAATCCTTGTTAGCTTGGTCAACAAAGCAAATCTCAGAAATGTGCTTACACACTGGAAGACCCACCTGTTCAGAGATACTGAACATAATTCCAGCTGATCCTCTCATTTCCGTTTTTACTTGATAAATAAGGAGTTTCCAGTAAGCTGCAGAGCCTGAAGTGTTCTGCAGATCCCAAGCTTCCAATGTCCTGAGCTGCTCACTGCCTTCTAGGTAGCATCCAGCTGACAGTTTTAAATGGAATAGCCTTCACAAATTAAAATCAGATGGATGCTGCACGTGCTTACAGCATGGACCCAGCTTTTTCCAGTCTAGAGCACTAAACTGAAACTTTGCTCATGGAGAGTTTGACAAATTGAAGACCTCCTTGTTTAAAAAACAAACAACTAATTCATTTAAGTCCACCAACAATCTCATTTTCTGGTACACACGCAGTGGCGCTTATTTTGTTAGATTGAGTGATTTCAAAACAGAAAAAGGATATACCATGCAATAGCAGCATTCTTCTGACAGCTCTTTTTATACGCATTTGAGCTCAGTGCCAACCACACACATGAAACCTCTGAAGAACCTATACCAGCAGTCANTTTTTTTTGGACGTTTAGCTTTCTCTGTGGCTTCTCATTGACTAGATGAATTTAAAAACACAAGAGTAGCTTAAAATGAGCTGGAAAGAGCAAGTGAAACTTTTGACATGCTGCTGACAACAGTTGCAGTTTCTACTACCCTCTCACTGCAAAGCTCTCTACAGGACAGTTGCCAGCCAGAAGCACCACAAAGACACCACCACCCGTCTTTCATTCAGTCTCAGGCTGGGTTTTGACTACTGTTGTACCACAGAAAACTTAAAACCTATTATGTGAAAAGTAACTGCAGGCTTGTACACTTGTAAAGGAATCTTCAAACATACAGCATTATGTAAATGTTTGATCCATACTAGTACACACACTTTTGTCAAAATTTAAGTCAACACAACCATGACAGAAGAGCCACACTTCTCCCCCTGGAGTTCAGTGGACCACTTCTCCATTCATTCATTATTCTGCTCCTGTTAGCAAAAATCTGTAAAATCTGACAGAAGCATCAGAGTATCTTTAATGCAGATTACAGAAAAATCACAAGCTTCTACGATTGTCACTTTACTGCAACTTTTCACTAAAAAAAGGGAATAAAAATACTCCACTTCCTCACGGCATACAGAAATTACATATAAAAATCCCAAAGCAACAGTGGAGAAAACACTTTCATTGAAGAACCAACTAATGAGTTCAAAACTGCCAGAAAGTAAGGTGCTCCTACGCAAGCATTACAATTCAACCAAACCTGCAGGCTTTTCAGTGCCCAAAAGAATCCTGAAAGGACACTGAAATTCACATTCTTGGCCCTAGTACTTGACTTCAAGAACTTAAAATACCACTAATTTTATCCCAAACAGTGCCAACTAATACTATTTACAGCTGTTAACATTCAGCTCCATCATCCTCTTCCATCTACTAGCCCAGTCATTTCACAGGCTTCCTACAAACGAAGTTTTCAAGGCTATCTGCTGTAAAACAAACTGATTCTGCTTACTTAAAACAGCTACTTAAACACCTAATCTTCCCCCAGATAGAATTTTAAATACACCATTATATTATAATTATTGCTGTCATATTTGTGGGTAATTTGTTGTTTTGGCTGATTACAGCAACTCAGAAAGAGCTACTCATTTGCTCTGATGAACTCTACTACTGAGGACAGGAAAGGATGCTCTGGGACAAGCATTATGCACTATAAAAAAAAATAATGTCCTCTGCTGCAACGCATCCAACCCAAAGCGTATTCAGATTTCAGTATCCTCCCAGAAATCCAGTGGGAAGCATGCCAGCAAGGTGATCTGAGGCAGGACTGACTGACAGTTGGCTAGAATATGCATGAAATTGAAAGGTCAGGTAAACACGCACAGGTATACAAATTTGGAGGGAAGAGAGAAGGCATCCACTAGCTGTTGTCTGAAAAAAGAATAGCCCAAGTACTGAAAACTGTATGGTAGAAACTGGCTTAGGTAGACAGAAGCTTCCAACAGTAGAGAATTGAGAAAATTGCAAAAAAAAAAAAAAAAAAAAAAAAAANACAACACTCAATTTATTTGGCAGCATTACAAATGGGCATTGTGTCTTTTGCCCTTTGTGTTTCCCCTCTACTAAGCAACAGGCAAGATGACTGCATTCTTGTGGGAAGAAAATGGCATCATGGAAAACCAGTGAAGGCTATCTCCCTTACGGGGTGTAGCCATAGCTGGGCTTAAGGCAAATGTTTTAAATGCCAGGAGCCTGACAAACTCACTTGAAACACCGGTGTTTAAGTTACATCCCTCATGGTAAAGCACTGACACAGATCGGTCAATTCCTCACCCACTCTGGGAGTTGCCCCCAGTACAAGAAAGACGCAGAGCTCTTGGAATGAGTCCAGAGGAGGGCCACTAAGATGATGAGAGGGCTGGAGCACCTCTCCTATGAAGGTAGAGGGAACTGGGCTTGTTTAGCTTGGAGAAGGCTCCAGGGAGACCTCATTGTGGCCTTCCAATACTTGAAGGGAGCATATAAACAGGATGGGGAATGACTTTACATAGATGGATAGTGACAGGACAAGGGGGAATGGTTTTAAACTAAGATGCAGGAGGTTTAGGTTAGATATTAGGAAGAAGTTTTTCACACAGAGGGTGGTGACACACTGGAACAGGTTGCCCGAGGAGGTTGTGGATGCCCCATCCCTGAAGACATTCAAGGCCAGGCTGGATGTGGCTCTGGGCAGCCTGGTCTAGTGGTTGGCGACCCTGCACATAGCAGGAGGGTTGAAACTAGATGATCATTGTGGTTCTTTTCAACCCAGGTCATTCTATGATTCCACAATTGCATCAGGTAGGCATGCGGAAGGCCCTGCTCAACAGGTCATCAAGTTTGATATGTGCAAGATGAAATGGCAGTTAAACCCCTACAGGGGGCTGCAAGGCATTATTAAAAATAGTGAGCCAAAGAGGAAAATAACTTTTTTCTCAGCACTAACTCTGCTTTTGTTATATGTTCCCATTAGGCAGCCAGCTCCCTGTGTTCTTGAACATCAAGGCCGTGGTGCGCAGGCCCGGCTGGCCTGGGATCTGGGCAGCCACAAAGGCTGCCTTCACCCCCATAGCAAGCAGGCAGTCAAGATCCACACTCCTCCCAGCCACCAGCACAAAGAGAAAAGGTGAGGCATCTTCTCCAGCAGAATTCAGACACCCGCACCACGGCTGCAGTACTCTTACCTATCACCTTCAAATTCAAAGAGAATCTTGCTGGTTTGGAAATGTACAAGTACCAATTTCTCATAAAGCACAGCCACACAAGTAAATGTCAAAAACACTGCACAACATAGGGAATCAAAAACAGTTAAAATGTGTAATTCAAAACAGTTATTGTTGTCAAAGCTGAAGGGAAAAACTTTAGGAGACTTAAGCACCTTAAGGCTGAAAGGAACTTTACAAAGCCAAAAAGAAAAAAAAGCAGCAACGCTCCTATCCACAAGCATGGCCATGCTCTGGGAAGACCTCAGACTTCTGAATCAACCCATATTTCTGCATCCACAAACACTTCTCTTCCCATAGGTTTACTGTTGCAGTGGGAGATTCCTCATGGGAGCTCGCCCTCCCTCAAACACCATTTTGTTAGATCACAATGGAATCTCCGAAGCCCCAAGCAGAAGAAAACCAGTTTATGAGATTATATTTATTTTTAAGCACTTGACTGTTACTCCTAAGCCCTTTGGCCTTGTGTTGACCTTTAGGATTTCTAGAGAAGATGCTGCTTGTACTACTTAAACTGTTTTAGCTTTGGGATTGTGCCAAACAGACAAATGACCGCAACTATTAGGAGAGTAATTTTCCAGCATGTGGATTACTAGCATGTGGCCACTTAAGCTATTTTTATATGGGATTGGAAGCCTTATAGGTCACAGTCCCATGGTTTATCACTCAGCTGCATAGCCTTTATGTTCAAAATCCCATTTAGCATTCTCAGTACTGCTCTCTCTTCAATTGCATAAGCACAGAAAGCGAAAGGATACACTGTGTGAACGATGAACAGAAAACTTTGCTGTTTTACAGGACTTTCTCATTTAGTGAGGAGGGAGAAAGACTGCAGCAGACTATTGGCACAAGACTTGGTTGCTTTGCAATACTATTCATATTTGTGTCTGCTATTCAGTTCCTCATTACACATCATAAGGAGAATCTCCTCACTGGTTCTGCAATCCCCTTTGCCATCTATTGAAAAGGAAGATGGGTCAAGTCAGTTGCAAGTGACATTAATAATTTAAGTTGTGGGTTTTTTTGTTTGCCTTTTAAACAAAGCATAGAACTTGTTTTAGGGTTTTTGAGATCTGGATATTATTTTCTATTTCACAGTTGTCAGTTTTAAAGGCTCATGGGCTGTCCTCTCAGGCACACCACAAGTATTTATCAACACAGCTCTCCACTCTTTCCCAGTGCTTGGCCATCTTACGCTGGTCAGTCTGTATATGTGCCTCTTGCTAATTTTCCAGACTTCCATGCCATATGAAGACTTGAAGAGACTGGCTAAGTAAGTGTTCTTTAGTCTTTTGCTGACATGAGCAACAGCAGAAATACACTATATATATTTTTAACATATATTTTATATATTTTAAAATTGTTTATGTCAGACCAAAGAAACTTCATGGGAACATCCAAACCCTGAGTGTAAGCCAAGGTTCCCACACTGCACAAACCATGGAGCCAATCCAAAGATCAACAAGTATCAAAGACATCAGGAGTTGGATTCTATCTCATTCCTTTTCTCCTGCTGCTAGCTGAGAGGCCCCGCCCCTTCCTTCATCCTACCCTAGCA
Organism: Pavo muticus; assembly: GCA_016647715.1. Taxonomy (NCBI): domain Eukaryota; kingdom Metazoa; phylum Chordata; class Aves; order Galliformes; family Phasianidae; genus Pavo; species Pavo muticus. The sequence goes on along the minus strand of JACDJE010000491.1, from coordinate 201,969 downwards.
CTTACGTGAGCCAAATTCTACTTGCTTATCCTGCAGAGAATCATCAACATTTTTTCAATTCAGGAAAACTGCACCTGCACACAGGTGAGCCAGTGAGCTCCAGAGCATGTGACAGCAGCTTGTAGATGCAGCTAGTATGACAGAAATAAGAGGCTGGACACGGTAACGGTGTTTTCCCCATGTTAAAGTGGTTAGGTATTAAATTGCTGCAAGCTTTCTCATTTAAGCACAGAAGGAAGGCAGCTACACAGTTTGCCAAGAGGAGAGCTAGACTAGAGTTACAGTTCACCACAGCATTATCATTTCAATGTACTTTTCAAACTAAAATAAACCAGACACCAAGTTTAGTTAATAACTACGGTGCGTCAGCATATGTGCAGACATACAAATAGGAGTGCTAGTAGACAACGCAGCAGACATTTCCCCTCACTTCAGCTGTGTGTATACAACCATTTAGTATCTTTGACCATAAGCAAATAAGTACATCTATTTCCAAACGCTTCAAAGTTGATATTTACTGCAGCCAGACCAGAAAGCCAGAAGGTTTATTCACAGCACTGCAGAACGCCCTTGATACCAAAGTGTGTTTTCCTTCTTTTCCTTTTGTTTTTTATTATTTTATTATTTCACAATCCTTGTTAGCTTGGTCAACAAAGCAAATCTCAGAAATGTGCTTACACACTGGAAGACCCACCTGTTCAGAGATACTGAACATAATTCCAGCTGATCCTCTCATTTCCGTTTTTACTTGATAAATAAGGAGTTTCCAGTAAGCTGCAGAGCCTGAAGTGTTCTGCAGATCCCAAGCTTCCAATGTCCTGAGCTGCTCACTGCCTTCTAGGTAGCATCCAGCTGACAGTTTTAAATGGAATAGCCTTCACAAATTAAAATCAGATGGATGCTGCACGTGCTTACAGCATGGACCCAGCTTTTTCCAGTCTAGAGCACTAAACTGAAACTTTGCTCATGGAGAGTTTGACAAATTGAAGACCTCCTTGTTTAAAAAACAAACAACTAATTCATTTGTTTAAGTCCACCAACAATCTCATTTTCTGGTACACACGCAGTGGCGCTTATTTTGTTAGATTGAGTGATTTCAAAACAGAAAAAGGATATACCATGCAATAGCAGCATTCTTCTGACAGCTCTTTTTATACGCATTTGAGCTCAGTGCCAACCACACACATGAAACCTCTGAAGAACCTATACCAGCAGTCATAGTCTTAACTAACTGCAAGTAACAGTGGAAAGCAAACATTGCTAGAGTTTTTTTTTTTTTACACATATAAATAGAGTAAGGCTTCCAAAGCTGTGAATAGTATTTAAGTTTCAAATCTTGGAAAGCCCTCCTGCTGGATGACTCTTGCAACTCTCACTTATGTCACTAGTAGGTAATTGGATGTCCGTGCGCTGCTAGCCATCAGTTACAAAAACAAGCACAACTTCTTCAGAAGTAAATTTTAAGAAAGAAGATACCAAATACCATTTACATTAATTTCAGAAAGTTTATTGCACCAAATGCCGCAGAGAAATAGACCAAAGTGGTAGTGTACATAAACAACTATATGAAAAAAGCCATCAAAAACACGTAGTCTGACATCAGTATTCAGTCATTCCTAAATAAAAAAAAAGCTTGTGCTCTCCAAACATGCAAAATAGCAACACATGTTTTTATCTATATGGAAATCCTACTGTGTATGACAAATCAGCATACTTGATATAAAAAAAACCCCACATCTAGAGTGCATTCAGCAGGTTCAGACTTGGGTTTGATCCGGGTCCTTTTTAACTCAAGTAGAATTTGTACTTGAGGAATAACCGATCATTTGGTGTAAACTATATACAAGAGTTCGGTGCATCTAAAAAGGCTTTCTGACTTTTAAAAAATGCATTCAGCAGGGGGCGGGAAAGTACAACCTGTAACTCTGAAGATGCAATTAGAAATGTGAATTAAATAATCATAGAGTAAGTATGTATTTGCTTCTTTTGGGCAGAAGACAGTTGCATACATTAGATCAGAAAATACTTGTTTAAAATAACTCAATCTCGGTATTGTTTTAGGTTAAGGAGTTCATTAAAATGCTACAGAATTTAGTAGTTCATTCCTCCCCTCTGTGTATCAATGCTGAGCCTCGCCTGAAAAAAAAAAAACAAGAATACATTCCTGAAATTGCATTGTGTAAACTGCATTTACGTGGGATTTTGGAAAGAGTGTGCACTCCCACTTAAAGTATGCATTTATTAAGTTTACAGAAAAACCTACATAATACTGATAAAAACTCTGGAGTATTTGAAAACTAAGCTACATAATCAACTTTCAACTCCTCTGTACATTCATATCATCTCATTCGATTAAAACAAAAACAGAAACATGCCCTATAAGATGTCTAACAGCATCTGTAAACACCTACTGCCCTATCATGCCATACTACATCACATAAACGGCAAGATTCTACCAAAAACTAGTTAAAAACTGAGTCAAAAAAGCCCTAGAAGGTGGAATCCCATCAACTGAGGTAGTACATTTGGTGGAGGGGAGAGATATGCATTTAAGTTTCTTTAGAGTAAAACCTTTTTAACAGTAATAAACAGATTTCATGTTGAATTTCCCCTCCCCAAACTAAAACTGTCAGAACAAGGTAGTTCTTCATATGATTTCTGAAGAGCAGCAAAATGTTTGAGAAAGCAGCAAGAACCATTGAGTTTTAGCCTGGGCTGAAGAAAATCCAAGCACTTTCATGCCACCCCTAGATTAGTTTAATATCTTGCCAAAAGGCAGATTATTATTTAATAATCTGTGTATTAAAAATCAGATGTTATCAGTTACGGTATTAGCCTTGAAATCACTGAATGTGTTCTAAGGAAGTCAAAGTCAGGCAACTCCATAATAGCAAAGGTGTCTCTGCACACTGAAAAACTGCCAGTCTGTTCGGATAAAAAGCCAACTAATGCCTTAGGAGAACGGGAACTGCCTTTTAATAAATTCAACTATTTGTTAAGGATGACATGAAATAGAAGAAGTACATGAGAATTGTTATATACACTCAGGGAAGGAGTTTCACGGTCCAACACACATGCACCCACGCACTCCCCATACAGGGACAGTTCAGGAATACACACAATTTGCCCTATGGTTCTTACTTCGTTTCGACCTTGTGAAATAGAGTGATATCTCCTAACAGATAGATGCAGAGAGAAGCTCGCTTTCCAGTAGATACAAGGATTCACAGACCAAAGATATGAAAAATTTGCTTAATTATTTGCAGTAGGAGCAGGCCTGAACCACAGAAAGATTTTAGCCTCTGTAGGCTAGAGACAAGTCTGTGAAAATACAATAAAAGAAACATCTGGAATGTCAGATCAGAAAGCCAGCATATAAGGAACAGCTTTAGAATCTCTGTATCGGAATTTTAGGTATCCCTCTACTTGGAAACAACCCCTCTTCACAGTAAGTCAGCCTACCCATTTCCCCTCAAGAAGCAACACAAGGTTAATCAAGACCCCAATCACATTTAAACAACTCACAAAATGCACATTTCATTGTTTCAAATCATTGAAAGTTTACTGTAGAAAAGTCCAAACATCAAGGTAGTACGAAATAAAACCACTTTTAATAAAAGTGCATCCCTTCAGTGTTAAAAATCTCCAGTCACCAATGAGGACAACAAATAACTGGTGACCAGAAGTTTCTCAGTTTGCTATTCCCAAACAATTGCTTTGCCAGCAACTCACTTGCAAGCTGTCAATTTCAGACCTCGTTCATGCTGGCTCAGAACAAATGGTCCAATATTTATTTTTCCTTTTCCTTAAGAATGCCTCTTTTCATTTCTTTTCTCTCCTCAGTCTGGTCCATAATTTCACATCCAGCTCAACAGTGCGTTATGCAATTTTTTTTTTACATTCATGTTATCACCAACATGAAAACTGTAAAATACAAAATTTCATTTTGCTTTCTAGAAATACAGAAGGCCAGTATCAACTCATGGAGAAGTAGTTTCTGGACTCAAAGCAGTTAATTCACTAAGGAAAGGCACCCGTATGATAGTTTAAGATTTCTGCAGAATCAAAAAGGGTAATTGCAAACATTCATAGTAATATCAAATATCAGGGGGGTTTGCCCTCTACATTTCATTTTACTTTAAGCAACGCTCACCTTTTACGCCTACTTACAGTGACCAACTAATAGGCAGAAAGAAGTAATACTTTTGACTGAAGGTTCCATAAAGATTCTTCTCCCCAGTAAGATTGTCTTCAGTTGGTGCCAATTGTGTACAGGCGTACACATGTGCACTATAGCACTGGTATCATACAGAAGTTTGTCAAATTCATACTCCTCAGAGATAGCAATACTTGATGACGCCAAGACACAGGTTTAATTCACATAGAAACTCAAAAAAGTATTGAAGTTGTATCAGTAACAAATGTAAACTTGTAGCAGAAATTCCATAAGGCTTTCCTACAAAAAAATCTCAGAAGTTCATTCCATTTTCAGGGTAGAAGTACTTCTAGTCATTTGAATACTTAAGCCATTTGAATACCTCATTAAAAGAGAAGCAGCAGCAGCTTTCTTCATTTCTTGTCCTTCAAGGAAAGAGTCAAATCACCTCATGCACACCTCCATTTCCAGATAACATTTGGCTGCTAAATATAGATTTCTTTTCTGAGCTGGTCACTTTTACTATACAAAATCATGCTTACGCTCTGCAAGAAAATCATGTTCCATCTAATATACTTGCGTATAGGAATGCTATTTACATAGTTTACAGCTTCTCTTCCCCAGCAAAGAAACACACACCACACCACACTCAGAAGCACAGTGTGATGAAATCCTTTCCAGCCCACTTGTTCTTTAACTGTTACTTCATGGTTTTGAGCAGCGTTTTGGATGGCAGTTCGCAGTCTGCCACATAGTGTTAGCTTTTGTCCTTTGATTTAAAACAAAATGCAAGGATGCAGTCACTAAGTCAGAAGAGAGATTAAAAGAAACACCTGAATGCCTTTTAGGTTATGTAAACTGAAGTCCTCCGACCAAGCATCCAGCTGAAATTGGAATGGAAAGGTGGTAGAAGGTACAGTTATCTGCTTTTCTCAGTGTTCCCATTTACCAGTGTTTGGCACCTCTGTTCCTCTTCCAACATGCCCGTATTCTTTATTTTAAGGGAATGACTATCCTGAGATTTTAATTTATAAGAGTATTTGAGCAACATATGGGGAATGAGTACTTGCTATAGCAGCCAACAAAGGCAAGTCATTGGATTCAATCCTGGGGAAAAAAAAAAAGAAAAAAAAACAAAGAAGAGAGAGACTTTAAAATATACAATCACTTTCACAAAAGAATAGAAACAAGAGGACATTCCTCATCCACTTTAAGGAAATTCAAAGCGTCTTGCTATAAACAAGGTCATTGTTTAATGATTTGTTCCTAATGTATCAACAAAAGCGTAAGATACTTCAAAAAACAAACAAACAAGAAGTATGCTACCATTTGAGTGAAAAAAAAATACTAGTACTGCATTCTGTTGTGCTACATCTCTTGTGCTACAAATAAGAACTTCTATTTATTCACCAATCCCTAAGCCTTAGTTTGCAGTTTTTGCTGTCAGTAGGCACTACAGAGCCCAGCCAAAAGAAGATATTCAACATCTGCTTCTGGAAGGCTGCATTTCATGTTTTGGATACAACTCAATTCACTATACAGTAGCTCTTCATCACAAATGATCAGAAGCTGGAATTACTGCAGCCAGCATGGAGAGGGAGAAGATTGTAACCCTCTACTCAGCTCTTGTGAGGCCCCATCTGGAGTACTGCGTCCAGGCCTGGGGCCTTCAGTACAAGAAAGACGCAGAGCTCTTGAAATGGGTCCAGAGGAGAAGAGAAGGCTCCATGGAGACCTCATTGCAGCCTTCCAGTACTTGAAGGGAGCATATAAACAGGATGGGGAATGGCTGTTTACATAGGTGGACAGTGATAGGACAAGGGGGAATGGTTTTAAACTAAGATGCAGGAGGTTTAGGTTAGATATTAGGAGGAAGTTTTTCACACAGAGGGTGGTGACGCACTGGAACAGGTTGCCCAAGGAGGTTGTGGATGCCCCATCCCTGGAGGCATTCGAGGCCTTTCTGGATGTGGCTCTGGGCAGCCTGGCCTAGTGGCTGGCAACCCTGCACATAGCAGGGAGGTTGAAACTAGATGATCTTTGAGGTTCTTTTCAACCCAGGTCATCCTATGACTCTATGATTATCAGTTATGCAATAAGAGCAGCATAAAGAATGCCTTTCAGATGCGATACTCTGTTCCACTCATTTTCAGTGTAATGCTTGTCAGAGGCCCGAACATGTTCACATACATTTATAGATACGTATACACACAGGAGCATTTATTTCATGGTCTCTTTACTTAGAGCTATACTTCTCAGTATGAAATCTTGAACAGCTGGGATAAAGACAAATTAAGTTTTAACTGCAGTGCTAAAACTATCTTCTTGGGAATGTATGTTCACTTCTCGCCCCTTTCCCTCCTTCTGTTTTCACAGCAGGTACATCCTTAAAGGTTGTGCTCCACTCAAGTACCATTGTTGGATGACCTCACAGTAACCAAAACACAAACCTTCTTCATTCTTAAGATTTAAGAATGACAAATGATTGTCTTGCTTTTGAACTGTCTCCTGACTTTCAGATGGCTCACAGGAAGTCATTTCTACACTTTTAGACACAGGGGAGAAGGGGAATGCTAAATACAGAATAAGCAGCAAGTCCCCATAGGAACAAGATGATTACATTCAGAAACTGGAAAGGAAAATAACTGGTTTAAGCTTCACCGTAAGCTAAGACTGATATCTACAATACTCACCCTAATACAATTCCTAGTTCTTTTATGTGCACTCTTGTATGTCCTCGCAGATACTCTGAAAGCATTTTGCTTTTGAGATACATCTCTTGTAGTCTATCCTCAAGATGCATTATGCACTGTAAACACAGACCAAAAACTTCAGAATGACTTCAAAAGTTGCAGGATCACAGAAATTAGCTAAAATAATACACTGACATATATTAGCAAGAACATGTCAAAAGTCCCCTCTCCAAAAAGTGAAGAAGGTAACTGGATACGTTACAGTTTTGCTGGCAAGTTTAAAAAAAATACACTAGCCTTTCTCACCTCAAGGAATTGGAGTGTTTCCAGTTTTCTTGGCAGCAAGCTTGTTGCAAGAGTCAAAAAGAAACAACACCCAACACATTCAATTCCCCTCAAAGTCAGACACAGCGTTTTGCCAGCCTGGTATTAAACAGGCTTATAGACAATTAAGACATCTCATTATGTATCTAACTTTCTTAAGACATTAAAGATGTCTTTTTACTTCGAGGCTGACAGAACACTGGAACAAGTGGCCCAGGGAAGTTGTGGACTCTCCTTCTCTGGAGATATTCAAACTCCACCTGGATGCTCTCCTGTGCTACCTACTGTAAGAAACCTGCTTTATCAGGCAGGTTGGACTAGGTGATCTCCAGAGGCTGCTTACATGCCCCCTATGTTACTGTGTGATTCTGTGATTCATAAGGTGAGTAGGTAGGATGCCTTATCACGTATTCTGCACCAAAACACAAGGTAACTCAATTCAATATATTCCTTCTTCCCACAGGGATGTCCGCTCCAAAAGAAGTTAAATTAGTTCAGTTCTCCAAGCTCCAGAAGATGAAAACAAGAAGCACATGCAGAACCTCATATTATCAAATACATAATCATCCAGCAGGTGGAGACTGCAATTAGAAACAGCAGTAAATATCTTCAGGCCATTGTCCTATGTATAGCTTAAGTTTAACGGAAACCATAAGCATTAGAAATGAGATCCTGTAAAAGCAGTTCTGCTAATTAAATAAAAAAAAAAAGAAAAGAAAAAAGGACTCATACTGGTAGGTAGCCTATCATGTATTTTTCTGGTGGTTTTGAGCAAGTTAAAGATTCTTACTGATACTCTGAATTTTTATCAGGTCTTAATTGTGAAATGCAGACATTTTATCAAATGCACTACATAACAGTAAAATAAGATAAGAACCACTAGTAGAGGAAAGGCAAAAGCTTTTTGACGGCAGTTTGATCTGTCTGTTTCAAGCAAGTTTTCACCCAAGCCATTATAATTATAGCACTTCTGGATTCTAGCCTAAAGCCATTCTTATCTTTTCCACTGCAGGTAACACTAATGCAGAAAGCCTGTTAGCACTTCCCAGTGCTTCAGGAAGACATGCTGCTGGTTCCCAGAGTAGCGGTTCAACACACTTCAATTCCAGTATACTAGAACTAAACAATGATAGATATTCTTTTATTTTGAAGTTGAGGAAGCACCTAAAGAAGACCCACATATTGTCTTAAGAGACATTCTTCATATATAATTATCTGTTATTCCTGAAAGCCAAAGAAAATACTTTTTTGCCTTTTGATCTCAATCCATTTTGTTTAAAAATAATCGTATAAGCAAGGTACAATAAATAAGTCATAAGTCTTGGGTTTTTGTTTTTTTTTTTGGACGTTTAGCTTTCTCTGTGGCTTCTCATTGACTAGATGAATTTAAAAACACAAGAGTAGCTTAAAATGAGCTGGAAAGAGCAAGTGAAACTTTTGACATGCTGCTGACAACAGTTGCAGTTTCTACTACCCTCTCACTGCAAAGCTCTCTACAGGACAGTTGCCAGCCAGAAGCACCACAAAGACACCACCACCCGTCTTTCATTCAGTCTCAGGCTGGGTTTTGACTACTGTTGTACCACAGAAAACTTAAAACCTATTATGTGAAAAGTAACTGCAGGCTTGTACACTTGTAAAGGAATCTTCAAACATACAGCATTATGTAAATGTTTGATCCATACTAGTACACACACTTTTGTCAAAATTTAAGTCAACACAACCATGACAGAAGAGCCACACTTCTCCCCCTGGAGTTCAGTGGACCACTTCTCCATTCATTCATTATTCTGCTCCTGTTAGCAAAAATCTGTAAAATCTGACAGAAGCATCAGAGTATCTTTAATGCAGATTACAGAAAAATCACAAGCTTCTACGATTGTCACTTTACTGCAACTTTTCACTAAAAAAAGGGAATAAAAATACTCCACTTCCTCACGGCATACAGAAATTACATATAAAAATCCCAAAGCAACAGTGGAGAAAACACTTTCATTGAAGAACCAACTAATGAGTTCAAAACTGCCAGAAAGTAAGGTGCTCCTACGCAAGCATTACAATTCAACCAAACCTGCAGGCTTTTCAGTGCCCAAAAGAATCCTGAAAGGACACTGAAATTCACATTCTTGGCCCTAGTACTTGACTTCAAGAACTTAAAATACCACTAATTTTATCCCAAACAGTGCCAACTAATACTATTTACAGCTGTTAACATTCAGCTCCATCATCCTCTTCCATCTACTAGCCCAGTCATTTCACAGGCTTCCTACAAACGAAGTTTTCAAGGCTATCTGCTGTAAAACAAACTGATTCTGCTTACTTAAAACAGCTACTTAAACACCTAATCTTCCCCCAGATAGAATTTTAAATACACCATTATATTATAATTATTGCTGTCATATTTGTGGGTAATTTGTTGTTTTGGCTGATTACAGCAACTCAGAAAGAGCTACTCATTTGCTCTGATGAACTCTACTACTGAGGACAGGAAAGGATGCTCTGGGACAAGCATTATGCACTATAAAAAAAAATAATGTCCTCTGCTGCAACGCATCCAACCCAAAGCGTATTCAGATTTCAGTATCCTCCCAGAAATCCAGTGGGAAGCATGCCAGCAAGGTGATCTGAGGCAGGACTGACTGACAGTTGGCTAGAATATGCATGAAATTGAAAGGTCAGGTAAACACGCACAGGTATACAAATTTGGAGGGAAGAGAGAAGGCATCCACTAGCTGTTGTCTGAAAAAAGAATAGCCCAAGTACTGAAAACTGTATGGTAGAAACTGGCTTAGGTAGACAGAAGCTTCCAACAGTAGAGAATTGAGAAAATTGCAAAAAAAA